>JBBBDQ010029610.1:1770000-2105000 GCA_037127315.1 Ascarosepion bandense
TTTCTAAAATGCTTCGATAAAAACTACTAAGTACTTACATTAGGATTTTGATTTAATTTTTCTTTTATTCTTTTAATTTTTATCTTTTCTGGAAGCATTTAGAAATTGCTTGAATGTTCTGACTGTCCACGCGCTTTCGGCTATACATTTAATAATTATCGAGCATTTTTTCTTTCAGCTGAATGTATAAATTGTTTTAAGTATGCATCTAGTGTTATAAGTGTTTTATTCTCCGAACTCCATCTGCACATTATAACCGTGTTCATAGATGTATACTCAATAGCTGTATAAAATAGTTGTATATACAAAATACACAATTGCACACACAACTCGAGCAACGCCGGGCTATACTGCAAGTATATATATATATATATATTGTCATCCGCAGACAGATCAATTTCACCGTATCACAGCTCATCAGTACGGTTAGACTCCGATTGCTTTCTTACCCGGGATTGAAACCCGACCGAAATGGCGTCAGTCGGCGATTCTACCCTATGGGCGTTCGGTGGAAGTAGGCAGACTTTTTAGCGCATATCATTATACGCGCCCAATAGCTAGAGCGCTCTAATTCATTTCACTGAATGAGCGATGCGTACACGCCAGAGTAGCTACTGTTTATCAAAGTCTACTATTTTTCCAGAGTGCTCAATCAGGGTGTGTGAGCGTAAAGATCTGTTTCGCCGACAGATCTGTTTCGCCGACAGATCTGTTTCGCCGTATCACAGCTCATCAGTAAGGTTAGGTGTGCTATATTTACATGGTTAAGTTCTTAATATCAGAGATAAAGCGTATGTAAATATAAATAAACACTGAATTCAACGCTAAGAGGCCACAGACTGTTTCATGCTAGGCGCAATCGTCAGGCCACATATGTTGGGTTTTCCTCGTGGTGCATTGTGGGTAATTCTTCTCGCAGTTATTTTTGCGGGAGTAGTTTTTTTATTTATTTATTTGGATAAATTTATTTTTCTTGTTTTCATTTTTATTTATTTATTTCGATGTTTTATTTATTTATTTATATGTATTTGTTATTTATTTATTCGATTTATTTATTTTATTTTTATTTTTATTTTATTTTATCTATTCTAATGGTTGTTATGGCAGTGGTGGTTTTTTAATTTGTTTATTATTTCCTTGGATTAAATTATTTGTTCTTTATTATGATCTACTTAATAAACTTTTCAGGTTTCGATTTTTTAAGTAACGTAATAAAAATTTGTGTTCTTGTCTTCATTTTGAGATGAGTTCGGATCGTTTACTTAGTAGTTTGTTGTGGTCTGGGATTTTTTATCACCAAACAAAGTCTGCATGTTTTGGATTGGTTGTTGTAGGCTGATATTTTTCCGTATTTCCCATGATATTGTGGTGTGATTTGGGTTTTGTTTTTACTTTTCCAGGTATAAAAAGAAAGCTTTATCACGTTCGCGTATTTACTATTTGTGAAGGATATTTTGTGTGCGTAGTTTCTTTCTTTCCAAGGTCCTTCTGTTACTCCTATATTTTTCTCATTATCTGATGATTTTACCGTCGCTTGATATATTACGTTATTTCGTAAACAATTACCGTTTAAGGGAAATTCATTTTCTATTCTGAAGTTACAAGTGGGTTTAATTTGTTCGTGTTGTTTGTTGATAGTTTTTCTGTTGTGCTTTTTTATTATTTGTGCTATGTTCTTGGTACAAATGTAGCTAATTTTCCCTGTGTTTTTGCTGAAGATTTTGTGGAGAGTGATTGTTTCCGGAAAGCTTTTATGTAAGAGTTTGAAGAATATTTTTCCTATGTTTGCTTTTACGTTTGTACTATACGGTGCATTGAACTATTGAACGAATATTTCTCTTCCTGTTGACATTTTTGTACTCTGTGTGAGTATGTTAGTGTTGCCAGGAATGCACTATCCTTTAGGGCTGTTTTATAGTTTTCCTTATCTTCATTAAACATGGTTTCAATGAAAGAGTTGTCAGAGAGCCTGCGACCATAGATGGCAGTTGATTGGATTTGGTTGGTAGTTTTGTTTTTATGGCATATCAATCTGGGTGGGTTATTTATTGCCAACTAAATTTTATTTATTTATTGCTGGTAATACCATTTTCTTTCAACAATTTATTGTTGATTTTATATAAGTTTTGTGTCTAGTAATACATTTTCTTTTCGATTATCAAAATTGGGATTTGTTTTTAAGAGCAGGGCCCCCAAATGCTACCCTGTTATTTAACCCATAACTGGAAGGAAGGGACGGATTAATACGTTTCCCAAGGATACCAAGTAAATGTAGGGTATTCAACTGGAATTCGAACTCGGCTCACCGATTTATTATTCCGAGCTGATATCCACTGCACCACAATGCCCATCCGTCACTAAATGCTTACAGCACCTGGTATTCCCAAGCGGTCATACATCTAAGTACTGACCAGGTTTAACTTCGGCGATAACCGCTGTATTCAACGTGATATGGCCGTAAGCCAGTTGATTGAAAGAAGTGTGTATAGACAGTGGTTTGTTGTTGGATTCTCGGTTTGGTTTATATGTACCTTTTCTTAGGTTAAAGCCAACATCGAGAAAATCTACCTCGTTTAGCCTAGATTTTATGTCTATGTCGCATTCGTTATTTTTGAAAATTTTTATAATTGTTTTTTCTAGTTATGTTTGTGCTTCCTAAGATTATGAGACCAGATTGCTAAAGATATTAAAAATATATATATTAAACCTCTGCCATAATTGTTTAACGGTAAAAAGACATTTTAAGCAAGCCGAGTTTTTGTCATGAAGTGCTCCACATCAAGAAAGACATACAGCGTTAACAGAATTAATTTGGAAAGGTTTTTCGCTCAGTTGAAGAGGACAAAAATAAACAAAATCCTGAAGACTGAAGATATCACAATTATTTTTTCCCGAAAATACTTTGTCAGCATAACTGAAATGTCACTGCTCAGCTAAGTGAAATCCTCTCGGCACTAATTATACACACACACACACACACATATATATATATATATATATATATATATATATATATATATATATATATATTGTGCGATCATGTCTCGAAAGGGACATGATTGACTGGGCAGTAGATTATCACGCATTAGTTTGCCATTGCTTTATTCGGTAGATTGGTTGTCAGCCTAGGCTATAAAACCCAATCTGTCCCATTATTTAACCCATAACTGGAGGAAAGAGACGGATTAATATCTTTCCCAAAGGTATTTGTGCGTAAGTGAATGCAAGAAATTCAACTGAAATTCGAACTCTGCACTCTGAGTGTCGTTTCGTGTCGATATCCACTGCATCACAACGCACATCCCTTGATTCGTTAAGATCGTTAAAAGAACATAGTACTTGATGCAACAACAGCCTGGCAATGAAAGATCGAGTCTTGAACTATCACAAAATATCACGTTTAATCGAAGCTAATGCGTAATCTAAACTTATTTATAAATGGAACTTTGTGTGTGTGTGTGTGTGTGTGTGTGTGTGTGTCTGTCTGTCTGCGTATGTGCGTGTCCATTACCTATAGACTCCGAAACGGTTGAACCGATTTTCTTGAAAATTTACACAGTTGTACTATAAGCGTCTTTGAGTGTTCTTAGCTAGGTTTTGTGTCGAGGTACCCCCGATAAATATCGAAAATCGATAATCGAAAAAATCGGATTATAGAAGGAGTGGTACGATTTTAATCAAATTTGATACACTCATAGACAAAGACATAAGAAACGATATTCAGAAGTTTCAATGTTGCAGTTCTTACAATAGTGCAGAAAATCGATAATATATATAAAAGGCAAGATGTTTGTGTGTGTGTGTGTTTATCTGTCTGTATGTCCTTTATATAAATCCACTATTTTTATCCGATTCTCACCTAACTTCACACAAATATTCTTTAGGCTGAGTCTGAGCTCCAGGACCATGGATTAGTTTTAAAGCTTTCATTACATCCGAGCATACTGCTAGTTCTAGTATAACTTTTTACAACCCACTGAAATTCCGTTTGCGTCCCACCGTTGAGTCGCGATCTTTAGTTTGGGAATTTTGGTATACAGTAGCCAGGTATTGAAATCACAACTCTTTGGGTCAAAGGACTGCATTCAACGAACGCTTTTAACAACTGGGCTATGTGACTTGAACCAAAGAAATGTGAGTTCAGTACCTGGCTATAGCCGATTTAAACAAAAAAAAAGACTTGAGTTAAAGTGAGATAACTAATACTTAGACATTTAGAAGAGGCATGACTTATCAAACTAGAAGCATTTACCCAGAGGAACAAAAGGTTTCAGTTCAAAATTTCAATCGCCTGAAGATGGTCGGAGCCTATAACGGCCGAAACATCATTAATATGGCAACATATGGAGATGAAGACAACAGTCCGAGCAATGTAAACAGTTTGACAATAAATATCACGTGGAAATTGATTGAGATTTTTTTTCCCAAATATTTTAATTCTTTGAAAAATTTGTATTATTGATCACTTCCACGAGATGTGCAACTGCATCGATTCTGGATAAGATGCAAAGTCAAGATTTTCCTTTATAGTTGTGTAATTATTCAGGCTGGTAGACGAAAATAAAATACTGTTCGAAAATGAAAGGAACGTCTACTCAAATATGGGTATCTCTTAAAAATAATGTATAAATTGGTAAAAATCAGTCAATATATATATATACATATATATATATATATATAAACTTATTTATAACGGGAACATTGTGTGTGTGTGTGTGTGTCCGTTACCTATAGACTCCGAAATGGCTGAACCTATTTTCTTGAAAATTTGCACACTTGTACTATAAGCGTCTGCAAGTGTTCGTAACTAGGTTTTGTGTCGAGGTACCCCCGATAAATATCGAAAATCGATCATCGAAAAAATCGGGTTATAGAGGGAGTGATCCGATATTACACAAATATGATACACTCATAGACAACTTGTGTCTTTTTAAGTGTGTGTGCCATATTATGAATGTAAGTATATGTAAGCGAAAATAATGTGTCTTAAGCGCATTCGTTTACTATATATATATATATATATATATATATATATATATATATAATTGAATTTTATATAGTTTTTAATTTCTTCCTAATATTTTAATTCTTTGAAAATAATCATTATTCATTACTCGCCCACCACTTTATCTTTAATATCTATGGAAACGGACATATTCAAATCGGTAGACCAAAATATAACACTGCTTGGAAGCGAAAGGAGTTTATACCCAAATATGGGTGCCCACTAAATATAACGCTTACACAGATAAAAATCTGCTCAATATATATATATATATATATATATATATATATATATATACTAGCAGTATAGCCCGGCGTTGTTCAGGTGTAATGAAAGCTTTATATAATAAATATTAACACACAGTAAACATAGAACATTTAAGTTATTAAGTGTTAATATTTACTCTTTGATAATGGCTTATGTGAGCCGAAAGCTTAGACCCGATAAAAAAATCAACAATTACTGTGATTTTTTGTTGTCTTTCAACGACATCACCATCAAGTATATCAGACGGTATGAACGGATCCTACACAAAATTAATAGACAAAACTTGTCTATATTATTCAATGAAACCTGCATTAATGAAAAAATGCTGCCAAAATACACACAATTTAAATTACATCATCCAGCAGCCCAACACACCATCACAACCTTGAAATATATATATATATGTTGTATTTTACCATTTTTCTCTCATTTTTGCCTAATATTTTCATACTTTTAAAATCGTCATTATTGATTACTCTCCCGAGACGTGTAACTGCATCAATTCAGAATGACATTTAAAGTCAGCTTTTTTTTTCTTAAAAATTGTGTAAACGAAAATATTTTGTTTTAAATCAAGGCCATCAAACATGAATATCGATTACATCTCTTTTAATGTCTCCGACACCAATCCCAGGTTGCATTGCTCATAACATCGGATGTCCAACCAGAAATATATTAAAAAAAAAGAAAAGATTGTTTTTACTTTTAAATTAAAAGGATAACAAACAAGAAATTGTGTGAAGTAGTTGGAGTTGTGAATAAAAACAGTGAAAATATGCCGAATATTAAAAGCATTAGCTAAAGGCATGACAGCAAGGAAATTTACTATGTTTAAGAAAAAAAAGTGGGTAAACATGTAGCAGGAAAAAAAAACAAATAAAAACGGTGTTTGAAAAGGACGGCTGCTCTGTTAACACCGCTTTTATTTTAACTATGTTCATTCCCTCGGTAATGTTTATTTAAAATGAAAATATTTATTTAGCATTTTATAAATAACTATGTAAACAAGTTTTCTTTTTATTCATAATTCTATATCAATGAATTATAAAACAAAATTTGAATGAATAAGATTTTATCGATATAATACATTTTCTTTTCAGATTATATTATATCCTAGATTATATGTTATATTTTTAATTTCGTGTGTTTGGGTTTTATTAAAATTAGAATCATAGTTAAAAAAATAACAAACATTGTCGATGTAATGAAAATAAGTACATCTGGAAATTAGTTGATGTTTTAAAACTGATAATAGTTTTGTAATTTTCTTTTTTCTTAATAAAAATATTTTTTGTATTTATTTCTTTATCAAATGGTAAATATTTTTTATAATTTTGTAAATAAATATTGCCGAGCGAATGAACGAATTTAAAATTAATAGCTGTGTCAATAGAAAAACTGTTCTTTTCAAACACCTTTTATTTGCGATCAAGAAGGTACCTGTTTTCCAAAAGTATGTTAATTTTTAAGAAATTAACATTATCGTTCCTTTAAAGTTAATGACCTTTTCAAAAGTCCGAAGTTCTTGCATGTGACTTTTTAGTCTCAGCCATGATACCATTTACTCAGAGGACCTATTTAGCCTTCAAAATTCAGTTTACGACGAAAAAAACTCATTTGATATCGATACCATGAAATCAAAATTTGACTTACATCCATTCATTTTTCTTTCAGTCTACGGTTTCGCTTTAATTGGAAACAACTCCTGCTTTTTAGTCTTTCGTGCCAACGTCCAAAGAGTCTGAGCTCCAGGACCATGGAGTAGTTTTAAAACTTTCATTACACCTAAGCAACGCCGGGCTATACTGCTAGTCTAGAATATAAATGTATAGAAATTAGCATGGCCACAAAATGAGGGATGAATTTATATATTAATTATAATATAGAATTGATCCACCATTTTATATTCCACCTTATAATTTCTTATAAATAGCTGGCATATATTTTCTTCTATGTGCCCTGTTCTTTCAGGATGTAGGCGATCATGATTCGCCAAGTCTCCCTATCCCTGGTGACTCTGAGCACGCTTTCTCATGTTACACCCTGCAACCCTCGTTCTATCATCCACCTGATTAGGTCCTTCAAATATGTTATCCGCTGCTTTCCCCTGTCTCTTTTTCCCTCTATCTGGCCTGCTAATATCAGGTTCTTCAAGTCATCTTTCCTCATTGCACGTCCCAGGAACTTCAGTTGTCTTTTCCTCGGTATTAATTTCCTTTTCGTTTCCATCCTTTCCAAAACCTCATCATTTCTCACATGCTCGATCCATGATAATCGCAGCATCCTTCTACTTTTACCAAATTTATAGTTGACATTTTTTTAAATATAAATGTTTCAATGTATTATTAGAATAAAAAATGTATTTTTATACTTTTCTAAAGATTTGATTTTGGCTTGGGTGTTTACTTTTTACCCATGACTGGGATTTAAGCGGGGCCATCACACCGGTTCAGGGTGGAACATGTAACGGCCACTATTGAGAGTTGCTTCTACGCTTTTGAAAACTTCTAATCTTCCGATGAGAAGTCTTATTGCCGGATGTACCTTATTGTCATACCGAGGTCTAATTAATAACTCTCTGTGAGACAAACTTGTTAGCCATTACCATACGGCAATATGGTAAAATTCATCCACTATATATTTCCTCTAGATCTAAATCTAACGCTTCTTCTTTTTTTAACAATTTGCAAATACCCGCCATATCGAGATACACAATCAATCGTTACGTCAGTGTCAAGAAAGTGCAAGCCAATATTCCTCACACTGAACCCATTTAAAGAAGGCAGCGCAGAGATGTGCGAATCTCCTGTTTGATTCCGTGGTTCCATTTAGGGACCTTCCTCTAATCAATATCGCCTTCGAACCACCATTCATTTCACCGATCCCAAAGTTCGTTTCATGCCTCAATAAATCAAGACTAACCCAGTGTTAATGTTACTGGCGATCTTATATATCGCTTCTATGCTGCCAGCTACACAGTTGTACTATAAGCATCTGCGAGTGTTCTTAGCTAGGATTTGTGTCGCGGTACCCCCGATAAATATCGAAAATCGATAATCGAAAAAATCCGGTTATAGAAGGAGTGGTCCGATTTTAATCAAATTTCATACACTCATAGACAAAAACATAAGAAATGATATTCAGAACTTTCAAGGTTGCAGTTCTTACAATAGTGCAGAAAATCGATAATATATATATATATATATATATATATATATATATATATATATATATAAAAGGCAAGATGTTTGTGTGTGTGTCTATCTGCCTGTATGTCTTTTATACAAATCCACAATTTTTATCCGATTCTCACCAATCTTCACACAAATATTCTTTAGGCTGAGTCTGAGCTCCAGGACCATAGATTAGTTTTAAAGCTTTCATTATACTCGTGCAACGCCGGGCTATACTGCTAGTTTTTCATGTTAGACATAGGCACGCCGCTTCTTCACGTACAATAAACAAAACTACAAATCCTCGTTGATAACTCCACTTCTTGAATTTAAGCGTAATACTAGACAGGTCAATTTTTTTACTGCTGACATTTGATAAGTGTAACAGCAAGTTCTGTTCTAATAGTTTCTTCTCCCACATTCTTCGCCTGTTGAATTCTCTTTAGGCTTCTTGCTTTCCTGTTAACTATGTTATTAAAAATTTAAGTACAACTTCAGTCATCATGTTTTGTCTCTTTGACTCATGTTCTTTTGATTGTCCTTTCTCCCGTGTAACGCTAACCCTTTTTTTTTTGTTGTTCTTAGTTGGTTGGTTGGTTGGTTGGTTGGTTGTGTTTTATGACATATCACCTACTGTGGCTCATTTAACGCCAAATTTAGTTATATATATATATATATATATATATATATATATATATATATATATATATATATATATAAACATCAGGGGCGTAGCTGATGCTGAGAAAACACCGGACACAGAGAAAATTGCCCGGATTTGTTAGTTGACAATGTGATAACATCATCAGTGTCATCCGTTTCCATAAACTATGATTTTTGCGGATTTTTTCGGCTATTCCAATGATAATTAGGCACGGAACGTGAATGAAAACAGGAAATCGGGTTCGGATTTTCTGAGTATAACAAGTCTTTTCTACCAAAATTAATAAACAGATTTTTACTGCGTTCATTCGGATGTTTTCTTCGTTTTTCTCTTTCTTTCTTTCTTTCTTTCTTTCTTTCTTTCTTTCTTCATGAATTGTTTAGTTTGATTTCTGACGAAGACATTTTCCCTTAGCCGGATTTTCACTATGATTGCACGGATCGGCCCGAACTCATGCCCTCAGATACGGCCATATATATATATATTTTTTTTTTTAATCATTTCACCCCGAGCAAGGCGGAAACGCCACTGATGTGCAGGGGGTTTCATAAATGTAAAAAGATTGAGGAGTACAAGCTAGTTAGAAAGGAACAATAGAAAGCTGAGAAAGAAGGTGCGATGACAGATACATAGGAGGAGAGAAAGGGAAGGTTATACAGGGGAGGGGAGAGAGCTAGAGGCCAGTGGTTAGTAGATGAGTATTAACTTTGCATTTAAATTTCTGGAGGTTGTAGCCGTCAGGAAAGCAAGAATACGGGAGTGAATTCCACAGGCGGGAAGTGCGAGAGAAGAAGCTGCAGGAGTAGAATTGTCGTCTGCATTTGGCTAACCTGACTGTGAATGGGTGGGACCCAGTTGCCAGTCTGGTTGCACGGGTAAACACCTGTTATATTTATATATATATATATATATATATATATATATATATATATATATATATATACTAAATACATAGGGCTTGTAAACGTCTATAAGCTATATAAGCTGGAGCTTATTTGCTTGCACACTGCAAAGTAATTCCCGGTATTACTGTCTAAGACAAGGATTTACATTTGTTATAGGTAATTTGTTTGCACAATGTTAAAAGATCGGACATACATTACGTCTACCGGCCTGCATAATCTTAGAAAAGAAAATTTGTCTTCCGGCCGTGTTTGAACTTGCGTTTCTCTTTGTCAGAGACACTACCGTTTGATCAGACATAATTAACGTTTACCGGCCTGCACAATCTTAGTAAAAAAATGTATCTTTTAGCCGTGTTTGAAGTTGATTTTCTCTTTGTCGGGGTCACCGTTTGATCGGGCATACTTCACCATTCCGACTTCAAGGACTTCATTTTAGGCAAGACTCTTTTTAGCGTATTTAAGAAAGTTCATGCCTTTCACTGATATTATATTTTCAAGAAATCATATCTGCTCAGTTTTGTATTTGAAACGAAAACAAAGCAATTTCTAAAGAATTAATGGATTTACTTTTAATCCGATATATTTTATCGTAGATATTTTTTTATTTACTTTAGATATGGCACGGCGTTGCCCGTGCAACTCAGAACATTTTAGTAGTCGGAGAAGATGCCAATGAGAGGAGTAGATGGAAATCATTTCTTGAAATTGGAAAGGAGAGCTGAGGCTGTTAGTAACCATTTTCAGCATCAAGAAAGCATTGAATGTATGTTTCTGCCAAAAAAGTTACATTAATGCCACATGAATTACAAACAGTTGATTTACTGCATAAAATGTTTAGCGAAATAAAAGCTTAATATTTTTTTTTAATTTTATTTTCTAAAGTATGAAAAATTAAATCTGAAAAAAAAAGACAAATAATAACCATTGACACATTTTTTGACATATTTTGTTTTTGTTTGAAGAAACAATTTTTTTTTAATAAAAAATATTTTAGTCGCGTTTGACACGTGTGATTCGATTTCTGTGACGTAATTAAGCAACCATCTTAGATTTTAGATGTTTTACGGAGCAAATGTAAACAATCGGCTCCATTGGTCAAAAAGTGCCAAAGGGAAAATTGCTGAACTTAAACTCAAAAAGTATGTGTCGATCTGTCTTCCCTGTATATATGTGTCCCTAGAAATTTGAATGGCGTAGCTTCAAAAATGTAGTCGTGCATAGGGAACCGTCACACACAGACTCACAGATTGCCTTTTATATATATAGATACTAAAAGTTACTTCTTTTTTTTCATACAGACGTTCCATTTGTATATAATCTTTGGGTTATGATCTTAAACATGTCAACAATTTTCAAAATAAATAGTATTATCTTCATGCTATAATTTTAATGTCCGTACGTTTGAAAGCATTAAGAAAAGAATTTACAATTTAATCAAATATTCGCAATCCGCAATGTTTCAATGAGTTAGATTTGTCTCTTTTGTTTTAAAATTACGGTGTTGGAGTTTACCATATTGTCAATACTAAAGTTTTAATCTAATATATTAAACTTTAAAATTCATACAATCATACGCGCTTCATGTCGTATATCTACTCACTTCGAATGGCTTTAATAACGTTCAACTTATGTGAGATATCAGTCATGACCTAGTCAACTATTCATTATGTTGGTGGAAAATTGTGAGGTGTGCATTAGCATGAAGAGGCAGGCCAGGGTGTGAACTAAAGATTCGTCACGTCAGAATTCTCGTCACCCACCAGGCTCGCAAGGGCCCCGCATGTACTGTAGCTATAGTAGTGGTTTGAATAAAGTAAAAATAGCCTGACTGTGCTCATCCTTCATCAAATCACTTTAATTATGTTTTACTTTTCTCAAACTGCTTACTGTCCAAGGTAAACAAAAGTTCAGTCAGCGCTGGTATTTAATCAATTGTTGTGGGGGGAAGAATTGGATTTTTAACTTTCTTTAAAGTTAATAGTGCCAAATTGATAGTAATAAACGACATTCAAACTCGATGCGTCTATTCTCTCTCCACAAGCAAGGTAGTAAAGCCACTAAGACACAAAGGGTTAGTGAGTGTGAAAGAATAATAAAAACAAAAAAACATTACAAAGTATAGGGAAGAAAAAGTGTTAACTGTAGGACAGTAAATGTAATGTCTTTTTCTTTATTTTTCTCCGGCCCATTATTGGTTAAAAGCTTAAGTAATGCCCCAAATCTAAGAAAAATTTAATTGGCTAAAAGATGCAATTCTTTTTCTGCCACTGTGCATATCTAAACTTATTTTATAAATGAAAGTTTGTCTGTGTGTGGATGTGACTGTGTTTTTGTCTGTGTGTGTCCGTTACCTACAGACGCCGAAACAGCCAAACCGATTTTCTTGAAAAATTACACAGTTGTACTATAAGCATCTGAGAGTGTTCTTAGCTAGGTTTTGTGTCGAGGTACCCCCGATAAATATGGAAAATCGATAATAATGGTCCGATTTTAATCAAATTTCATACACTCATAGACAAAGACATAGGAAATGATATTCAGAAGTTTCAAGGTTCCAGTTCTTACAATAGTGCAGAAAATCTATAATATATATATATATATATATATATATATATATATATATATATATATATATAAAAGGCAAGGTGTTTGTGTTTGTGTTTCTCTGTCTGTATGTCTTTTATACAAATCCACAATTTTTATCCGATTCTCACCAAATTTCAAAATTTGACTTACATTCATTCATTATTCTTTCAGTCTACGGTTTCGCTTTAACTGGAAACAACTATTACTTTTAGTCTTTCGTGCCAACGTCCAAAGAGTCTGAGCTCCAGGACCTTGGATTAGTTTTAAAGCTTTCATTACACCCGAGCAACGCTAGGCTATACTGCTAGTCTATGCATGTAACTATGTATTGGTTATTCAAATGAGTTCTTAGATAGGGTCCAGAGATATCCAAAGCAAACATTGTGAAAGGGAAGCAAATCTCTCACCTGCATATCAGGTTGTTTCAGGTTGATGCATTTACCTACGAATTCATTAAAATCTCTCCTAGCTAACAGGACAAAAATACGTCTGTTTTATTGAATAGAATGTTTATCTGCAACCATATGGCAACTGTCATCATGGTATTGAATTAGCACACTTTTTCTAAGATGGGTCGGAACATGATGACGGGCTGAGACAAGTAATACTCTACCTGATTCATTACAATGCATCTTTTCTCTTCTGCTTTTGTATCCCTACCAATTTTACTCTATTTTCATATCTAGAATGTATTTTACTCCCTAATAATATCTATCCCCTGCTATGAAGACGTTTGAGTGTCACATGAAACATTGACATTTTCATAAAATAGAAATTCCCTCGGTTCAATTAGATTTGAATTTATCGCACTAATAATGTAATTCATGTTGTCTATATCTTATGTCTTTTTATGATTTTGTTGACATTCGCCGGTCCATTTTCGGTTAAAACCTGAAATGTTGCCCCAAATCTGGGAAAAAGCTCATCCACTGAAAGATGAACCACTGTTTCTGCCTTCTTGTTAACAACAGTAAAAGCCTCCGGCCAAACACTGTACATATCTATGTATGTAACTAAGTATTGGTTACACAAATGAGTTATTGGATAGGGTCTACAGATATCCAAAGCAAGGTTTGGAAAAGCGAAGAGAAAAGGAGACAAATCGCACTAGGGTTGCTGCTTCCTCAAATTCCTTGTCGGGCAAGATATGCATTTACCTACAAAATCATTAAAATCTCTCCTAGCAAACAAAGTCAAAAATCCTTCTGTTTTATTGAACAGAATGTTTTTTATCCACAACCATATGGCCACTGTTATCATGGTGTTGAACCAGCACACTTTTTTTAAAGATGAGACGGAACATACAGCCTGATGAGGGGTTCATGGTCTGGCTCAGAGAAGTAATACACTATCTCATCCATTACTATGTGGCTTACGGCCATATCACGTTGAATACAGCGGTTCACGCTAGATCACCGAAGTTAAGCAACGTTGAGCCTCTTCAATACTTAGATGGATGACCGCTTAGGAATATCAGGGACTGTAATCGTTTAGTGACGGATGTATGTTGTGGTGCAGTGGATATCGGCTCGGAAAGAGAAATCGGTGAGCCTAGTTCGAATTCCAGTTGAATACCCTGCATTCATTTAAGCACTGGTATCCTTTGGAAAGGTATTAATCCGCCCCTTCCCCACAGTTATGGGTTAAATAACAGTTTATGACTTGGGGTCCCTTCCCTTAAAAACAAATTCCAATGAATCTTGATACACTAAAAGAAAAAAGTATTACTAGACAAAAAACTTATATAAAAACAACAATAAATTGTTGAAAGATAAAGGTATTACCAGCAATAAATAAATAAAATTTAGTTGGCAATAAATGACCCGCCGAGGTTGATATGCTATAAAACAAAAACAACCAACCATTGCTATGTACATTTTCTTTTCTGTTTAAGTAGTCCTAACATTTTGTAATCTACTCCTAAGGTTAAAAATGTACTTGTCCGACTCTTGCTTTGTAATTTTGGGTATCCTCTGAAGTATGGAACGTTCGAATGTCGCTGATGAATCGTCAACATTTTTATAGGATGCAAATTCCCTCGGTTCCATCAGGTTTGAATTTATCGCACTAATTCCTACACTCTATATTTACTGACGAACCAACATTGTCCACATTTGCATCAATGGCACGTGACAAGAGATATGCGTAAATATTATCTTTACCTTTGAGATATTGTATGCTACAACTGTAGCCAGCCATGCTCCAAGACTAAGTCTCTTTCTTTTTATTTTGTATGCGTGAATTGAGTAAACGCTCTAGGGGTCTATGATCTGTGTGGATCGTGAATGCTGCACTATGCAGGTAGTGATTCGGTTTTTGAAGGGCATAGTGTATCGCACAAGCCTTCTTCTCTATAGATGACCATATTGTTTCCGTGTCACTTTAATTATGAGACAGTGGTTTACTAAGCGCCGCTTAGATGTGGCATAGTTGTAATACGTTCTAGCGAGACAAGCTTGTTAACCATTACACCACGTCAGGTGCCCCTTAATTTTTGGGGCAGTAAGAAAACTGATTTTTCTATTCCTTTCTTATTTATTTTATCATAAATCAATTGGGATAAACACATACCAACTGAGTGATCGGAGGTGTCAACATATAGTCTATAATCCTTATTTTCGTCGGGATATACTCGTATCAGCATATCCGCAAACTTCGTTTTTAAAGTATCGAAACCGGCCTGGCAATAATCGTTCAATTGAAGACCTCTATACTTTCTTGTAAGATTAATCAACAAATCGGCAATATCAGAAATAAATTATATAAAGCAGCGATAGGATAAAAGCCATCACTTGCCTAACAGCGATTAGAGTCGAAACTGATTTTATAGCTGTTATCGGACCTACCCTTTTTGGACTATAATGAGCTGTTCCTATTATTATGAATACCGGGGGAATATGCCTCTCGGGGTGGAGATGAGTTGGGTTAAGTCTCCCCGGTCTAATAATTGACAGTCCGACTGACGTGTAACACTTTTTGTATTTGTTCTTTCGTTAAATATATATATATGTTCGACTAATACCGAGTTCGTGCCTTTCTCCCGGACCTATTCTGGGTCCATAACAATAGCATTGATTTTAATATTAATCTGCCTGTCTTCCCTTTTCACTAAATTTGAATTCCAAGTATGGAAGTCTCTTTAAAGGACTCACAGTTAGCTGGTTTCAACTAGAGATTATTCTGACGCAAACTACCCAAGAACGTGTCTATATGCTTCACGTAGTGCGTTGTGGTACAGTGGATATCGGCTCGGAATGAGAAACTAGGGAGCCGAGTTCGAATTCCAGTTGAATCCATTGTATTCACTTACGCGTAAATATCCTTGGGAAAGGTATTAATCCGTCTCTTCCTTCCAGTTATGGGTTAAATAGCAGGACAGATTGGGTTCTATAGCCTTGGTCGGCAACCAGTCTACCGCAGAAAGCAATGGCAACCTACTGCGGGATAATCTTTCGAGACATGATCACCCAAGTGTGTATCACGTATGGCACTTAACTGATTGAGTCTTCTACCGTATTCGATAATAGTCATGCCAGTATAAGATCAATAACTAGAAGGAGTCGAGCATATTTCTTCGTAAATTTTTAATCATATCACTCCGAGCAAGGCGGTAACACCACTGATGTCCATGGGCTACGTAAGAGTAAAAACATTAGGACGCTACATAAGAGTAAAAAGATTAGGGCGCTACATAAGAGTAAAAACATCAGAGAGCTACATAAGCGTAAAAAGATTACGGGGCTATATAAGAGTAAAAAGATAAGGTGGCTACATAAGAGTAAAAAGATTAGGGGGGGCTAAATAAGAGTAAAAAGAATAGGGCGCTACATAAGAGTAAAAACATCAGGGAGCTACATATGTATAAAAAGATTAGGGGGCTACATAAGAGTAAAAAGGTTAGGAGGCTACATAAAAGTAAAAAGGTTAGGGCGCTACATAAGAGTAAAAAGGTTAGATGGCTACATAAGAGTAAAAAGACTAGGGCGCTACATAAGAGTAAAAAGATTAGCGGGGTACATAGCAGTAAAACAGATTAGGTGGCTACATAAGTGTAAAAAGATTCGGGGGCTACATAAAAGTAAAAAAATCAGGGCGCTACATAAGAGGAAAAAGATCAGGGAGCTACATAAGTGTAAAAAGATTAGGGGGCTACATGAAAGTAAAAAGATTAGGGGGCTACATAAGAGTAAAATTATTAGGGTGCTATATAAGATTAAAAGGATAAGGAGGCTGCATAAGAGTAAAAACATTAGGGGGCTAGATAAGAGTAAAAGTTTTAGGGGGCTACATAAGAGTAAAAGGATTAGGGCGCTACATAATTGTAAAAGGATTAGGGGGCTACATAAGAGTAAATAAATTAGGTGGCTACATAAGAGTAAAAAGATTAGGGCGCTACATAAGAGTAAATGGATTAGGGCGCTACATAATTGTAAAAGGATTAGGGGGGTACATAAGAGTAAATAAATTAGGTGGCTACATAAGAGTAAAAAGATTAGGGCGCTACATAAGAGTAAAAGGATTAGGGCGCTACATAATTGTAAAAGGATTAGGGGGCTACATAAGAGTAAATAAATTAGGTGGCTACATAAGAGTAAAAAGATTAGGGCGCTACATAAGTGTAAAAAGATTAGGTGGCTATATAAGTGTAAAATGATTAAGAGGCTACATAATAGTAAAACATTAGGGAGCTACATAAGAGTAAAAAGATTAGAGCGTTAATGAGAGTAAAAATTTTAGGGTGCTACATAAAATTAAAAGGATTAGGGTTACATAACTGTAAAAAGATTAGGGCGCTACATAAAAGAAATAGATTAGGGCGCTACATAAGAGTAAAAACATTATTGCCCTACATAAGAGTAAAAAGATTAGAGCGCTACATAAGAGTATAAAGATTAGTGTTAAATATGAGTAAATGGAATAGGGGCAACATAAGAATAAAAAGATTAGCGCGCTACATAATAGTAAAAGGATTAGGGGGCTACATAAGAGTAAAAAGATTAGGGCGCTACATAAGTATAAATACATTAGGGCGCTACATAAAAGTAGAAAGATTAGGGCGCAACATAAGTGTAAAAAGATTAGGGGGCTACATAAGGGTAAAACATTATGGCGCTACATAAGAGTAAAAAGATTAGGGCACTACATAAGAGTAAAATGATTAGAGCGCTACATATGAGTAAAAAGACGAGGAGGCTACATTAGAGTAAAAATATTAGGGTTACATAAGAGTAAAGGGATTAGGGAGCTACATAAGAGTAAAAAGTTTGAGGTTACATAAAAGTAAAATTATTCGGGGCTAGATAAGAATAAAAAGGTTAGCGCGCTACATAACAGTAAAAAGATTAGGGGGATGCATTAGAGTAAAAAGATTAGGGGGCTACATAAGTGTAAAAAAATTAGGGCGCTACATAAGCAGAAAAGATTATGGGGCTACATAAGAGTAAAAAGATTAGGGCACTACACAAGAGTAAAAAGATTTGGGGGCTACATAAGAGTAAAAAGATTAGGGCACTACACAAGAATAAAAAGATTAGGGGGCTACATAAGTGTAAAAAGATTAGGGTGCTACATATGAGTAAAAAGATTAGGGCGCTACATAGGTGTAAAAATATTAGGGCGCTACATAAGTGTAAAATGTTTAGGGAGCTACATAAGAGTAAAAAGATTAGGCTCTACATAAGAGTAAAAAGATTAGAATTACATAAGAGTAAAAAGATTAGCGCGCTACATAAGAGTAAAAACATCAGGGAGCTACATTAGAGTAAAAAGATTAGGTGGCTACATTAGAGTAAAAAAGATCAGGGAGCTACATAAGAGTAAAAAGATTAGGGCGCTACATAAGAGTAAAATGAATAGGGGGCTACATAAGTGTAAAAATATTAGGGCGTTACATAAGTGTAAAACAATTAGGGCGCTACATAAGAGCAAAAAGATTAGGAGGCTACATAAGAGTAAATGATTAGCGGGCTACATGAGTGTAAAAAGATCAGGGAGCTACATAATATTAAAAAGATTTAGACGCTACATAAGTGTAAAAAGATTAGATAGGAGGAGGGTGAAGAGAAAGACGAATCACTTAAAAAGGAGCAAGAGAAGGATGAAATGCAGGTTTGATGACAGTTGCAAAAGTGGAGAGAAAGGAAAGGCTATACAGGGTGGTGAAGAAAGAACTAGAGTCAAGTGGTTAAGAGTTGAGTATTGACATTGCATTTAAATTCCTGGAGGTTGTAGCTGTCAGGAAAGCAAGAATATTGAAGCGAGTTCCACAGACGGGAAGTGCGAGAAAAGAAGCTGTAGGAGTAGAATTGTCATCTGCATTTGGTTGATCTAACTGTGAATGGGTGAGCTCCAATTGCCAGTCTGGTTGCACGAGTAAACACCTGTTGCAGAGGTACCACCCCCGCCTTGTACTACTTGGATTAGCCAAAAAGTTAAAAAGAATTGTATTTTTTACATTACTGGCTGAGTGCCCTAAAGTCAACAGAAAATCTCTTACTGCCTTCTTCCCTACGGCAGTTGGAATTTGATTAAAGTCAAGATGTCAGGAAAGAACCAAAAACATATATATATATATATATATATATATATATATATATATATATACTTTTTGAATTTTATTAAAATTCTCTAAATATGGATTTCAGAAACAGCAGACCACAGGAGACAGCGGTGTTCAAAGCAAGGTAGAATGGTACATTAATAAATGTATCAGAGTTCTGGGGATAAAAAAATTTCTAGTACGATGCAGTGAAGAGCACGACAGATAGTACCAACCTTCCTAGCAGTAAATTTATTTGTTTCGATTTACTTTTGCACTTTATGTCAGTGGTAAATGTTATCCCGAAAAGGCTCGATACTGCACCCTCCTGGAGAAATAACATTAGCCATGCTGAGGGAAGGCAGAAAGGGTTCATTTAGACAATCAAAAGTAGTTTCGTCTTTTGATTTTTGAAGATTAATTTGACTAGGGCGCAAGAAAACGGAAAGAGTTGAGAAATTGTTAGCATAGAACTTATGGTTACATCTCGCCATGTCTAATGTAAAATGATGAAACCTATCTGCCAAAGTAATGTTTTAAATTCATAAAGCCTAAGTACAATTAAGAAAAGCTCATCAGAACAATTACTATGAAATTATTTATAGAAAAGACACAGGATAGTTACATTACGGCAGTTGAAAATTGACTGAAGCCAATATGCCACGAATGGACAAAAAACATTATATATACTTTTTGGATTTTATTAAGATTCTCTAAATATAGATAACAGAAGCAGCAGACCATAGAAGGCAGCGGTGTTCAAAGCAAAGAAGAAAGGTACATTAACAAATGTGTCAGATTTTCTAGAGAGAGAAAAAATTTTTTCTAGCACGATGCAGTGAACGAACTTTCCTAGCAGTTAACCTAGCAATTGATTCAAAATCATTTTTCGTTTTCAGCGGAAAATGTTTGTCCTAGATGTTGCATGTCGTCACTTCCTGAAAGGTTAGCATTTGCCGTAATAATAAAAGGTGAACAAAGGTTCTTAGAACACTTCCCAGGTATTAAAATTCCTGCGCCTTTTTGATTTTAGTGTCCCCGATTTCTAGTTGGCATTTTGGGGTCCTCATACTAAAAATTAAAACTTAATGAAAACTGATTCAAAGGCACAGCATATGATAGACCCTTACAAATGCATCACTCTAAAAAGAATTTAATTTCGAAATAATTGATCTATTCATCGAACATTTCTCATCTGATACCACGGTCAACCGTGGACTGACAAATGTGACAGCAATATTAATTGCATGAACTAATGACTGTGTAATAAATATGTAAGATTGATTCCGTCGAGAAAGAAAATTCAAGCACGATACAGTGAACAAACTTTTCTGACCACAGACATAGCAATTAATTAAATAGTTTTTCTGCTTCATGTCAGCGAAGATTTTTAACCCAAGTAGATGGAACTAGTGACTCTGTTGATAGTTCTGCTGGGGGGCTTTCAAATTAATATCCATTCATTGCCCCAGTTAACAGCAGATTGTAGGACAGCTGCCAATTTAATTTTAACATTTAATTTAGCAGACAGGAGTAAACAGGGGTATTCAGACAGGAGTAAACAGGATCATCAATAGAGATACCGAATGGAAAACGGATGCCATCAGGAAGGTCATTCGTAAACGTTACGAACTACATAGGTCCAATGTGAGTGTCCTGGGGAATATGTGCATTAATAACGAAAAATCAAGAAGACTGGCCGTTTAGGACAACTTCTATATTGCAATTTATTAGGAATATTATTAGTTAAAAGTCTTTTTTTCTAAAAATACAATATTCTTTCAACTTGTGAAGAAGACCGATATGCCAAACCCTATCACATGCTTTCGAGATATTCAAGGTAACAGCCTACCCTTATTGTTATTATTATTATTATTAGTAGTAGTAGTAGTAGTAGTAGTAGTCATAGTAGAAGTAGTAGTAGTAGAAATAGAAATAGTAACATGATTATTTACAATATATTATTCCGACTGTTGTCCTCATCTTTTTACCATATGCACGACGTTTCAGCTGTTAGACGCAATGACCCTCTTCAGGTGATTAGAATTCTGAACTGTGCCCTTTATTTGGGTTCTCATTCTATGAGTCATCTCTTTTCTGAATGTCTTACTTATTGCCAATTAACTCAATTTTCTAATTTTTTTTTTTTTTTTTCACCACTGCCGAAGCCAGGTATTGAACTCAAAACTCTTTGGGTCATGTCACTGGATTCAAACAACGCGTTTATTCACTGGGCCATTTGTGCTGGAGGATATTAATTTAAATCATCACATGAAGGTTGGAGCGTTTAATGTCTGAAATGTCGTGAATATGGCAACAAACATGAGGAGAACAGTCTGAAAAATGTAAAAAGTGTAAATAATATTAAAATCCAATAAATATAGACTCAGTCAGTCAGTTAATTGCCATACATGATACTCGCTTGGGCGATCATGTCTCGAAAGAGACATGTCTGACTGGGCAGAAAATTACCCGCAATAGGTTGCCATTAGGTTCTGCGGTAGACTGGTTGCCAGCCAAGGTATCGAGCCCAATCTGTCCTGTTATTTAACCCATAACTGGAAGGAAAAAAGACGGAATAATACCTTTTCCAATGGTATTTGTGCGTAAGTGAATGCAAGGAATTCAACTGAAATTCGAACCCTGCTCCCCGATTTCTCGTTCGGAGCCGATTATTTAACGCATAACTGGGGTGGGGGGAGAGACAGATTAACATCTTTCCCAATGGTATTTGCGGGTAAATGAATGCAAGATATTCATCTCAATTCAAATATAGACTAATAGGATTATATTTAATGGTATCATGTTTTTTTAATTGAATCCTTTAATGATTATTCTTTCAATAATATTTATTTCATGAAAGATTTAGCTTTGAATTCAACACTGAAACTGGCCGTCGTCATCATTGTCGGCTTTATAAGGACTTTCATCAGGCAATGTCATTAATTTTCGTTTAATTTCTAATTGCCCCGCCTCTTCAAATTCGTCTTTTTGACGACATTGCGTCTCTACATGTTTTCAGTGAATGATTATGGAAACGGACCATGATTTATAGTTCATTCACAATCCGGCTTGGAACGGAAAAATTTTGAATTGCTGAATAAAGAAAGAGCGGGAAATGTCGCCGGTACTATTTGTGCGCTTACGCTAGCCAGTGTGACAGAGTGGTGACTAATGCTAGTGAGTAGTAATGGTAAAAGGTAACAAGATTAAAGCTAGGTTTTCGGTCAGCGGACTTTACTTATAGCCGGTTGGATAGGTTGGTGAATCATTATGGGTGGATTTTATGTGACGAAAAATGCGGATGAATTTGATGAATAATAATAGACTTCTTGCCTAAAGAAACTCTTAAAAGCGTGTTCATACGCTTTTTTTATGGGGGACTCTCGCAAGTATTCCAGATTGGTAACAGGCTACATTAAAAGTGTTCCTGAATCAGAAAAGAACTGACGTCTCTCAATTATCTGCGTGAAAAGCACACTAAATACTGTCCTAAAACATATGTTTCAGTTATAAAGTCATGAAATATAACCCCCCCCACACACATACGTATCTATCTATCTATCTATCTATCTATCTATCTATCTATCTATCTATCGAAATAGATAGATAGATAGATAGATAGATAGATAGATAGATAGATATGACATGGCTGAGATAGATAGATAGATAGATAGATAGATAGATAGATAGATATAGAGTATACTTTATATATTATTTATAGCATAGTTATATATAACTTTATTATATATGTATATATATATATATATATATATATATATATATATATATATTGAATATATGGATCCTATTCTGACAAAGTAAATAGAATAAGTAAAGAACAAGTAGGAAAAATGTCATTAATCTAACATGTTTCACTTTTAAAAAGCTTCTTCAGAGATTTTAAAATGTGATTTAATGTTTGTTCAAGTTTGAAGTTAATGTGCTGTAGATTTAAAACAGACGATGTAATTGTAAGAGAGGATACTGTACAAAATACCGAGTGGCAAAACTTTCTTGAATGCATTCTCCATACCATGTGTTGGCTTCACCCTTTATATATGCTGGTGAAAGTAGCATTATGGGGAGCATCGTTCATTATTGCAATTTTTACCTTATCTGAACGGTTATTAGATTACGTAGGAATAGTTATAGATTAAATTATTCAAAAGATTATTAACAAAAAATAATCATCCAAATCCTGATGAACAAAGCAAGAAGCAGAATCAGGCCAGAAATTAGACAAGAACAGTGCGGGTTCGTCAAATACACTGGAACAAGGAACGCCATATTTATGATTAGGATGATCTCTGAAAGAGCAATGTAAATGAAGACTTGTACCTATGTTTATGCAAATGCATTCGACAAAATACGCCAAAAAGAATTGATGGAGATGCTCAGCAGCCTCGACATATTTGGGAAAGACATAAGAGTACTCAAGAATTTCTATTGGCAGCAAACTGTCTGCATGAGGGCAAGTAACGAATTCAACACATATACAAAGATAGAAAGGGGCGTATGACAAGAATGTGTCTTTTCACCGTATCTATTCAACTTGTACAGAGGGAGACTATTCTGAGGACCCTAAATGGTATGTCAGGATTCGTAATCGGAGGCCACAATTTGAATAACATAAGAAGCGCAGATGATACAGTGCTGATTGCACACACGGAAAGAAAATTACAAGATCTCCTACAGAAGGTAGCTGAAGAGAGTGTCAAAAAAGGCTACAAACAAGCTGCAAGAAAACCGAATGCATGGTCATCAGCAAAAAGGGCAGCCAAACATGCCAAATACAAGCTGGAGTACTAAAATCAAGCAGGTACAAAAATTTAAATACCTGGGAAGTGAACAGAAAATGGAGAGTGCAACATAGAGATACGGAGGCGAATTGGCATAGTGAAGGACGCGTTACAAAAATTGAGTAGAATATTAAGAGACAGGAACATTTCGTTAGAAACGAAGGAAAGTGTACGGATTGCTATGTGATGTCAGTTCTTCAATATGGCAGTGAATGCTGGACAATATCATCAAAGATGAAAGAAAAACTTGAAGCAACTGAAAAGTAATTCTACAGAAGGATGCTGCAGATATTATGGATCAAGCATGTGAGCAATGATGAGATTTTGGAAAGGATGGAAACGAAAAGAAAATTAATATTGAGCATCAGGAAGAGACAACTAAAGTTCCTGGGACATGCAATGAGAAAGGAGGGCTTGGAGAACCTAATACTAACAAGCCAGATAGAGGAAACAGAGACAGGGAAAAGCAGCGGAGAATATATTTGAAGGGCCTGAGCAGGTGAATGACAGAACGAGGGCTGTTTGGCGTAACAGGAGAAAGCGTGCTAAGAACCACCAGTGTTAGCGAGACAGGGAGAGCCATGATCGCCTACGTCCTGAAGGGACGGGGTACATACTGTAATACTATTTTTGCATGCGGAAAAATATAACACAATTTTAGCACGACGGAGCGAAGGAAATCATTATTAGTTGTATTATTGATTGTGCGGATTAATTTTTCCAATATGAGCAGAGAGAAAAATAAACTAATAGATAACAAAATTGTTTATTCTGTTGCAATAAGAATGCAGCTAATGAATCATGAAGAGAGAAAATATTGCAAAATGAAATATTGAAGACTAGCTGAGTATAGAAGTGAATTAAAACATTTGCAGGTGTAGGCAGCATGTCAGACGAAGATATGGCTTCGGCCGGCCATTATTTAACAAAGCGGAAACAACGTATCTAAGAAAAGTACCACTGAGCTTTACAACTGGTAAAAGTGGAAAGTAAGCCGTAGCTAAAACATTGTTTTGGATTATTAAAAAGAGATTGTCACAAATATTTGATGAGGCCAAAAGGTTGAATCCTGAAATTTTCAATTTTCCTTTGAACAGATTTAAAACCTGAAAAATAAATGATGTAATCAGTTGAATAAACGGAAGACGGAAAGAAGTGATATCACCAGAAATATTGCTGCTTCATTGGTTAAACCAAGGAAATGAAGTAACTCCGCCTCAAAACGCGAAGGCGAGTGTGATTTCATTGCCTAAGATTTGACTTGCATGGACACCCCGCGTCTGTAATACTTCCCTCAAGAGAATTTGGGACAAAAATAAGCATTGAGCTCTGGAGGGC
Source organism: Ascarosepion bandense (assembly GCA_037127315.1). NCBI lineage: Eukaryota > Metazoa > Mollusca > Cephalopoda > Sepiida > Sepiidae > Ascarosepion > Ascarosepion bandense. The sequence continues at coordinate 1,795,279 of JBBBDQ010029610.1, forward strand.
CAAAATCAGTTGAAGTTGCAGTTTCAGTCGAGTTGGTTTGAGTTGAGTTCGAGTTTAGCTTGAGTCAAGACAAGACCAGTCGAGATGTAACGACAAGGGAGTGACGGTTTCCAGCCGGGGGCTACGACCGTAGAGACAGAGATGGTCGCCTCCGATAAAGTTCCTGGCTGAAGATGTAAACAGACAGAGAGAGCCATGAAAGAGTCCAGCAGACCGACCGACCGAAAATTAAAGTTAAACCATGAACCAACCAGAGTTAAAAACAAAGTCAACTTACCGCTACCTACCAAACACAGAGACATTCCTTCAGCAGTTTCCATAAAGCTTCGAGGTGAAGCGAAACAATGGCATTTTGAATCGTCACAAACTTGAGAACTCCGATTGGAATAAACAGATATTACCAACCAAAAGCTCGAATTACTATTAATAATGCAAATTCTACTCTTAGACGAAACTTCCGCTCCGTTCCGCCGCGAGCATCCGTTCAGATTTTCCGGCTAATTATTCGGCCGTAATCATATTTTTAGTTCCGTCGCAGGCCTCCTCGCATCTGGTGCCGTGATTGGCGATTGTTATATAATTTTTTTTTTTTTGTTTCATTTTAATTGTATATAAAAACTTTTTCCGCAACTTATTCAGGCGTTATTCAATTTATTTTTGGTGCCGTTTGCGCGCGCATCCGGTCTGGTTCAACTTGCTAAAGAGACAGCTAGCAAGGTTTTAGCGTGACTTCCTTGAGATCAAAATTTACAACGTGGGCGAGAAAGAACACCATTGTAATAGACGACTTGAAGACCAGCTATTATGTCAAAGCCATCGACGACAAGCGGCCGGAGTCCTCGTCACAATACGAGAAGATGAACAATTATAGTCCCAGATTATGATTATTTTATATTTAATGTACAGGGTTTTTTGTTAACTTTCAACTCATTTTTATTAATGATTACAATGGGTATTTTTATTTATTAATTGTTTATTTGCTCTTGTTTATTATCATTACACTTTCTTTTTGGGGGCCTTCCTATAATTTAACTTGTTTATTTGCTTCATTAAAACTATTCTTTTCCTTTTGTGGGTAAACACTCCTTTTGTTTAGTATTGGCTTTGATAAAGTACCTCATATAATACGCTTTATATATAAAGAATATGTAAGAATCTTTAATGACCTTTACATATGTATTCATGTTCAGTTTTCGGTTTTTAGATAACAGTAAACATTTGTTTCCGTGTTTATGTTTCGAGAAAAATTCTGGTCGGTTATTTTGTAATTAAATAAAGCAAAAAATTACATTTTATTGTTGAAAGCTGGTGCTGTTTTGCTTTTTTAAGGTCCCTTTTTGTTTAGAAAGTGTTGTGCGGTTCGCGTATTAATTTAAAATTAATTATAAATTATTTTTAGCTATTTTATAGTATTTCCTTTTAACTTTTTAATCATTATTTAATATTGGTTACTTTAAATTATATTGATCAAATTAATAGATGTTATGTTTGCATTTGGAGTTTGATTTTTTCTTTAAATTTTTCGTTCACTTTTTTCATTTTAATATATATTTTTTGGTGGTTGGTTAGCTTATTTGATTAGTTTAAAATATTGAATTTATCTGCGTTATATATAGATATATTTACATTTTTCATTATATAATTTCATAAGGCATTGATTTTGAATTTTCGATTGTTAAGTAACGTAGCGAACGTTTGTTTCATGTATCGTTCTGATTGTTTATATACTATTCGTCTGGCAAAGTAATTATTGGTATTTTCTTCTCACTTCTTAAAGGAAATTTGTGTGCATAGTTTCTACTTCCAGGATCCTTCAGTTATATACACACTACCTGCCAGTGTATTGAATACTGCTGCCACATCTGGCCGGGTGCCCCTGCTATTCACCTCGGGGTACTTGACAAAATCCAACGGAGAATCTCCAATGTGATCGATACCGACTTGGCAGCTCGGTTACAGTCGCTATCTCACCGGCGTGAAGTGGCTTCCATGTTCCTCTTATACAAATACTTTCACGGCTTCTGCTCCAATGAACTTAGATCACTGATGCCCCCTAGGTATGAATTTACACGAGCTACTAGACTAGCAACTAGTTCCAACACATTTACAGTGAAACCGATTAAATGTAACCGCAATTTCTACTCTAATAACTTCTTTTCACGCACCCCACCCCGCCTGTGGAATTCCCTTGCTTCTCTAACTGCTACAATCTCCAGGAATTTAAATGTAAGGTCAATAGACATCTCCTATCTTACTAACTCGCATCCATTCTCTCGAAGTCTTTTTTCCATCTACTCCACCCACATTCTCGGTATTCTCATCTGTCTATTACCCTTCCTCTGACATTTCCTATAACTAAACTCTCTTTCCCATCACTTTCCCATACGTAACCCCCTGTGCAATGGTGGCAGTAGAATGTTTTGCTTAGGATGAGATTATTTTTATAAAAAATTGTATGGAATACGTCATTTTTTTAAAACACTGGGTTGGCCTAATTATTATGGCCAGTAATGTACATATATATATATATATATATATATATATATATATATATATATAGTCATCCATATACAAGTCTGTTTCTATTTATCACATCTCATCTGTGAGTCTAGGAGTCTAGACATCCGCTTGCTTCCAGCCCGGATCAAAACCCGACCGATCTGGTATCAGTTGGAGAATCTACTCCTAAGCTAACGGCAGGCGGCTGATAGAGGAAATAATTTTAATTTTGGGTGTGCGGGTGGTGTAATAGATAATGGTTCGGAATTGTTAATCTAAGCCGAGTTCTAATTCCATTGAGGGTTTTTATATTCACTATGGAAAAGGTGAACCCATCAATTCTTAACCAGCTATGGGTTATTTAGTTAGACAGTTATTAGACCATTATTATCTCCTCACAAAAAATACATAAAAATACTCTAAAGTATTCCAGTTTAATTCCTTGCATTGCCTGACGCACAAATACCCTTGGGAAAGTTATTACTCCGTCTCTTCCTCCAGTTATGGGTTAAATAACAGGACAGATTGGGTTCTTGGCAGTCAACTAGTCTACCGCAGAAAGCAATGACAACCTACTGCGGCAGAATCTTCTTCCTAGTCAGTCATGTCTCTTTCGAGACACGATCGCTCAAAGATTGTATCACGCATGGCACTAAACTGACTGACTCTAAAGATATTGTCTGGTTTACCTAACCTGCAAAAGGTTGATCAGCCATCGAAAATGAATGAATTAATCAATCAATTTGATCAGAAAGAGGGGTTAAAATTTATTTGGAATATAATGACAATGATGAATTTCAAAATAATTTGACATATTAAAGTCAAAAGGTACAGCTGTAGTTACTAGGTTAATTATCTGAATGAATGGCGGAACGAGCGATGTGAGCGATGAATGAATTTACAAGCATTACTTTTCCTCCTTTTCTCTTTTCCTAACCTTCATTTTGTTAACTTTCTTCTTTACTCATGCTTTATTTTCATTTATCTTCTTCCTTTTTTTCGACATTTTTCCCTTTCTATATTCATCGTTTATCTTCACTTAGTTTTCTTTTTTCCCCTCTTTATTTCTAATATTTTTCTCCTGCACGGCTTCCAACTTTCTCTTCTCTTTTGTTTCTTTCTCCTCACCTCTAATATTAATTTTTTCTTCTTCTTTCATATATCACTTTTTCTTTTACTTTTTTCTTCTTCTTCCCTCTTTCTCTTTTCTTTTGTTTTCTTCTTCTTCTCTCATTCTCTTTACTTTTGCTTTCTTCTTCTCTTCTTCCCTCTTTCTCTTTACTGTTACTTTTTTCTTTTTTCTTTCTTTCCTCTTTACTTTTTTGCTTTTTTCTTCTTCTTCCCTCTTTCTCTTTTCTTTTGCTTTTTCTTCTTTTGCTTCTTCCTTCTTTCTCTTTTCTTTTTCCTTTTTCTTCTTCTTCCCTCTTTCTCTTCTCTTCTGCTTTCTTCTCCTTTTGCTTTCTTTCTCTTCTTTTTCTCATTCTTCTCTTTCTTTTTCTTTTATTTACATAAAAATTATCGACTTTCTCCTCATCCTTTTTGTTTTTCTATTTTCTTCATCTTATTTTTTGTCATTTTTTCTTTCTTTTCTGCATCTTTTTCTTTTTTCCTTTAGTCGTTTTATATATTTAACAACTTCGTAGGTCAGTTTCCTTTCTATAGAATTTCTTCTTCTTCTTCATTGTCGTCGTCGTCTTCAGATTTCTTTTCTTCTCTCATTTTCCATTTTTCTTCTTTTCTCGTTTCTATTTCTTCTTTTTCATGTTTGCTTTCTTCTTCCTCACTTTAAAGTAATGATACTTCAACTATTCTTACCTCTACTATAACCACTTAGCCGATCAACACCTTCCAAATTCATCGATCTGTCTTTCTTCTTGTCCTTCCTCCTCTCTTACCATTCTCACTCTCTACTATCCTTTCTTCTACATCCCCATGTTCTTATTCATCCATGTTCGCTTTAACTCCTCTATTTCCTTCTGTAATCATTTATCTATTACGCTCTCACCTCATCCGTCTCCTACCCCAGCCAAACCGCCCCTCATCTCTACACTTTTCTCTTCTTCTAGTTTTCTTCTTTTTTTTTTTATCTCATTCGTCCATAAGTGTGACAAAACATATCAGCGTTGGAAGAGCGTTTCAGCCCTAGCATATGAAACTCGGATTAGTGAGTTAATCTCCTGAGTATCACAGTTTGTCCGGATTAAAAACAAGTTGCTTGTCGAAATGTGATCAGAATAGAAACGATGCACTGAACACAGGACAGATATAAATTAGTGAAAATGAAAATTAAGGCCAGCGGCCCGACGCTTTTAATTCAATATCGCAACTAATCTAAATGCGTTCGACAGAAAGAACCAGAGAAAAACTTGAAATGTTGGATATCACTTACCCTCCTCAAAGGAACCTTTTTTAATGTCATATAATATATATATATATATATATATATATATATATATATATATATATATATCCGAGTGAATAAGGAACGAAGAAAAATTTACAACGCCCAAAACATTAATTCAAACATTGCTCGATATATAATATAGAGCTGTGAATATTCATTATGAATTATAGTTTAGAACATGTACGATTTTTTTACATATATCCACTACAAATTGTACATTTTGCTTCGACATTGGACTTCCAATGTCTCATTAGGTGGTGTGGAAAGAAATGGAAAACCTTTTTCTTATATTTGGGAGTTGAGTGCGGGATGTTGGCGGTGGTTAGCGCTAAGGGAAGAAGTCTTGTAAATTGTCCGTTAGAATTTTGAAGAAAGTGGTGTGGGTAGGAGATATAGTTGATTCATGAATGTGTGTGTTATGACCGACTGGCTAGCCTTTATTCATTGGTTTTATTAGAGGGGGAGAATAAGGAGGTGTAAAGGGTGGGAAAGTGTGGGATTTTTATTTGTACAACTATAGAATATTTTTGTATTTTTCTTTATATATATAATCGTATCGCCCCAAGCAAGGCATTTTACTGCCACTGATGTGCAGGAGGTTACATACGTGGAATGTTATGAGGAGTAAGAGGTTGCAAGGGGTATGAGGAAGAGAGTAGGAAAGGAAAGAGATTACTGATGAGAGTGGGGTGGACGAGGAATGATCTTATGAGGAGTGAGAGGTTGCAGGGGGTATAAGGAAGAGAGTAGGAAAGGGAAGAGTTTACTGATGAGAGTGGAGTGAACAAGGAGGAATGTTATGAAGAGTGAGAGGTTGCAGGGGGTATAAGGAAGAGAGTAGGGAAGGAAATAGATTATTGATGAGAGTGGGAAGATGTAGATTTAAGAACTTATTTATAAATAGAAATTTGTCTGTTTATATGTGTGTTTCTCTGTGTGCATCCGTTACCTATAGACTCCAAAACGGCTGAACCGATTTTCTTAAAAATTCACACAGCTGTACTATAAACGTCTGCGAGTGTTCTTAGCTAGGTTTTGTGTCGAGGTATCTCCGATAAATATCGAAAATCGATAATCGAAAAAATCCGGTTATAGGAGGAATGGTCCGATTTTAATAAAATTTGATACACTCATAGACAAAGACATAAGAAACGATATTTAGAAGTTTCAAGGTTGCAGTTCTTACAATAGTGCATAAAATCGATAATATATATATATATATATATATATATATATATATATATAAATATATATATATATAAGGCAAGATGTTTGTATGTGTGTCTTTTTATCTGTCTGTATGTCCTTTATACAAATTCACTTTTTTTATCTGATTCTCACCAAAATTCACACAATTATTCTTTAGGCTGAGTCTGAGCTCCAGGACCATGGATTAGTTTTAAAGTCTTCATTACACCCGAGCAACTTCATGCGATACTGCTAGTATATATATATATATATATATATATATATATATATATATATATAATTATGAATTAAATGTACATTGCGACACGAAAATTTCTGTTTCACTTAATTTTCATGTTCTAATTTTATGATGGACATAAACTTTGTCAAATTTATCCAAACATTTTTGCTTATGATGTGCTTTCAGCTATTCTTTTAGCAATTATCTAGAAATATTTGTTTAAACTCATAGTATCGATTTTTTCTGTATGTTTCCAGGCTTATAGTAATATTATTTTATATCTTTTAATTTTCCAAGAACTTTCTGTCCATTTTATCAACGTCCATAGCCGATGTTACTGAGTGTTGCTATTTGCTTTTTTAGTATTAGTGCATCCATTATTTTAGTCTATTTTTTTCGTGTGAATTGGACTGTCATACCTGTATTTTCTACAAGTATGTTGCAAATGAATTACGAAAGGTTTCCGTGTGTGTGTTTAAATTAATGCTGAGTGAGCTATGGTCTGACATATGTGACGTGAGTCTTGTTGAGAGGCTAGTAGTTGTAAGTCCTATATAATTATTCATGTATTTGTTTAATCATTAACCAATTTCTTTAAGGCGTATGGGAATTCATAAATAATATAGCTTCTCTGTAAATTAGATTTTGTAGGTGTGTTGTTATTTTTTATGATATTTTTTATGATATGGTTATCTTGTTTTAAATTTTCTAGTAGATACTTTAATTTTCTTGCTCTAATCGACAGGGATTTTGTGTTTATTCATAATATTTCTAAGAGAATTTATCTTAGAAATATTTTGAAGAATAAATTGTAGATCTTTTTATAAATAACTGTTGCAAAATGAACCCTGATATTTGCCTTGATAAGCAGATCATACTACGAAACACCAGAACAAGAAACAAGAATAGTTTTATTTATTTCTTAATTGACACACAGACACATGTAAGATAAAAAATATAGCTTTATTGTATTTGATATTTATGAGTAAAAGCGCGTGTACAAATACAAGTCTCAATGGAATACAAGTGGCGATTGTCTTTATCATGCTTGAACACAATCTTCAAGGAATGTTATGTCGATCAGATTATATATATATGTAAAGATATTCAGAATTGGGATCGAAAGATCATTTCTGCGAGCAAAACCCGCTTCATCAGCGATCAATTTGGTATAATGGAGAATTTGAAAATTCGTAGAAATGTGTATGTTGCTGCAGAAATGAACAAATATAGCGACATGAATAAAAGAATAAAGGAAATAAAGAAAAGGAATAACCCGTATTTTTGGTTTCACAGACAGAGGAAGGAGTGAGTAAGATGGGGAGATTCGATACTGTCCGGTATGTATAATTTAGAAAAACGAACAAGAATGTGTTAGGGTGGTGTCATGAATCCGGAAGAAGAACTTGCAGAGCAAAATGAAAAAAAAAAAAGGATGGAAGGTAAGGAGAAAAGAGAAAGGGAAAAGAACTAGAAAGAAAGAATATATATATATATATATATATATATATATATATATATATATATATATACCACAATATACCCCCGCACCAGTAAGAAACCTGGCATGGCAGGCAGACATAATCTCGCTGCTGACTTTGAACGGGATCTACACTCTGTGGTGAATTGGGGCAAGAAGTGGCTTGTCAACTTCAATGCGTCCAAAACCAAGCTGTTGTCTGTCAATCATCACAGGCAATTTCTCTTGCCTCCCATAAGCATGGACCAAGCGATTCTCCCTGAGTGCAATACACTGCACCTCCTCGGCCTTACCCTCTCTTCTGATCTCAAATGGAACTGCTACATCGAATCCATAGCTAAATCCACTGCTAAGAAGGTTGGGTCACTGTGTTCTTTCCGCCTGAATCCATCCTGCATATATACAAGTCTATCATTCGACCATGCATGGAGTACTGCTGCCATTTATGATCAGGAGCCCCTGTCGCTCCCTCACTGTTCTCGAGAGGCTCCTAAGGAGAGTTAGTAACATGATAGGTGCTGACTTGGCGGCTCGACTACAGCCACTTCCCCACCGACGAGATGTGGCCTGTTCTATAAGTACTTTCATGGCTTCTGCTCAGACGAACTTCAGTCACTGGTGCCTCCTTAACAGGTGTTTACTCGTGCAACCAGAATGGCAACTGGGTCCCACCCATTCACAGTTAGGTTAGCCAAATGCAGACGATAATTCTACTCCTGCATCTTCTTCTCTCGCTCTTCCCGCCTGTAGAACCCGCTCCCATATTCTTGCTTTCCTGACGGCTACAACCTCCAGAAATTTAAATGCAATGTCAATACTCATCTACTAACCACTTCACTCTAGCCCTTACCCCACCCCGTATATCCTTCCCTTTCTCTCCCCCCTTGCAACTGTCATCAAACCTGCATTTTCATCTTTCTTTTGCTTCTTTCTATTTGGTTTGTAATCCGCTGTAATAGTAGGTAGATAGATTTAGGGTTATTGAGAAAATATATTATTCTTGAAATCTTAATATCTTTCTTGAAAATTGACACAGTTGTACTATAAGCGTCTGCGAGTGTTCTTAGCTAGGTTTTGTGTCGAAGTACCCTCGATAAATATCGAAAATCGATAATCGAAAAAATCGGGTTATAGAAGGAATGGTCCGATTTTAATCAAATTTGATACACTCATAGAAAAAAGACATAAGAAACGATATCCAGAAGTTTCAAGGTTGCAGTTCTTAGAATAGTGCAGAAAATCGATAATATATATATAAAAGGCAAAATGTTTGTGTGTGTGTCTGTTTATCTGCCTGTATGTATGTATTTTTTCCAGCCTTTTTATATTAGTTTTTGCTTCGGGTTTGGCTCTAAGTAGGTATAATTGTAGTTTTTAGTCTCCGCCATGATAACATTTACTCAAAGGACTTAATTAGCCTTCAAAATTCAGTTTACGACGAAAAAAAATATTTGATATTGATACCAGGAAATCAAAATTTGATTTACATCCATTCATTTTTCTTTCAGTCTACGGCTTCGCTTTAACTGGAAACGGCGATTGCTTTTTAGTCTTTCGTGCCAACGTCCAAAGAGTCTGAGCTCCAGGACCATGGATTAGTTTTAAAGCTTTCATTACACCCGAGCAACGCCGGTTTATGCTGCTAGTAATCTAATAATAATTCTAATAGATAGTAGATTTATATGTTTAGGGTTATTTGAAGAAGTATTATGTTATTTTTTAAATGTAACTTTTTAATAGATTCTAATCTAATAATATATAAATTCTAATTTAATCTGATCTAATTCTAATCTGATAATATTTGTAACAGATTCTAATCTTATAGTTTCTAATCTAAAAGTGTCTGATTTCGTAAAGATTTTCTACATCGATGTAGTTAGGAAAGTCATTATTAATGAGAATTTGTTTACTGTTTTTTTTAATTCAGCGTAGTTTGTTTTTGTACGGTTTATTACATTTTGTATAATATCTAGTTTTTAGTAGAACATTCACTTTTAGATTTGATGAGTTTATGCAAATTAGTTTTTTTTTTATATATGACTAGATGTATAGCCCAGCATTGTTCCAGTATTATATTGCCGTGATGCGTAAGTTTAAAAAGTGCGAAGTAAGTACTGATTTCTGTTGTATTTGTATTTGTAAAACGGGAAACATACTTGCCAATAAACAGAAATAATGTATGTACGGGATCAGGCGTTACGAGAGCCTGTAATGTGATACGATAACGTTGTCACGCAGAAGAAGTGGATACATTTTTCCCTGACACGTAGGTGGGGTTGGCACCTTGTAGAAAACGTGAAATTGTTATGGCATATGTTAAGGTAAAAGTTACAAAAAATGATCCGATTTTTTTTTTTGGAATACAACTAAGCGTTTCGGAGAAATAAACGATCGCAAAAAACAACTATTTCCATTACTTTTTGTCGCACATTGTGTATCAGCTAAAAATTTTATTCGCATATCAAGGCATCAAACCATGATCTATTAATCCAAGGATTTTGGTTGAGTTTGAATGAGGCGTCTTTGAGAAATCTAAAAAAAAGTGTGCAAAAGACCATCCGAAATTATGTTTCTCTTTGAGTTTTGACGAACCCTGTACATTGATTCGAAAATTTTTTTGTGTACATCAAAGTTTCAGACATTGTTCTATAATTTACTCGATTTTTCGGTGGAGAACATATTAAATCTTAAGAGCTTCTTCATCTTGTTTATCATTAAAATGCATTTGATTACTGTATAGTAGGTTGATATGTTTAGGGCTATTTACGGAAGTAGTAAGTTCTTTTTTATTTGTGTTACTATTTCTAATGGCTCATCTAAATTGTTCAGTGATGTCATTAGGGAATCATTATTAATGAAAGTTTTATTGTTTTTCTTTTCAATCCCTGTAGAAAATAATTTTCATGGATGAGCTAATTTTTGCATGGAATCAGTCTCCTTCTAGGGTGATGCAATATGTTGATGAATAAAGTGGAATTTTGCCTAAAAGTATTTGTTTTATTAGTTAGGCCCGGGATTTATCGAGTGATGTGTGAAGTTGGTTGTTTTAAATTTAGTATATAGTTAGTTTTATTTTTTTACAGAGATTGGTGGAGAATAGATTCGTATTTATGAGATTTTTTTAAAGACTTTTAATCTTGTTTATCATTATAATGCATTTGATTACGGTATAGTAGGGTGATATGTTTAGGGCTATTTGCGGAAGTAGTTCTTTTTGATTTAAAGCTTTACTATTTATAATGGCTCATCTAACTTGTTCAGTGATGTAATTAGGGACTCATTATTAATAAGTTTTATTGTTTTTTTAATTCAATGTAGAAAATATTTTTCATTGAGGAGTAACTTTTAACATGATGTATTAAATTTTATATAATAGCTTATTTGTAAGAGTCAATTTTATAATTTATAGTGCACGTTTATGCGAGTTGTTTCTTTATACGGATGGGGGAGGTAGTAAATTTATTATTACTAGTGTCTATCAATATATCAAGAAAAGGGATTTTGTTAAGTTCATATGTGTAGTTAAGAACAATGATTTTTTTAAAAGTTTTATCAGCTCGGAATGAGAAATCGGGGAGCCAAGTTCAAATTCTACTTGAATTCCTTGCATTCACTTTCGCGCAAATACCCTTGGGAATGGTATTAATCCGTCTCTTCCCTCCAGTTATGTTAAATAACAGGACAGATTGGGTTCTATAGCCTTGGCTGGCAACCAATCTACCATAGGAAGTCATGGCAACCTACTGCAGGATAATCTTTCAGTCATGAAAGAGACATGATTGCCCAAGCATGTGTCATGTATGGCACTTAACTGACTGACTGCAGTTCATATATTTCATTTTTGTCTTTAACTAAGATAAGAATATCATCTTAGGTAGACAGAAAGTTATTTTAGTGGTGTTAAATATTGCATTTTCAATTTAGCTATATATATATATATATATATATATATATATATATATATATATATAAGAGTTAATGTAAATGAGTTTGTGTAAATCAAAAGTTATAATAATGAAAATTGGAAGTAGTGGAGGGTCATTATCGATTATGTTTTGAAGTAGCGTAGCATACAAACAAAGAATAAATCCAATGAATGCAGTAAGCGTATTTTAAAATTGTTTGTATTATTTTTACATTTTCGAAATTAAAATATTTTCAGTTTTATTCCCCCAACAATCTTGTGCCATTTTCAAAAAACTTAATAACTTCATACTTCCAAATTTCTTTAGTTTTTAAGAAAATTACTACTCTTGGATGTACATTGTGGTGCAGTGAATATCAGCTTGGGACCACAAATCGAGGAGCTACATTCACATTCCTTGCATTCACTTACGCGCAAATACCCTTGGAAATTGTATTAATCCGTCTCTTCCCTCAAGTTATGAGTTAAATAACAGGACAGATTAGGTTCTATAGCATTGGCTGGGAACCAATCTACCGCAGAAAGTCATGGCAACCTACTGCAGGATAATCTTTTGCCCAGTCAGTCATGTTTCGAAAGAGACATGATTGCCCAAGCGTGTGTCATGTATGGCACTTAACTGACTGACTGTAGTTCATATATTTAATATTTTTAAGATAAAAATATAATCTTAGGCAGAAGGATGGTTATTTTAGTGGTGGTAAATATCTTGTTTTCAAGGTTTACCATTTAGAAGTTACTAAATGTTCGTCCCAGAACTGAACCCATGGAAATTCTGTCGCGTTGTAAGCAAACATTATTTTAATAGTTAGAGAGGAGAAACTCAGGGGTTCATGTCAAAAACATTTTCCGTACTATGTTAAATCTTATTTTTAATAAAGGGAGAGATGGATTGTGCAAATATACATGAGAAATGAGGACAAAAGTTATAATCTAAATAATGTAAAATATTACAATACATCATCTTAGAAGCATAGACAAACAATAAATTTAAGACAAAATTTATTTTTATTGATGTGCATGGTAAGTAGCTGAAAGTGAATGAATTCACTTTATAAAGACTCCAAGACGTAAGCACGTAGAAGAATTAACAATTGGAAGCTTTTTTATATACCTAAAAAGAAAAAGAATAACCCTGGAAAATTTGGCACCCCCCTTCTTTTTTTTTAATTTTTTAATCGTATCACCCCGACCAAGGCGGTAACGTTACTGAAGGGGGCTACGTAATAGTGAAAAGATTGGAAAAGAAAAAGCCGAAAACCACATCCTAAACAGGGAACAAGGGATGAGCCTCTTTACCTGTTCAATAGACGAGGGTGGAGTGTGAATCGGGCGATAGTTAGATCTTCTCATTAATTTTCGTCAGATACATAGGCAGTATATCGGGTCAGAAATTCACTTTTTATATCAGTCAGTCAGTTAAGTGCCATACGTGATTCATGCTTAGGCGATCATGTCTCAAAAGAGACATGACTGACTGGGCAGTAGATTATCCCGCATTAGGTTGCCATTGCTTTCTGCAGTAGACTATAGAACCCAATCTGCCCTGTTATTTAACCCAGAACTGGATTAATATCTTTCCTATTTGCGTGTAAATGAATGCAATGATTTCAACTGGAATTCGAACTCGGATCCTTGATTTCACGTTCCGAGCCATTATATACTGCACCATAATACACACTCTTTTATATCAAACTACAATTTTATATCACACGACCGAAAACACTGATTGCATATTATAGTAATTTAGATGTTGCACGAAGCTTTATGTGGCACCCGGTGAAGACCAAACTCACTATTCAGTCATAATTGATCTAGCAAAACAAAATTTCTAACCATAATGCAACGTCGATGTGTCCAATCCTCTGTCTATTATGTATATACTGACAGAATATAATGACAATCCCAAAAACGAAGTAGCAACCACTGGCACGGTATGCAATCAATAATCGATCAAAACTTTTCATGTTCTAATTAAATATAAACACACTAGGAACATACAGGCCTCGCCCATTTGCACAAAATGAAATATCCCTGATTAGTGACCACTGAGTAACATGTCACAACACTTGCGTGTACGCATGCGCGTTTCTTTGACTGTTTTCATTTGAAGTGAATCATTCCGATGTCCGGATTACTTTTATTTCACATTGTTTCTTTTTTGCTTGTTTATTTGTCGGTATTCTTAAACTTTTTTTTCGGTTTTCGCTTTTATCTCTGAAGTTCGAAAAATTAAAAATTTATTCGTTGGATCTCAACAGGTAATGAGATCTTAACTGAAATAAAGTTGCATTGATTTTATGTCCCTGCAAGTCCTTGCTGTCAAAACAAGGTCTACTTTTTTGGTTTTATTTTTCATCTAAAGAAGGTATGCGTTTGTTGAAGGGGTATCGAAATATTACTAAACTTTATCTCCTACGAATTTGGCGTAAAACGGAAATGTTCTCGCAGGTGACTCTCATTGTTACCCAGCCAAATGAGGCAGTCCTCAAAATGTACCGTGCTTTCTTTTCGTGTTTAATTATTTAACCAATATTTTATTTATTTATTTTTTTTTACTTTGCATGGTAAGGCTGAACAACTTTTATTTACGACAACATAAAACCCATACATGTACTGTTGTGGTGATACCAACCGAGCAAAAGCGATGGACCGGATGTTTGCTTTCTCACGACAAAAAGGAAAATGACCAAAAGTTTTCGTTGCGCATACGGGTTCGCGCGTTGAAGAATAAAAATTAATCAAATATTGAATTTCCATTTCACGAGCCTACGCGAATTTTATTTATTAGCCAATAGGAAGACCAGAATCAAATACAAATGTGAAATCCCAAATGAGCTGCTGTGATCCAAAAAGAAGATATAAAAAGCGGAGACAGAAAGCACCCAGCAAACAGACGGACGGTGACAGGCGAGAGTAATTAATATCTCCCTTGACCAAGTCAAGTGGCTACTATGCTCGTCCCTTCACTTCTCCTTCCTTCCTCCCTGTCTCAAAACTACTTACTGACCTAAGGAACGACTACATCAAAGACATTCCTCACTTACACGCTCCCCACATTCCTAAGCATTAATTCTCTTTCAGCTTATTATTTGCCATGAACATTTTAACCTCCATTGGACCTATATTCAAGTATTACTTTAATTGTAAAAACATTAATTGATATGTGTATATATAAAAATGTTATTGTTCAACTCAATTTCCTTTCCTTGATTTTATAATAATTTTATAACTTATAGTGGGCTATCTACAACAAGGCCAAATTCCGTTAACCTGCAACAATATACAACTACCCTTCACTAGAACGGACTCCCACTACTAACACAACAGGAATAGATAATCAACCCACTATACTGTCACCAATAAAATTCAACGAAGGAGAGTCGGCTTAAATTTTTATAGTCTGATATTTTCTATAATCATTTCACCCCAAGCAAGGAAGGACTATCAGTGGTGCCTAGGGGGTTACGGTGAGAGAAAAAACAAGGTACAGGGGATGCCGCAGAATGAATAAAAGAAGAATAAGAATGAACGAGAGAGAAGATGGCAACAGATGTTGCATTTAAACTTTTGGAGACTGTAGCTATCAGGGAAGCAAGCAAAGGAGGTCCACACAAAGGAAGTGCAAGAAAATAAACTGTCAGAGTAGAAGAGGGGGTTATATTTAACTAGGTCGATGGTAAAAGGCATTCTTGATGGCAGTCTTGTAGATAGCAATTTGTAGCACGCGTAAATACACGTGGCCAAGGAACCAGAAAAAAAAAGTTCTTCATACCAGTTACCACGAAAATACTTGTAAAAAAGACAGAGGGAATCCACATCATGTCGGTGATTGATTGAAGGTGACCTGCTCTTGATCGGTTATATTTAAAAGCGACCAACCAACTTCAAATATTAGCTGGGAGAGTTTGATCCTGACAACGGCTAAAGATTAGATCGATCAAACTTGTCGAATTGTCTGAATAATATTTCGTATTTTCTATGTTTGTTTGTTTATACGACAAAATTAACTCCTTAGTGAAATTGTTTCAAGCCCCGTGTCCATATTTTAGAATATTAAAACTAAAGAATAACATTTATTTAAATACTATGCAACGGTCCACCGAGAGAGTTGGGAAACAGTAGAAAGTATATCAGTGCACATGTATGCCGAAGGACTCTGACAACCTTGACGCATCTTAAGAGAATTAGTCCTAGAAGAACAGGTCAAGAACATTTTTTTAATATAATCTTTCAACCTTAGGCAAGGAATGGCCGCCACTAGTGCGCAGTGGGCTGCAGTGAGAGAAACAAAAAGGTACGGGGGATGTCGAAGAAAGGATAAGAGAAGGATAAGAATCAAGGAGATAGAATATGGCAACTGACGTTGGATTTAAACCTTTTGAGATCAGGGAAGCAAGCAAATGTAAGGGAGTTCCACAAACGGGAAGTGCGAGAAAACAGACTGTTAGAATAAAAGAGGAGGTTATATTTAACTATTTCGATGGTAAAACAGCGGGACCTTGGCGCCAATCTAGTCAGTTAAGTGCCATAAATGATACATGTTGGGCTATCATGTCTCGAAAGTGACATGACTAACTGAGCAGAAGATTATCCCGCAGTAGGTTGAAATTATTTTCTGTGGTAGACGGGTTGCCAACCAAGGCTACAGAACAGAATCTGTCCTGCTATTTAACCTATAGATGGAAGAAGAACTGACGGATTGATACCTTTGCCAACGGTAAGTGAATGCAACAAATTAAATTTTAATTCCAGCTCGGGCCTCCAGTTTCTCGTTCAGAGTCGATATCAACTGCATCGCAACGCACAACCTGGCATCTGATTGTTCAAAGTAGGCTTCACTTGTAACTAACAGCGACCTCTTTTGAAAATTTGTTATCTTGGTGTTGTCTACCTACAAAGAGAATTCCACAGTCGGGAAGTGCGAGGAAAGAAACTGTTGGAGTAGAAGTTACGGCTGCATTTTATCGGTTTCACTGTAAAAAGGTGGGATCTAGTTGCTAATCTAGTATCTCGTTCAAATTCGTATTTAGGGGGCACTAGTGATCTAAGTTCATCGGAGCAGAAGCCGTGAAAGTATTTATAGAAGAGACACAGGGAAGCCACGTCGCGCCGGTGGGAGAGAGACTGCAGGTGGTCTGCCAAGTCGGTATCTATCACATTACAGACCCTCCTCTGAACCTTATCGAGAAGCCCGAGGAGAACAGCAGGGGCACCCGACCAGATATGGCAGCAGTATTCAATGCACGGGCGGATGGTAGATTTATAAATGTGCAGGATAGATTTAGACGGAAAAAACTTCCGGGCCCTACACAGAGAACCGACTTTCATAGCAGCGGATTTAGCAATGGATTCGATATAGTCATTCCATTTGAGGTCCGCTGAAAGTGTGAGACCAAGGAGGCGTAGTGTTTTACTCTCTGGGAGGCAAGCCTGGTCCATGCTAATGGGAGTTAGGTGAGATTGTCGATGATTGTTAATTGAGAGTAGCTTCGTTTTAGAAGCATTAAAATTTACTAGCCATTCCCCCCCAGACTTTTGTTTGTGTGGTTTATGGCAAAAAACCAGAGCGAAGCTTTTGTTCCACCGTGATATTAGCTATCAATTTGGTTTTTGGGTTTGCTTGCATTCCAGCCCGAGTTTATTGCTCGGGCCAGCGCAAAGTAGCGTCTAAACAACGCGAAACACCGGATTGCAACTACCCGGTGTTCGGCCACTTTGGTGGCAATGGCCTGTAATAGGCCGGAAGAAGTCGTTCCTCCCACCACGGACTCGGTGGGAGGGAAGGAGGGGATTGGGCTTTACCGCCTCGGAGTGATCCCCCTTCTACAGCATCAGCAGCAGCATCACCAGCAGTAACACCAGCAGTAGCGCCAGCATCCCCCATACCTTCGACCTCTGGGTGGAAGGGAGGAAAGATCTTGCTGAAGAACGAGGAGTACTATGACCAAATTCAAGCCAAGTATGCTGAGTACATAAAAGGCACAGAACTGGTTTCGGTGCCCGAAAAACTAGCACAAATTGAAGCTAGAATTACCACGCTCTTCACCAAAGACATTAAGACACATAAACTGATTGGCATCCCCAGAGAAACTATGGAAGAGGCAATACAAACCCTAAAAATTAAAGCCAAGGCCGTAGCGAGGAGAAGCAATGCCATGTGGGACGTCCTGCTTGGCTCCGCAGAAGAAGCGAAAAGTCTAGTCGGTTTAGTCCTGGAGACCAAAACGCTCCAGTTTCTAACCGAATATATGGGAGCAAGAAAACTAAAGATCACGTTGCATGGCGTCCCCATGGACATTGAAGAGGACCACATCGGCGCCCTGTTTGCAAGATATGGAAAGGTCGCCGAAGTCTCCTCGCTACGGTCGAAGGCTGGATTCTACACCGGGGATATGACGGTGTTAGCGACCTTGGATAAAGAGGGCATCGCCAAAATCCCCAACACCCTCACCTGTAGGGGGAAAACAATATTTGTGATAGTAGAAGGGAGAAAGCCGTGCTGTTGGGTCTGTGGGGCGGCAGATCACGTTGCAAAGACCTGCCCAAGCAAGAACACGTCCCCAAAGGCCCAACCAGCCAAACAACAAACAGGCCGAGAAACAACGGCAAAGCCGGCTCCTCCAACCACAACACCAGCACCGACAGCCAACAAGGAGGGCGAGTGGCAGGTGGTGACAAAGAAGAAGGCTAAAACGCCTTCTCCGGTAAAGGTGCCGGGGAAGGTGCCGCCTCCTGCCAAGACTCCAACTAAACAGAAGGAGTCCCCGGCAAAGAAGTCGCCCCCCAAACAGGAAGAGAAAAAGATTGCCACCACCCAAAAGGAGGAAGACATGGAAGTGGCAAGGTCTGCTTCGTTGAAACGAGGGAGAGAGGAGGAAGAGGAGAAGGACGACAACCAAAAGAGCCGTCGGAAGAGCAGGAGCGTCGAGAGAAGCAGGATGGTGGTCAAGTGTTCGTCGCTGCCGGTCTCCCCGGAGAGGTGCACATACGCACAAAAGGCCAAAAGTCTCCCCTCTTCCCCGCAAAAGGTTTCCCAGTCCCCAACCTTCGAATTGACCCCCCTCCTGAAAAGATCGACTACTGCAACTCCCACTCCCTCCCCTTCTCCTATTCCCACTCCTACTCGGGGTAAAAAGAAAAATACCCTCCCGCGGGGAGACGCCCTTATGAGGGTTGATGAGGACATTACAGCCGAGTGGTCGTCCCAAAGGAGAAGACTACTCAAACCCCTACTTAAATTGACCTCGGTGAATGGTCGATCCACCGAGGACCCAAGAAACTTTTCCCAGGCCCCAGGAGTCATTACCCTGGTAAGAAATACCGGGGGTAACCTGCGGGTCTGGGACCACTTGGCTGAAGCACAAAAATTGTACCCCAAAATAAAAATGGTGCAAGAAGGCACCCCAGAACTTAGAAAGATGTCTAAAAACTGTTCGGGGAGGTTCCCAGTTTTGCTCCACCCCTGCTTATATAGGGTGGTAAAACTAAACTATCCCACCGACGTCGGCGGAATTGTCCTAGACGGACGGATTACGTCCGACATTGGTACAGGGTCCCTAGGACAGTCCGTCGGGGTCCCCTCTGCCCGAGATTTCTACCCCGTATGCGATTAGTGCCTTTGTTGCATGCTTTTTGTTTTTCTCTTTTTCAGGTCTAAAAGATGTCTATTAAGATAGCCAGTTTAAATGCGAGGGGCCTGAGGGATCGGGGTAAGGCGGCTCGCCTGCTTCGTGACCTCTTGTCCTTCGGCGTGGATGTGGCCGCGATCCAAGAGACTCACTTTGTTTGCGAAGTCGACTCGTGTGTGCTGTCTAACGACTTTGTCGTCTATTCAGCATATGGGAGCCGGCAGGCCAGAGGTGTTTCTTTGCTGGTCAAGCGTACCCTGGACGCGAGGATTGACCTTGTCCATGTCGGTGCCGAGGGCCGGCTGATCGTGGCCGATATTGCAGTGAAAAGCAAGTCGTTCCGGCTGATTGCGGTTTATGCGCCCAATGATCAAGGTGAGCGAGTCTCTTTCTTTCGGCTGTTGGAGCCCTTCATGGTGCATTCAACACGGCTAATCTTAGTTGGGGACTGGAATGCCATCCTAACCCCCAAATGGGATAGAGGAAGGGGCGCTAGCGGGAGGCGTGGTGATCGTAGCCTGGTTGATCTGATCGGCGAATTTGGTCTCGTCGATAGATACCGGGTCGATCATCCGGAAGGGAGCATGTGGACGTGGGCGCTTAATTGGCCTTCTACCCGGGTATCTGCGTACCTGGATAGGATGTTAGTGAGAGTGGCCGACATAGACTTCTTAGAATGTCCAACGTTCCACTGGTTAGGCTACACGGACCACAAACTCGTTTGTGCCCGTGTGGTGTTAGATTTTAGGCCTAGGTTGGCTGGTTATTGGAAGTTCAATCAGTCCTTACTGGACAGGCGGGACTTTCGTGACCAGCTGACAAGATTAGTTCAGCGGGCGTTAATTGGGCGAGTCATTGGGAGTAAGTGGTGGGTTAGTCTTAAGGACTCCATTAGGTCTTTCGCCACCAAATATAGCCAACGGCTCAACCTAGATAAGGCTGCGGAGGCAAAGACACTTAGAGCTAATTTCGCCCGGGCGGAGGCTGGTGGGGATTCCCTAGAGATAGCCTTAGCCAGGGAGGCCCTGGAGCGTTCGACTAGCGGGCGCTACATGGGTCAGGTAATTAGGGCTAAGTTAAGCAAGATGTCTTCCGAAGCTGTGAAAATGGGCGCGGAACTGCGCAAGGAAGAAATTCGCCGAGCCGGCGACCGGTACATTCGAGAGGTACGCGACCCGGAGGGACATCTCCTTAGGTCGACCGACGACATGTGCGAGGCGTTCCGGCAGCATTTCGAACACCGATTTACCAAGGAGCCTGGTCTCCGTGACGAGGACTTTCGCAGCTATTTGGCTGACTTTCCCCGGCTTTTGCCGGCTGAAGCGGCTAGCTGCGAAGGGGAGATTACGGAGGACGAAATCTACGTGGCTTTGAAGAAGGTCGGCAGTGGCAAGTCGCCAGGTTTGGATGGTTTGCCCTATGAATTGTACTTGAGGATGTCGCACCTTTTTGTCCCGCTCTTGGCTGTCGTGTTCAACCACTGGTTTCGGCAGGGGTCCATCCCCGGTCGGATCACCAGGGGCGTGATCACGCTGTTGAGAAAAGGCAAGAAGGTTGGGAGGGAACTAGACGATTACAGGCCCATAACTCTGCTAAACACAGAGTTAAAGATTTTGGCCAAGATCCTGACGAATCGCTTGCAGCTAGTTGCCGAGTCTCTGTTGGAACCGGATCAGACTTGTTCTGTGAAGGGGAGAACAATTCAGAGCAACCTGCACTTGATTCGCACGATCATAGAGGGTGTAGAAGACGACGATGAGGCCGCGCTGATCAATTTAGATCAGTCCAAGGCATTTGATAGGATTGACCATGGCTACCTGGCTGCTGTCCTGCAGGCCGCCGGATTCAAACCCGACTTCAGCCGCTGGATTGGCCTTCTGTATCGCTCCCCCCCAGGCTGTGGTACAGGTGAACGGGAAGCTGTCGGGCGCTTTCGCGCTGTCTAGGTCGGTCCGACAGGGTTGTCCACTGTCTTCTCTCCTTTATGTCTTGGCGTTGGAGCCCCTCCTTCGCCGGCTAAGGGACGAGACGGGCAGTCCGGTCCTGCGTGGAATTGAAGTCCCTGGTGGAGCTCGAGCCAGGGTTTCCGCGTACGCCGATGACGTAACGACCTTTGTGTCCTCCCGCAGGGACATAGAGGCGGTACAACAGGCGCTTGAACGGTACGAGAAGGTGACAGGGGCCAGAATTAACCGCGACAAGTCATCCGGCTTGCGGTTAGGCGCCTGGAAGGGTGTTTCCCTCCCGGGGCCCTTCAGCTGGACGGACGGGCCGGTCAAAATCCTCGGAATTTGGTTCGGTCCGGACTTACAGCTGGAGAAAAACTGGTCAGAAATACTGGCAAAGGTCGGCGCGTCGGTCAAGACTTGGCGTCGACGGAGTCTCTCCGTGAAGGGCTTGGCGGAGGTGTGTAATACATACCTCTTTCCCATGATCCTTTACCGGCTGTCAGTACTTCCCCTTTGTGACGATCATGAGAAGGCGCTCGAGCGTTTGCTATTCTCCTGTCTGTGGAGAGGACGCAAACACATGGTCGACAAAGGAGTCTGTTGCCTCCGTCCGTGTCAAGGGGGTCTGGGGATGCCACACTTGAGGAGCCATGTGCTCGCTTCGAGGTTGGCATTCCTCAGGCGCGCGTTGGAGGAAGATCGGTTGCTTGCGGGGGTAGTGAGGGACATGTTCCCTTGCCTTACTATCACTCCCCCGACCCTATGGCTGACCGTCAGGCCTTGGGTGCGACCGAAATTCCTGCTCGAATGTCTGGAGGCCTTGCAGGCCATTCCACGGTCCAGTGACCTTTCACAGCCTAGGAAAATCTTCTATCGGGGATTAGTGGAGGGTGCCGTGAAGGATAAGCTGTGGAGTAAGCTCGGCATGTCGAGAGTGGAGTATAGCTCTCATTGGTCTTGGGCGCCAGGTGCGGATTGGCTCAGCAACTCTGAGTTTTCTCTGACCTGGCGATTGGCTCGGAATGGTTTGTCTCTCAACGACAAGCGTTTCGCAATGGGCCTGGCGGATTTGCCAGATTGTGAGCGTTGCGTCCTTGGAATTAAGGAGACGTCTGCGCACGCCTTCTTCCATTGTTCGCGCGTTCGCCCGTTGTGGGAGCGTGTCGGCGAGTTGACTGCTCGTATCGCGCCGCGGGAGCTCGTGCCCATTGACCGCGCATACGCTGTGGACAATGTGTCGCCCCCGTACTCTGGAGTGAAGCGGATGGTGTTTCTGTCGCTACTGGCCACGGCTAGAATGGTGATATGGACGACGCGACTGGAGGAAGTCTTGCGGGGCGGCCGTCTTTCGGATCAGGATCTAATCCGATATTTTGAGCATCAGCTCAAAATGAAGATTAGAACTGAACGGAAACGGCTGCACCCGACAGACTTTGGCGAAAGGTGGATATATGCAGCGAGCCTGGTTCGTGTGACCGGGGCTAGCCTTGATTTTCTCTTTTAGATCTGCTAGTCGCATCGGGGTGGATTCCTTTGGAACCCCTCCCGTGGTTAAGGTTAGTATTCTTTTGTGTATCTAGTTAATGTGAGTGAATGTGTTTGTCCCGGCCTGTTCCCGGCGCCTCTGCTTTTGTTATGATCCAGTTCGAGATCCCCATGGTCCATAGTTATTTTATCCCGTTTTCAATCTCGGCTGGGTCAGCCTTATATATTCTCCAGTCCCATTTATTTTGTACCCTGCTTCTCCATTCCCCTTAGAAAGAGAGCTCCTTGATTTTGTCTTTCAAGGCAGAATACAGCGGCCTCTTTAGTTATGTGGGTGTGTTTGGGTCTTACTAACCCATGTATATATATCATTTTTGAAATTGTTTTTGTTTTGGGGATTTTTTGTTTCTTCATACCCCCTCCCCATCATGTCATTTCATGAATAAAGTTTTAAATTTATTTTTGTAAGATATTGTAAATATTGTAAAAACACCAATTTTTATGTACATTTGGGGCGTTTTGTAGGTCCCTGGTATGCTGTTGCGGTATTTTGGTGTATGATAAGAATGAGTGTTGATGGACAAATTTTTATGGTGAATGAGAAAATTGTAATGGATGTATGGGTCGTGAATCGGATTAGCTAGGTACAGGATAGAGTAATTGAAGACCACCCCAAGTTTTGTTCCCCCTCCCAATTTTCGGCCTTGTGCCATAATTTGTAAATTTTTGCAAATAAATATACCCCCCCCAGACTTTTGTTTGTGTGGTTTATGGCAAAAAAACCAGAGAGAAGCTTTTGTTCCTCCGTGATATTAGCTATCAATTTGGTTTTTGGGTTTGTTGCATTCCAGCCCGAGTTTATCGCTCGGGCCAGCGCAAAGTAGCGTCTAAACAACGCGAAACACCGGATTGCAACTACCCGGTGTTCGGCCACTTTGGTGGCAATGGCCTGTAATAGGCCGGAAGAAGTCGGTCCTCCCACCACGGCATCGGTGGGAGGAAAGGAGGGGGATTGGGCATTACCGCCTCGGATCAATCCCCCTTCAGCTCCAGGATCCCCCATACCTTCCACTTCGGGGTGGACAGGGATTAAGACGACCAGCATAATGGCGAGCAAGGATGAAAAATATTATGAAGAAATGCGAGCTAAATATGCGGATTACATCAAGGGCACAGAGCTGGTCTCTGTGCCAGACAAACTAGCTGAGATCGAGACGAGAATGATCACTTTGTTTGCGAAGGATATCAAATCGCACAAGTTGGTGGGAGTCTCGAGGGACGTGTTTGAAGAAGCTTTGAAAGCTTTAAATATTAAAGCCAGGGCCGTGGCGAGGAGGGGCAATTCCATGTGGGACGTCCTGCTGGGCACGGTCGACGAGGCGAAGCGCTTAGTCAATGCGGTACTGGAAACTAAAACGCTTCAGTTCAGTACCGAGTACATGGGTGCCCGAAAGGTGAAGGTCACACTGCATGGCGTCCCCATGGAAATTGACGAAGACCACGTTGGCGCCTTTTTCGCTGCTTTCGGAAAGGTGGCCTCTGTCTCCTCGCTGCGGTCAAAAGCTGGCATTTTAACTGGCGATATGACCCTGCAGGTGACGGCGTCCAAGGAAAATATCGGGAAAATCCCCAATATCCTCACCTGCAGGGGACGGAGGATTTTCATTATTGTTGAAGGGAGGAAGCCATGTTGTTGGGTCTGCGGGGCCGCGGAACACGTCGCTAAGGCGTGTCCGACCAAGAACCCGGCCCCAATGGCCCAACCAGCTCAACCAGTGAAACAGCAGCTTGTGGAGAAGGAGGGAGCAAAGACGGCAACACCCACACAGGCGCCAGTTGTGAGCAAGGAGGGCGAGTGGCAGGTGGTGAGCCGCAAAAAGGCGAAAACGCCGTCTCCGGCAAAAGTGCTGCCACCTGGCATGTCGCCCGTAACAGCAAAGGAGGCGCCCGTAACAGCAAAGGAGGCGCCCAAAAAGAAGTCTCCTCCCAAAGAGAGGAAGGCGAGAAGTCCTTCCCCCACAGAAGAACAACAAATGGAGGTGGAGAGAGCGGCCTCCCTGAAGAGAGGGAGGGACGAAGAGGAAGAATGCGACAACCCAAAAAGTCGGCGCAAAAGCAGGAGTGTTGAGAGGAGGAAGGCAGTAGACAAATGTTCCTCACTGCCGGTCTCCCCCGTAAGGAGTTCCTATGCCCAAAAGGCTAGAAGTCTCCCCTCGTCCCCGCTTAAAGCTACCCAGTCCCCAGTTTTTAAACTGACCCCCTTGGCGAAAGCTAGAGCCACAACACCTTCTCCCTCCCCTTCTCCTTCTCCCACTCCCACTCGGGCTAAGAAAAAACATGCCCTCCCTCGTGGGGATGCCCTGATGGAAGTGAAAGAGAACATTGCAGAGGAGTGGTCCTCTCAGAGAAGAAGGCTACTCAAGCCTCTGTTAAACCTAACCAAGGTAAAGGGTCTTTCCACTGAGGACCCGAGAAACTTTGCCCAGGCCTCAGGCGTCATCACCCTGGTAAGAAATACCGGGGGGAACCTGCGGGTCTGGGACCACATCGCCGAGGTGCAGAAGCACTACCCCAAACTGACCATGGCAAAAGAAAATACGCCAGAACTAAGAAAGATGGCTAGAAATTGTTCGGGGAGGTTCCCCGTATTACTCCACCCCTGCTTATATAGGGTGGTAAAACTTATTTATCCAACGGACGTCGGCGGGATTGTCCTAGACGGACGGATTACGTCCGATATAGGTACAGGGTCCCTAGGACAGTCCGTCGGGGTCCCATCCACCAGAGATTTTTTCCCCGTATGTGATTAGAGCCGTTGTTGCATGTTTTTTCTGTTTCTCTTTTTCAGGCCTAAGAAATGTCTATCAAGATAGCCAGTTTGAATGCGTATGGCCTGAGGGATCGGGGCAAGGCGGCTCGCCTGCTTCGTGACCTCTTGTCGTACGGCGTGGATGTGGCCGCGATCCAAGAGACTCACTTTGTTTGCGAAGTCGACTCGTGTGTGCTGGATGACGACTTTGTCGTTTATTCAGCATATGGGAGCCGGCGGGCCAGAGGTGTTTCTTTGCTGGTTAAGCGTACCCTGGACGCGAGGGTTGACCTTGTCCATGTCGGTGCCGAGGGCCGGCTGATCGTGGCCAATATTGCAGTGAAAAGCAAGTCGTTCCGGCTGATTGCGGTTTATGCGCCCAATGTTCAAGGTGAGCGTGTCTCTTTCTTTCGGCTGTTGGAGCCCTTCATGGTGCATTCAACACGGCTAATCTTAGTTGGGGACTGGAATGCCATCCTAACCCCCAAATGGGATAGAGGGAGGGGCGCTAGCGGGTGGAGTGGTGATCGTAGCCTGGTCAATCTGGTCGGCGATTTTGGTCTCGTCGATAGATACCGGGTCGATCATCCGGAAGGGAGCATGTGGACGTGGACGCGTAGTTGGCCCTCTACCCGGGTATCAGCGTACCTGGATAGGGTGTTAGTGAGAGAAGACGACATAGACTTCTTAGAATGTCCAACGTTCCACTGGTTAGGCTACACGGATCACAAACTCGTTTGTGCCCGTGTGGTGTTAGATTTTAGGCCTAGGTTGGCTGGTTATTGGAAGTTCAACCAGTCCTTACTGGACAGGCGGGACTTTCGTGACCAGCTGACAAAACTAGTTCAGCGGGCGTTAATTGGGCGAGTCATTGGGAGTAAGTGGTGGGTTAGTCTTAAGGACTCCATTAGGTCTTTCGCCACCAAATATAGCCAACGGCTCAACCTAGATAAGGCTGCGGAGGCAAAGACACTTAGAGCTAATTTCGCCCGGGCGGAGGCTGGTGGGGATTCCCTAGAGATAGCCTTAGCCAGGGAGGCCCTGGAGCGTTCGACTAGCGGGCGCTACATGGGCCAGGTAATTAGGGCTAAGTTAAGCAAGATGTCTTCCGAAGCTGTGAAA
This sequence comes from Ascarosepion bandense, assembly GCA_037127315.1. Taxonomy (NCBI): domain Eukaryota; kingdom Metazoa; phylum Mollusca; class Cephalopoda; order Sepiida; family Sepiidae; genus Ascarosepion; species Ascarosepion bandense. The sequence goes on from JBBBDQ010029610.1 coordinate 1,822,012, forward strand.
ATGGGCGCGGAACTGCGCAAGGAAGAAATTCGCCGAGCCGGCGACCGGTACATTCGAGAGGTACGCGACCCGGAGGGACATCTCCTTAGGTCCACTGACGACATGTGCGGGGCGTTCCGGCAGCATTTCGAACACCGATTTACCAAGGAGCCTGGTCTCCGTGACGAGGAGTTTCGCAGCTATTTGGCTGACTTTCCCCGGCTTTCGCCGGCTGAAGCGGCTAGCTGCGAAGGGGAGATTACGGAGGACGAAATCTACGTGGCTTTGAAGAAGGTCGGCAGTGGCAAGTCGCCAGGTTTGGATGGTTTGCCCTATGAATTGTACTTGAGGATGTCGCACCTTTTTGTCCCGCTCTTGGCTGTCGTGTTCAACCACTGGTTTCGGCAGGGGTCCATCCCCGGTCGGATCACCAGGGGCGTGATCACGCTGTTGAGAAAAGGCAAGAAGGTTGGGAGGGAACTAGATGATTACAGGCCCATAACTCTGCTAAACACAGAGTTAAAGATTTTGGCCAAGATCCTGACGAATCGCTTGCAGCTAGTTGCCGAGTCTCTGTTGGAACCGGATCAGACTTGTTCTGTGAAGGGGAGAACAATTCAGAGCAACCTGCACTTGATTCGCACGATCGTAGAGGGTGTAGAAGACGACGATGAGGCCGCGCTGATCAATTTAGATCAGTCCAAGGCATTTGATAGGATTGACCATGGCTACCTGGCTGCTGTCCTGCAGGCCGCCGGATTCAAACCCGACTTCAGCCGCTGGATTAGCCTTCTGTATCGCTCCCCCCAGGCTGTGGTACAGGTGAACGGGAAGCTGTCGGGCGCTTTCGCGCTGTCTAGGTCGGTCCGACAGGGTTGTCCACTGTCTTCTCTCCTTTATGTCTTGGCGTTGGAGCCCCTCCTTCGCCGGCTGAGGGACGAGACTGGCAGTCCGGTCCTGCGTGGAATTGAAGTCCCTGGTGGAGCTCGAGCCAGGGTTTCCGCGTACGCCGATGACGTAACGACCTTTGTGTCCTCCCGCAGGGACATAGAGGCGGTACAACAGGCGCTTGAACGGTACGAGAAGGTGACAGGGGCCAGAATTAACCGCGACAAGTCATCCGGCTTGCGGTTAGGTGCCTGGAAGGGTGTTTCCCTCCCGGGGCCCTTCAGCTGGACGGACGGGCCGGTCAAAATCCTCGGAATTTGGTTCGGTCCGGACTTACAGCTGGAGAAAAACTGGTCAGAAATACTGGCAAAGGTCGGCGCGTCGGTCAAGACTTGGCGTCGACGGAGTCTCTCCGTGAAGGGCTTGGCGGAGGTGTGTAACACATACCTCTTTCCCATGATCCTTTACCGGCTGTCAGTACTTCCCCTTTGTGACGATCATGAGAAGGCGCTCGAGCGTTTGCTATTCTCCTGTCTGTGGAGAGGACGCAAACACATGGTCGACAAAGGAGTCTGTTGCCTCCGTCCGTGTCAAGGGGGTCTGGGGATGCCACACTTGAGGAGCCACGTGCTCGCTTCAAGGTTGGCATTCCTCAGGCGCGCGTTAGAGGAAGATCGGTTGCTTGCGGGGGTAGTGAGGGACATGTTCCCTTGCCTTACCATCACGCCCCCGACCCTATGGCTGACCGTCAGGCCTTGGGTGCGACCGAAATTCCTCCTCGAATGTCTGGCGGCTTTACAGGCCATTCCACGGTCCAGTGACCTTTCACAGCCTAGGAAAATCTTCTATCGGGGATTAGTGGAGGGTGCCGTGAAGGATAAGCTGTGGAGTAAGCTCGGCATGTCGAGAGTGGAGTACCGCTCTCATTGGTCTTGGGCGCCAGGTGCAGATTGGCTCAGCAACTCTGAGTTTTCTCTGACCTGGCGATTGGCTCGGAATGGTTTGTCTCTCAATGACAAGCGTTTCGCAATGGGCCTGGCGGATTTGCCAGATTGTGAACGTTGCAACCTTGGAATTAAGGAGACGTCTGCGCACGCCTTCTTCCATTGTTCGCGCGTTCGCCCGTTGTGGGCGCGTGTCGGCGAGTTGACTGCTCGTATCGCGCCGCGGGAGCTCGTGCTCATTGATCGCGCATACGCTGTGGACAATGTGTTGCCCCCGTACTCTGGAGTGAAGCGGATGGTGTTTCTGACGCTGCTGGCCTCGGCTAGAATGGTGATATGGACGACGCGACTGGAGGAAGTCTTGCGGGGCGGTCGTCTTTCGGATCAGGATCTAATCCGATATTTTGAGCACCAGCTCAAAATGAAGATTAGAACTGAACGGAAACGGCTGCACCCGACAGACTTTTGCGAAAGGTGGATACATGCAGCGAGCCTGGTTCGTGTGACCGGGGCTAGCCTTGATTTTCTTTTTTAGATCTGCTAATCACATCGGGGGGGATTCCTTTGGAACCCTTCCCGTGGTTAAGGTAGAAATTCTTTTGTGTACCTAGTTAATGTGAGTGTATGGGTTGTCCTAGCCTGTTCCCGGCTCCAACGCTTTTGTTATGATCCAGTTCGAGATCCCCTTTGTCCTTTGTTATTTTGTCCCGTTTCATTCTCGGATGGGTCAGCCTTATATATTCTCCAGTCCAATTTATTTTTGTTCCCTGCTGCTCCATTCCCCTTAGAAAGAGTGCTTCTTGATTTTGTCTTTTAAGACAGAATACAGCGGCCTCTTTAATTATGTGGGTGTGTTTGGGTCTTACTAACACCATGTATATGATGTTCATTTGAAATTGTTTTTAGTTTGGGGATTTTTGTTTCTTCATTCCCCCTTCCCATCATGTCATTTCATGCACAAATTTTTAAATCTATTTTTGTATTATATTTGTCACAAATTTTTATGTACATTTGGGGCGTTTTGTAGGTCCCTGGTATGGTTTTTGCGGTATTTTGGTGTACGATATGTATGAGTGTCGATGGACAAATTCTTATGGTGATTGAGAAAATTGTAACGTATGTATGGGTCGTGAATCCGATTAGCTAGGTATAAGATAGAGTACTGAAGACCACCCCAAGTTTTGTTCCCCCTCCCATTTTTCGGCCTTGTGCCATAATTCTTTGTATTCAAGGAATAAATAAAACTAGCCATTCCCCCCCAGACTTTTGTTTGTGTGGTTTATGGCAAAAAAACCAGAGAGAAGCTTTTGTTCCTCCGTGATATTAGCTATCAATTTGGTTTTTGGGTTTGTTGCATTCCAGCCCGAGTTTATTGCTCGGGCCAGCGCAAAGTAGCGTCTAAACAACGCGAAACACCGGATTGCAACTACCCGGTGTTCGGCCACTTTGGTGGCAATGGCCTGTAATAGGCCGGAAGAAGTCGGTCCTCCCACCACGGCCTCGGTGGGAGGAAAGGAGGGGGATTGGGCATTACCGCCTCGGATCAATCCCCCTTCAGCTCCAGGATCCCCCATACCGTCCACTTCGGGGTGGACAGGGATTAAGACGACCAGCATAATGGCAAGCAAGGATGAAAAATATTATGAAGAAATGCGAGCTAAATATGCGGAATACATCAAGGGCACAGAGCTAGTCTCTGTGCCAGGCAAGCTAGCAGAAATCGAGACGAGAACCATCACTTTGTTTGCGAAGGATATCAAAACGCACAAGTTGGTGGGAGTCTCGAGGGACATTTTCGAAGAAGCATTGAAAGCTTTAAATATTAGAGCCAGGGCCGTGGCGAGGAGGGGCAATTCCATGTGGGACGTCCTGCTGGGCACGGTCGACGAGGCGAAGCGCCTGGTCAATGCGGTACTGGAAACTAAAACGCTCCAGTTTAGTACTGAGTACATGGGTGCCCGAAAGGTGAAGGTCACACTGCATGGCGTCCCCATGGAAATTGACGAAGACCACGTTGGCGCCTTTTTCGCTGCTTTCGGAAAGGTGGCCTCTGTCTCCTCGCTGCGGTCAAAAGCTGGCATTTTAACTGGCGATATGACCCTGCAGGTGACGGCGTCAAAGGAAAATATCGGGAAAATCCCCAATATCCTCACCTGCAGGGGACGGAGGATTTTTATCATCGTCGAAGGGAGGAAGCCATGCTGTTGGGTCTGCGGGGCCGCGGAGCACGTCGCTAAGGCGTGTCCGACCAAGAACCCGGCCCCAATGGCCCAACCAGCTCAACCAGTGAAACAGCAGCTTGTGGAGAAGGAGGGAGCAAAGCCAGTAACACCCACACAGGCGCCGGTTGTGAGCAAGGAGGGCGAGTGGCAGGTGGTGAGCCGCAAAAAGGCGAAAACGCCGTCTCCGGCAAAAGTGCTGCCACCTGGCATGTCGCCCGTAACAGCTAAGGAAGCGCCCGTAACGGCAAAGGAGGCGCACGTAACAGCAAAGGAGACGCCCAAAAAGAAGTCTCCTCCCAAGCAGAGGAAGGCGAGAAGTCCTTCCCCCACAGAAGAACAGCAAATGGAGGTGGAGAGAGCGGCCTCCCTGAAGAGAGGGAGGGACGAAGAGGAAGAATGCGACAACCCAAAAAGTCGGCGCAAAAGCAGGAGTGTTGAGAGGAGGAAGGCAGTAGACAAATGTTCCTCACTGCCGGTCTCCCCCGTAAGGAGTTCCTATGCCCAAAAGGCTAGAAGTCTCCCCTCGTCCCCGCTTAAAGCTACCCAGTCCCCAGTTTTTAAACTGACCCCCTTGGCGAAAGCTAGAGCCACAACACCTTCTCCCTCCCCTTCTCCTTCTCCCACTCCCACTCGGGCTAAGAAAAAACATGCCCTCCCTCGTGGGGATGCCCTGATGGAAGTGAAAGAGAACATTGCAGAGGAGTGGTCCTCTCAGAGAAGAAGGCTACTCAAGCCTCTGTTAAACCTAACCAAGGTAAAGGGTCTTTCCACTGAGGACCCGAGAAACTTTGCCCAGGCCCCAGGCGTCATCACCCTGGTAAGAAATACCGGGGGGAACCTGCGGGTCTGGGACCACATCGCCGAGGTGCAGAAGCACTACCCAAAGCTGACCATGGCAAAAGAAAATACGCCAGAACTAAGAAAGATGGCTAGAAATTGTTCGGGGAGGTTCCCCGTATTACTCCACCCCTGCTTATATAGGGTGGTAAAACTTATTTATCCAACGGACGTCGGCGGGATTGTCCTAGACGGACGGATTACGTCCGATATAGGTACAGGGTCCCTAGGACAGTCCGTCGGGGTCCCATCCACCAGAGATTTTTTCCCCGTATGTGATTAGAGCCGTTGTTGCATGTTTTTCTTGTTCTCTTTTTCAGATCTAAGAAATGTCTATTAAGATAGCCAGTTTGAATGCGTATGGCCTGAGGGATCGGGGTAAGGCGGCTCGCCTGCTTCGTGACCTCTTGTCGTACGGCGTGGATGTGGCCGCGATCCAAGAGACTCACTTTGTTTGCGAAGTCGACTCGTGTGTGCTGGATGACGACTTTGTCGTTTATTCAGCATATGGGAGCCGGCGGGCCAGAGGTGTTTCTTTGCTGGTTAAGCGTACCCTGGACGCGAGGGTTGACCTTGTCCATGTCGGTGCCGAGGGCCGGCTGATCGTGGCCGATATTGCAGTGAAAAGCAAGTCGTTCCGGCTGATTGCGGTTTATGCGCCCAATGTTCAAGGTGAGCGTGTCTCTTTCTTTCGGCTGTTGGAGCCCTTCATGGTGCATTCAACACGGCTAATCTTAGTTGGGGACTGGAATGCCATCCTAACCCCCAAATGGGATAGAGGGAGGGGCGCTAGCGGGTGGAGTGGTGATCGTAGCCTGGTCAATCTGGTCGGCGATTTTGGTCTCGTCGATAGATACCGGGTCGATCATCCGGAAGGGAGCATGTGGACGTGGACGCGTAGTTGGCCTTCTACCCGGGTATCAGCGTACCTGGATAGGATGTTAGTGAGAGAAGCCGACATAGACTTCTTAGAATGTCCAACGTTCCACTGGTTAGGCTACACGGACCACAAACTCGTTTGTGCCCGTGTGGTGTTAGATTTTAGGCCTAGGTTGGCTGGTTATTGGAAGTTCAATCAGTCCTTACTGGACAGGCGGGACTTTCGTGACCAGCTGACAAAACTAGTTCAGCGGGCGTTAATTGGGCGAGTCATTGGGAGTAAGTGGTGGGTTAGTCTTAAGGACTCCATTAGGTCTTTCGCCACCAAATATAGCCAACGGCTCAACCTAGATAAGGCTGCGGAGGCAAAGACACTTAGAGCTAATTTCGCCCGGGCGGAGGCTGGTGGGGATTCCCTAGAGATAGCCTTAGCCAGGGAGGCCCTGGAGCGCTCGACTAGCGGGCGCTACATGGGTCAGGTAATTAGGGCTAAGTTAAGCAAGATGTCTTCCGAAGCTGTGAAAATGGGCGCGGAACTGCGCAAGGAAGAAATTCGCCGAGCCGGCGACCGGTACATTCGAGAGGTACGCGACCCGGAGGGACATCTCCTTAGGTCGACCGACGACATGTGCGAGGCGTTCCGGCAGCATTTCGAACACCGATTTACCAAGGAGCCTGGTCTCCGTGACGAGGAGTTTCGCAGCTATTTGGCTGACTTTCCCCGGCTTTTGCCGGCTGAAGCGGCTAGCTGCGAAGGGGAGATTACGGAGGACGAAATCTACGTGGCTTTGAAGAAGGTCGGCAGTGGCAAGTCGCCAGGTTTGGATGGTTTGCCCTATGAATTGTACTTGAGGATGTCGCACCTTTTTGTCCCGCTCTTGGCTGTCGTGTTCAACCACTGGTTTCGGCAGGGGTCCATCCCCGGTCGGATCACCAGGGGCGTGATCACGCTGTTGAGAAAAGGCAAGAAGGTTGGGAGGGAACTAGACGATTACAGGCCCATAACTCTGCTAAACACAGAGTTAAAGATTTTGGCCAAGATCCTGACGAATCGCTTGCAGCTAGTTGCCGAGTCTCTGTTGGAACCGGATCAGACTTGTTCTGTGAAGGGGAGAACAATTCAGAGCAACCTGCACTTGATTCGCACGATCATAGAGGGTGTAGAAGACGACGATGAGGCCGCGCTGATCAATTTAGATCAGTCCAAGGCATTTGATAGGATTGACCATGGCTACCTGGCTGCTGTCCTGCAGGCCGCCGGATTCAAACCCGACTTCAGCCGCTGGATTAGCCTTCTGTATCGCTCCCCCCAGGCTGTGGTACAGGTGAACGGGAAGCTGTCGGGCGCTTTCGCGCTGTCTAGGTCGGTCCGACAGGGTTGTCCACTGTCTTCTCTCCTTTATGTCTTGGCGTTGGAGCCCCTCCTTCGCCGGCTAAGGGACGAGACGGGCAGTCCGGTCCTGCGTGGAATTGAAGTCCCTGGTGGAGCTCGAGCCAGGGTTTCCGCGTACGCCGATGACGTAACGACCTTTGTGTCCTCCCGCAGGGACATAGAGGCGGTACACCAGGCGCTTGTACGGTACGAGAAGGTGACAGGGGCCAGAATTAACTGCGACAAGTCATCCGGCTTGCGGTTAGGCGCCTGGAAGGGAGTTTCCCTCCCGGGGCCCTTCAGCTGGACGGACGGGCCGGTCAAGCTCCTCGGAATTTGGTTCGGTCCGGACTTACAGCTGGAGAAAAACTGGTCAGAAGTACTGGCAAAGGTCGGCGCGTCGGTCAAGATTTGGCGTCGACGGGGTCTCTCCGTGAAGGGCTTGGCGGAGGTGTGTAACACATACCTCTTTCCCATGATCCTTTACCGGCTGTCAGTACTTCCCCTTTGTGACGATCATGAGAAGGCGCTCGAGCGTTTGCTATTCTCCTGTCTGTGGAGAGGACGCAAACACATGGTCGACAAAGGAGTCTGTTGCCTCCGTCCGTGTCAAGGGGGTCTGGGGATGCCACACTTGAGGAGCCACGTGCTCGCTTCAAGGTTGGCATTCCTCAGGCGCGCGTTGGAGGAAGATCGGTTGCTTGCGGGGGTAGTGAGGGACATGTTCCCTTGCCTTACCATCACGCCCCCGACCCTATGGCTGACCGTCAGGCCTTGGGTGCGACCGAAATTCCTGCTCGAATGTCTGGCGGCCTTACAGGCCATTCCACGGTCCAGTGACCTTTCACAGCCTAGGAAAATCTTCTATCGGGGATTAGTGGAGGGCGCCGTGAAGGATAAGCTGTGGAGTAAGCTCGGCATGTCGAGAGTGGAGTACCGCTCTCATTGGTCTTGGGCGCCAGGTGCGGACTGGCTCAGCAACTCTGAGTTTTCTCTGACCTGGCGATTGGCTCGGAATGGTTTGTCTCTCAATGACAAGCGTTTCGCAATGGGCCTGGCGGATTTGCCAGATTGTGAACGTTGCAACCTTGGAATTAAGGAGACGTCTGCGCACGCCTTCTTCCATTGTTCGCGCGTTCGCCCGTTGTGGGCGCGTGTCGGCGAGTTGACTGCTCGTATCGCGCCGCGGGAGCTCGTGCTCATTGATCGCGCATACGCTGTGGACAATGTGTTGCCCCCGTACTCTGGAGTGAAGCGGATGGTGTTTCTGACGCTGCTGGCCTCGGCTAGAATGGTGATATGGACGACGCGACTGGAGGAAGTCTTGCGGGGCGGCCGTCTTTCGGATCAGGATCTAATCCGATATTTTGAGCACCAGCTCAAAATGAAGATTAGAACTGAACGGAAACGGCTGCACCCGACAGACTTTTGCGAAAGGTGGATACATGCAGCGAGCCTGGTTCGTGTGACCGGGGCTAGCCTTGATTTTCTTTTTTAGATCTGCTAATCACATCGGGGGGGATTCCTTTGGAACCCTTCCCGTGGTTAAGGTAGAAATTCTTTTGTGTACCTAGTTAATGTGAGTGTATGGGTTGTCCTAGCCTGTTCCCGGCTCCAACGCTTTTGTTATGATCCAGTTCGAAATCCCCTTTGTCCTTTGTTATTTTGTCCCGTTTCATTCTCGGCTGGGTCAGCCTTATATATTCTCCAGTCCAATTTATTTTTGTTCCCTGCTACTCCATTCCCCTTAGAAAGAGAGCTACTTGATTTTGCCTTTTAAGGCAGAATACAGTGGCCTCTTTAATTATGAGGGTGTGTTTGGGTCTTACTAACACTATGTATAGGTTTTCATTTGATATTGTTTTTGTTTTGGGGATTTTTGTTTCTTCATACCCCCTTCCCATCATGTCATTTCATGTATAAATTTTTAAATCTATTTTTGTATTATATTTGTAAATAGTCACAAATTTTTATGTACATTTGGGGCGTTTTGTAGGTCCCTGGTATGGTTTTTGCGGTATTTTGGTGTACGATATGTATGAGTGTTGATGGACAAATTCTTATGGTGATTGAGAAAATTGTAACGTATGTATGGGTCGTGAATCCGATTAGCTAGGTATAAGATAGAGTACTGAAGACCACCCCAAGTTTTGTTCCCCCTCCCATTTTTCGGCCTTGTGCCATAATCTTTTGTAAAATAAAGATAAATAAAACTAGCCATTCCCCCCCCCAGACTTTTGTTTGTGTGGTTTATGGCAAAAAGACCAAAGCGAAGCTTTTGTTCCACCGTGATATTAGTTATCAATTTGGTCTTTGGGTTTGTTGCATTCCAGCCCGAGTTTATTGCTCGGGCCAGCGCAAAGTAGCGTCTAAACAACGCGAAACACCGGATTGCAACTACCCGGTGTTCGGCCACTTTGTGGCGATGGCCTGTAATAGGCCGGAAGAAGTCGGTCCTCCCACCACGGCCTCGGTGGGAGGAAAGGAGGGGGATTGGGCATTACCGCCTCGGATTAATCCCCCTTCAGCTCCAGGATCCCCCATACCGTCCACTTCGGGGTGGACAGGGATTAAGACGACCAGCATAATGGCAAGCAAGGATGAAAAATATTATGAAGAAATGCGAGCTAAATATGCGGAATACATCAAGGGCACAGAGCTGGTCTCTGTGCCAGACAAACTAGCTGAGATCGAGACGAGAATCATCACCTTGTTTGCTAAGGATAGCAAAACGCACAAGTTGGTGGGAGTCTCGAGGGACGTGTTTGAAGAAGCATTGAAAGCTTTAAATATTAAAGCCAGGGCCGTGGCGAGGAGGGGCAATTCCATGTGGGACGTCCTGCTGGGCACGGTCGACGAGGCGAAGCGCTTAGTCAATGCGGTACTGGAAACTAAAACGCTCCAGTTTAGTACTGAGTACATGGGTGCCCGAAAGGTGAAGGTCACACTGCATGGCGTCCCCATGGAAATTGATGAAGACCACGTTGGCGCCTTTTTCGCTGCTTTCGGAAAGGTGGCCTCTGTCTCCTCGCTGCGGTCAAAAGCTGGCATTTTAACTGGCGATATGACCCTGCAGGTGACGGCGTCCAAGGAAAATATCGGGAAAATCCCCAATATCCTCACCTGCAGGGGACGGAGGATTTTCATTATTGTCGAAGGGAGGAAGCCATGTTGTTGGGTCTGCGGGGCCGCGGAACACGTCGCTAAGGCGTGTCCGACCAAGAACCCGGCCCCAATGGCCCAACCAGCTCAACCAGTGAAACAGCAGCTTGTGGAGAAGGAGGGAGCAAAGCCAGTAACACCCACACAGGCGCCGGTTGTGAGCAAGGAGGGCGAGTGGCAGGTGGTGAGCCGCAAAAAGGCGAAAACGCCGTCTCCGGCAAAAGTGCTGCCACCTGGCATGTCGCCCGTAACAGCTAAGGAGGCGCCCGTAACAGCAAAGGAGGCGCCCAAAAAGAAGTCTCCTCCCAAAGAGAGGAAGGCGAGAAGTCCTTCCCCCACAGAAGAACATCTAATGGAGGTGGAGAGAGCGGCCTCCCTGAAGAGAGGGAGGGACGAAGAGGAAGAATGCGACAACCCAAAAAGTCGGCGCAAAAGCAGGAGTGTTGAGAGGAGGAAGGCAGTAGACAAATGTTCCTCACTGCCGGTCTCCCCCGTAAGGAGTTCCTATGCCCAAAAGGCTAGAAGTCTCCCCTCGTCCCCGCTTAAAGCTACCCAGTCCCCAGTTTTTAAACTGACCCCCTTGGCGAAAGCTAGAGCCACAACACCTTCTCCCTCCCCTTCTCCTTCTCCCACTCCCACTCGGGCTAAGAAAAAACATGCCCTCCCTCGTGGGGATGCCCTGATGGAAGTGAAAGAGAACATTGCAGAGGAGTGGTCCTCTCAGAGAAGAAGGCTACTCAAGCCTCTGTTAAACCTAACCAAGGTAAAGGGTCTTTCCACTGAGGACCCGAGAAACTTTGCCCAGGCCCCAGGCGTCATCACCCTGGTAAGAAATACCGGGGGGAACCTGCGGGTCTGGGACCACATCGCTGAGGTGCAGAAGCACTACCCCAAGCTGACCATGGCAAAAGAAAATACGCCAGAATTAAGAAAAATGGCTAGAAATTGTTCGGGGAGGTTCCCCGTATTACTCCACCCCTGCTTATATAGGGTGGTAAAACTTATTTATCCAACGGACGTCGGCGGGATTGTCCTAGACGGACGGATTACGTCCGATATAGGTACAGGGTCCCTAGGACAGTCCGTCGGGGTCCCATCCACCAGAGATTTTTTCCCCGTATGTGATTAGAGCCGTTGTTGCATGTTTTTCTTGTTCTCTTTTTCAGATCTAAGAAATGTCTATTAAGATAGCCAGTTTGAATGCGTATGGCCTGAGGGATCGGGGTAAGGCGGCTCGCCTGCTTCGTGACCTCTTGTCGTACGGCGTGGATGTGGCCGCGATCCAAGAGACTCACTTTGTTTGCGAAGTCGACTCGTGTGTGCTGGATGACGACTTTGTCGTTTATTCAGCATATGGGAGCCGGCGGGCCAGAGGTGTTTCTTTGCTGGTTAAGCGTACCCTGGACGCGAGGGTTGACCTTGTCCATGTCGGTGCCGAGGGCCGGCTGATCGTGGCCGATATTGCAGTGAAAAGCAAGTCGTTCCGGCTGATTGCGGTTTATGCGCCCAATGTTCAAGGTGAGCGTGTCTCTTTCTTTCGGCTGTTGGAGCCCTTCATGGTGCATTCAACACGGCTAATCTTAGTTGGGGACTGGAATGCCATCCTAACCCCCAAATGGGATAGAGGGAGGGGCGCTAGCGGGTGGAGTGGTGATCGTAGCCTGGTCAATCTGGTCGGCGATTTTGGTCTCGTCGATAGATACCGGGTCGATCATCCGGAAGGGAGCATGTGGACGTGGACGCGTAGTTGGCCTTCTACCCGGGTATCAGCGTACCTGGATAGGATGTTAGTGAGAGAAGCCGACATAGACTTCTTAGAATGTCCAACGTTCCACTGGTTAGGCTACACGGACCACAAACTCGTTTGTGCCCGTGTGGTGTTAGATTTTAGGCCTAGGTTGGCTGGTTATTGGAAGTTCAATCAGTCCTTACTGGACAGGCGGGACTTTCGTGACCAGCTGACAAAACTAGTTCAGCGGGCGTTAATTGGGCGAGTCATTGGGAGTAAGTGGTGGGTTAGTCTTAAGGACTCCATTAGGTCTTTCGCCACCAAATATAGCCAACGGCTCAACCTAGATAAGGCTGCGGAGGCAAAGACACTTAGAGCTAATTTCGCCCGGGCGGAGGCTGGTGGGGATTCCCTAGAGATAGCCTTAGCCAGGGAGGCCCTGGAGCGTTCGACTAGCGGGCGCTACATGGGCCAGGTAATTAGGGCTAAGTTAAGCAAGATGTCTTCCGAAGCTGTGAAAATGGGCGCGGAACTGCGCAAGGAAGAAATTCGCCGAGCCGGCGACCGGTACATTCGAGAGGTACGCGACCCGGAGGGACATCTCCTTAGGTCGACCGACAACATGTGCGAGGCGTTCCGGCAGCATTTCGAACACCGATTTACCAAGGAGCCTGGTCTCCGTGACGAGGAGTTTCGCAGCTATTTGGCTGACTTTCCCCGGCTTTTGCCGGCTGAAGCGGCTAGCTGCGAAGGGGAGATTACGGAGGACGAAATCTACGTGGCTTTGAAGAAGGTCGGTAGTGGCAAGTCGCCAGGTTTGGATGGTTTGCCCTATGAATTGTACTTGAGGATGTCGCACCTTTTTGTCCCGCTCTTGGCTGTCGTGTTCAACCACTGGTTTCGGCAGGGGTCCATCCCCGGTCGGATCACCAGGGGCGTGATCACGCTGTTGAGAAAAGGCAAGAAGGTTGGGAGGGAACTAGACGATTACAGGCCCATAACTCTGCTAAACACAGAGTTAAAGATTTTGGCCAAGATCCTGACGAATCGCTTGCAGCTAGTTGCCGAGTCTCTGTTGGAACCGGATCAGACTTGTTCTGTGAAGGGGAGAACAATTCAGAGCAACCTGCACTTGATTCGCACGATCATAGAGGGTGTAGAAGACGACGATGAGGCCGCGCTGATCAATTTAGATCAGTCCAAGGCATTTGATAGGATTGACCATGGCTACCTGGCTGCTGTCCTGCAGGCCGCCGGATTCAAACCCGACTTCAGCCGCTGGATTAGCCTTCTGTATCGCTCCCCCCGGGCTGTGGTACAGGTGAACGGGAAGCTGTCGGGCGCTTTCGCGCTGTCTAGGTCGGTCCGACAGGGTTGTCCACTGTCTTCTCTCCTTTATGTCTTGGCGTTGGAGCCCCTCCTTCGCCGGCTGAGGGACGAGACGGGCAGTCCGGTCCTGCGTGGAATTGAAGTCCCTGGTGGAGCTCGAGCCAGGGTTTCCGCGTACGCCGATGACGTAACGACCTTTGTGTCCTCCCGCAGGGACATAGAGGCGGTACACCAGGCGCTTGTACGGTACGAGAAGGTGACAGGGGCCAGAATTAACTGCGACAAGTCATCCGGCTTGCGGTTAGGTGCCTGGAAGGGTGTTTCCCTCCCGGGGCCCTTCAGCTGGACGGACGGGCCGGTCAAGCTCCTCGGAGTTTGGTTCGGTCCGGACTTACAGCTGGAGAAAAACTGGTCAGAAGTACTGGCAAAGGTCGGCGCGTCGGTCAAGATTTGGCGTCGACGGGGTCTCTCCGTGAAGGGCTTGGCGGAGGTGTGTAACACATACCTCTTTCCCATGATCCTTTACCGGCTGTCAGTACTTCCCCTTTGTGACGATCATGAGAAGGCGCTCGAGCGTTTGCTATTCTCCTGTCTGTGGAAAGGACGCAAACACATGGTCGACAAAGGAGTCTGTTGCCTCCGTCCGTGTCAAGGGGGTCTGGGGATGCCACACTTGAGGAGCCACGTGCTCGCTTCAAGGTTGGCATTCCTCAGGCGCGCGTTGGAGGAAGATCGGTTGCTTGCGGGGGTAGTGAGGGACATGTTCCCTTGCCTTACCATCACGCCCCCGACCCTATGTCTGACCGTCAGGCCTTGGGTGCGACCGAAATTCCTGCTCGAATGTCTGGCGGCTTTACAGGCCATTCCACGGTCCAGTGACCTTTCACAGCCTAGGAAAATCTTCTATCGGGGATTAGTGGAGGGTGCCGTGAAGGATAAGCTGTGGAGTAAGCTCGGCATGTCGAGAGTGGAGTACTGCTCTCATTGGTCTTGGGCGCCAGGCGCGGATTGGCTCAGCAACTCTGAGTTTTCTCTGACCTGGCGATTGGCTCGGAATGGTTTGTCGCTCAATGACAAGCGTTTCGCAATGGGCCTGGCGGATTTGCCAGATTGTGAACGTTGCAACCTTGGAATTAAGGAGACGTCTGCGCACGCCTTCTTCCATTGTTCGCGCGTTCGCCCGTTGTGGGCGCGTGTCGGCGAGTTGACTGCTCGTATCGCGCCGCGGGAGCTCGTGCTCATTGATCGCGCATACGCTGTGGACAATGTGTCGCCCCCGTACTCTGGAGTGAAGCGGATGGTGTTTCTGACGCTGCTGGCCTCGGCTAGAATGGTGATATGGACGACGCGACTGGAGGAAGTCTTGCGGGGCGGCCGTCTTTCGGATCAGGATCTAATCCGATATTTTGAGCACCAGCTCAAAATGAAGATTAGAACTGAACGGAAACGGCTGCACCCGACAGACTTTTGCGAAAGGTGGATACATGCAGCGAGCCTGGTTCGTGTGACCGGGGCTAGCCTTGATTTTCTTTTTTAGATCTGCTAATCACATCGGGGGGGATTCCTTTGGAACCCTTCCCGTGGTTAAGGTAGATATTCTTTTGTGTACCTAGTTAATGTGAGTGTATGGGTTGTCCTAGCCTGTTCCCGGCTCCAATGCTTTTGTTATGATCCAGTTCGAGATCCCCTTTGTCCATCGTTATTTTGTCCCGTTTTACTCTCGGCTGGGTCAGCCTTATATATTCCCCAGTCCAATTTATTTTTAACCTGCTTCTCCATTCCCCTGTAGAAAGAGAGCTACTTGATTTTGCCTTTTAAGGCAGAATACAGTGGCCTCTTTAATTATGAGGGTGTGTTTGGGTCTTACTAACACTATGTATATGTTTTCATTTGACATTGTTTTTGTTTTGGGGATTTTTTGTTTCTTCATACCCCCTTCCCATCATGTCATTTCATGCACAAATTTTTAAATCTATTTTTGTATTATATTTGTAAATAGTCACAAATTTTTATGTACATTTGGGGCGTTTTGTAGGTCCCTGGTATGGTTTTTGCGGTATTTTGGTGTACGATATGTATGAGTGTTGATGGACAAATTCTTATGGTGATTGAGAAAATTGTAACGTATGTATGGGTCGTGAATCCGATTAGCTAGGTATAAGATAGAGTACTGAAGACCACCCCAAGTTTTGTTCCCCCTCCCATTTTTCGGCCTTGTGCCATAATCTTTTGTAAAATAAAGATAAATAAAACTAGCCATTCCCCCCCCCCCCCAGACTTTTGTTTGTGTGGTTTATGGCAAAAAGACCAAAGCGAAGCTTTTGTTCCACCGTGATATTAGTTATCATTTTGGTCTTTGGGTTTGTTGCATTCCAGCCCGAGTTTATTGCTCGGGCCAGCGCAAAGTAGCGTCTAAACAACGCGAAACACCGGATTGCAACTACCCGGTGTTCGGCCACTTTGGTGGCGATGGCCTGTAATAGGCCGGAAGAAGTCGGTCCTCCCACCACGGCCTCGGTGGGAGGAAAGGAGGGGGATTGGGCATTACCGCCTCGGATCAATCCCCCTTCAGCTCCAGGATCCCCCATACCTTCCACTTCGGGGTGGACAGGGATTAAGACGACCAGCATAATGGCAAGCAAGGATGAGAAATATTACGAAGAAATGCGAGCTAAATATGCGGATTATATTAAGGGCACAGAGCTAGTCTCTGTGCCAGACAAGCTAGCAGAAATCGAGACGAGAACCATCACTTTGTTTGCGAAGGATATCAAATCGCACAAGTTGGTGGGAGTCTCGAGGGACGTGTTTGAAGAAGCATTGAAAGCTTTAAATATTAAAGCCAGGGCCGTGGCGAGGAGGGGCAATTCCATGTGGGACGTCCTGCTGGGCACGGTCGACGAGGCGAAGCGCTTAGTCAATGCGGTACTGGAAACTAAAACGCTCCAGTTTAGTACTGAGTACATGGGTGCCCGAAAGGTGAAGGTCACACTGCATGGCGTCCCCATGGAAATTGATGAAGACCACGTTGGCGCCTTTTTCGCTGCTTTCGGAAAGGTGGCCTCTGTCTCCTCGCTGCGGTCAAAAGCTGGCATTTTAACTGGCGATATGACCCTGCAGGTGACGGCGTCCAAGGAAAATATCGGGAAAATCCCCAATATCCTCACCTGCAGGGGACGGAGGATTTTCATTATTGTCGAAGGGAGGAAGCCATGCTGTTGGGTCTGCGGGGCCGCGGAGCACGTCGCTAAGGCGTGTCCGACCAAGAACCCGGCCCCAATGGCCCAACCAGCTCAACCAGTGAAAAAGCAGCTTGTGGAGAAGGAGGGAGCAAAGCCGGGAACACCCACACAGGCGCCGGTTGTGAGCAAGGAGGGCGAGTGGCAGGTGGTGAGCCGGAAAAAGGCGAAAACGCCGTCTCCGGCAAAAGTGCTGCCACCTGGCATGTCACCCGTAACAGCTAAGGAAGCGCCCGTAACGGCAAAGGAGGCGCCCGTAACAGCAAAGGAGGCGCCCAAAAAGAAGTCTCCTCCTAAGCAGAGGAAGGCGAGAAGTCCTTCCCCCACAGAAGAACATCAAATGGAGGTGGAGAGAGCGGCCTCCCTGAAGAGAGGGAGGGACGAAGAGGAAGAATGCGACAACCCAAAAAGTCGGCGCAAAAGCAGGAGTGTTGAGAGGAGGAAGGCAGTAGACAAATGTTCCTCACTGCCGGTCTCCCCCGTAAGGAGTTCCTATGCCCAAAAGGCTAGAAGTCTCCCCTCGTCCCCGCTTAAAGCTACCCAGTCCCCAGTTTTTAAACTCACCCCCTTGGCGAAAGCTAGTGCCATAACACCTTCTCCCTCCCCTTCTCCTACTCCCACTCCCACTCGGGCTAAGAAAAAACATGCCCTCCCTCGTGGGGATGCCCTGATGGAAGTGAAAGAGAACATTGCAGAGGAGTGGTCCTCTCAGAGAAGAAGGCTACTCAAGCCTCTGTTAAACCTAACCAAGGTAAAGGGTCTTTCCACTGAGGACCCGAGAAACTTTGCCCAGGCCCCAGGCGTCATCACCCTGGTAAGAAATACCGGGGGGAACCTGCGGGTCTGGGACCACATCGCTGAGGTGCAGAAGCACTACCCCAAGCTGACCATGGCAAAAGAAAATACGCCGGAATTAAGAAAAATGGCTAGAAATTGTTCGGGGAGGTTCCCCGTATTACTCCACCCCTGCTTATATAGGGTGGTAAAACTTATCTATCCAACGGACGTCGGCGGGATTGTCCTAGACGGACGGATTACGTCCGATATAGGTACAGGGTCCCTAGGACAGTCCGTCGGGGTCCCATCCACCAGAGATTTTTTCCCCGTATGTGATTAGAGCCGTTGTTGCATGTTTTTCTTGTTCTCTTTTTCAGGCCTAAGAAATGTCTATCAAGATAGCCAGTTTGAATGCGTATGGCCTGAGGGATCGGGGTAAGGCGGCTCGCCTGCTTCGTGACCTCTTGTCGTACGGCGTGGATGTGGCCGCGATCCAAGAGACTCACTTTGTTTACGAAGTCGACTCTTGTGTGCTGGATGACGACTTTGTCGTGTATTCAGCATATGGGAGCCGGCGGGCCAGAGGTGTTTCTTTGCTGGTTAAGCGTACCCTGGACGCGAGGGTTGACCTTGTCCATGTCGGTGCCGAGGGCCGGCTGATCGTGGCCGATATTGCAGTGAAAAGCAAGTCGTTCCGGCTGATTGCGGTTTATGCGCCCAATGTTCAAGGTGAGCGTGTCTCTTTCTTTCGGCTGTTGGAGCCCTTCATGGTGCATTCAACACGGCTAATCTTAGTTGGGGACTGGAATGCCATCCTAACCCCCAAATGGGATAGAGGGAGGGGCGCTAGCGGGTGGAGTGGTGATCGTAGCCTGGTCAATCTGGTCGGCGATTTTGGTCTCGTCGATAGATACCGGGTCGATCATCCGGAAGGGAGCATGTGGACGTGGACGCGTAGTTGGCCTTCTACCCGTGTATCAGCGTACCTGGATAGGATGTTAGTGAGAGAAGCCGACATAGACTTCTTAGAATGTCCAACGTTCCACTGGTTAGGCTACACGGACCACAAACTCGTTTGTGCCCGTGTGGTGTTAGATTTTAGGCCTAGGTTGGCTGGTTATTGGAAGTTCAATCAGTCCTTACTGGACAGGCGGGACTTTCGTGACCAGCTGACAAAACTAGTTCAGCGGGCGTTAATTGGGCGAGTCATTGGGAGTAAGTGGTGGGTTAGTCTTAAGGACTCCATTAGGTCTTTCGCCACCAAATATAGCCAACGGCTCAACCTAGATAAGGCTGCGGAGGCAAAGACACTTAGAGCTAATTTCGCCCGGGCGGAGGCTGGTGGGGATTCCCTAGAGATAGCCTTAGCCAGGGAGGCCCTGGAGCGCTCGACTAGCGGGCGCTACATGGGTCAGGTAATTAGGGCTAAGTTAAGCAAGATGTCTTCCGAAGCTGTGAAAATGGGCGCGGAACTGCGCAAGGAAGAAATTCGCCGAGCCGGCGACCGGTACATTCGAGAGGTACGTGACCCGGAGGGACATCTCCTTAGGTCGACCGACGACATGTGCGAGGCGTTCCGGCGGCATTTCGAACACCGATTTACCAAGGAGCCTGGTCTCCGTGACGAGGAGTTTCGCAGCTATTTGGCTGACTTTCCCCGGCTTTTGCCGGCTGAAGCGGCTAGCTGCGAAGGGGAGATTACGGAGGACGAAATCTACGTGGCTTTGAAGAAGGTCGGCAGTGGCAAGTCGCCAGGTTTGGATGGTTTGCCCTATGAATTGTACTTGAGGATGTCGCACCTTTTTGTCCCGCTCTTGGCTGTCGTGTTCAACCACTGGTTTCGGCAGGGGTCCATCCCCGGTCGGATCACCAGGGGCGTGATCACGCTGTTGAGAAAAGGCAAGAAGGTTGGGAGGGAACTAGACGATTACAGGCCCATAACTCTGCTAAACACAGAGTTAAAGATTTTGGCCAAGATCCTGACGAATCGCTTGCAGCTAGTTGCCGAGTCTCTGTTGGAACCGGATCAGACTTGTTCTGTGAAGGGGAGAACAATTCAGAGCAACCTGCACTTGATTCGCACGATCATAGAGGGTGTAGAAGACGACGATGAGGCCGCGCTGATCAATTTAGATCAGTCCAAGGCATTTGATAGGATTGACCATGGCTACCTGGCTGCTGTCCTGCAGGCCGCCGGATTCAAACCCGACTTCAGCCGCTGGATTAGCCTTCTGTATCGCTCCCCCCAGGCTGTGGTACAGGTGAACGGGAAGCTGTCGGGCGCTTTCGCGCTGTCTAGGTCGGTCCGACAGGGTTGTCCACTGTCTTCTCTCCTTTATGTCTTGGCGTTGGAGCCCCTCCTTCGCCGGCTAAGGGACGAGACGGGCAGTCCGGTCCTGCGTGGAATTGAAGTCCCTGGTGGAGCTCGAGCCAGGGTTTCCGCGTACGCCGATGACGTAACGACCTTTGTGTCCTCCCGCAGGGACATAGAAGCGGTACACCAGGCGCTTGTACGGTACGAGAAGGTGACAGGGGCCAGAATTAACTGCGACAAGTCATCCGGCTTGCGGTTAGATGCCTGGAAGGGTGTTTCCCTCCCGGGGCCCTTCAGCTGGACGGACGGGCCGGTCAAGCTCCTCGGAGTTTGGTTCGGTCCGGACTTACAGCTGGAGAAAAACTGGTCAGAAGTACTGGCAAAGGTCGGCGCGTCGGTCAAGATTTGGCGTCGACGGGGTCTCTCCGTGAAGGGCTTGGCGGAGGTGTGTAACACATACCTCTTTCCCATGATCCTTTACCGGCTGTCAGTACTTCCCCTTTGTGACGATCATGAGAAGGCGCTCGAGCGTTTGCTATTCTCCTGTCTGTGGAGAGGACGCAAACACATGGTCGACAAAGGAGTCTGTTGCCTCCGTCCGTGTCAAGGGGGTCTGGGGATGCCACACTTGAGGAGCCACGTGCTCGCTTCAAGGTTGGCATTCCTCAGGCGCGCGTTGGAGGAAGATCGGTTGCTTGCGGGGGTAGTGAGGGACATGTTCCCTTGCCTTACCATCACGCCCCCGACCCTATGGCTGACCGTCAGGCCTTGGGTGCGACCGAAATTCCTGCTCGAATGTCTGGCGGCTTTACAGGCCATTCCACGGTCCAGTGACCTTTCACAGCCTAGGAAAATCTTCTATCGGGGATTAGTGGAGGGCGCCGTGAAGGATAAGCTGTGGAGTAAGCTCGGCATGTCGAGAGTGGAGTACCGCTCTCATTGGTCTTGGGCGCCAGGTGCGGACTGGCTCAGCAACTCTGAGTTTTCTCTGACCTGGCGATTGGCTCGGAATGGTTTGTCTCTCAATGACAAGCGTTTCGCAATGGGCCTGGCGGATTTGCCAGATTGTGAACGTTGCAACCTTGGAATTAAGGAGACGTCTGCGCACGCCTTCTTCCATTGTTCGCGCGTTCGCCCGTTGTGGGCGCGTGTCGGCGAGTTGACTGCTCGTATCGCGCCGCGGGAGCTCGTGCTCATTGATCGCGCATACGCTGTGGACAATGTGTTGCCCCCGTACTCTGGAGTGAAGCGGATGGTGTTTCTGACGCTGCTGGCCTCGGCTAGAATGGTGATATGGACGACGCGACTGGAGGAAGTCTTGCGGGGCGGTCGTCTTTCGGATCAGGATCTAATCCGATATTTTGAGCACCAGCTCAAAATGAAGATTAGAACTGAACGGAAACGGCTGCACCCGACAGACTTTTGCGAAAGGTGGATACATGCAGCGAGCCTGGTTCGTGTGACCGGGGCTAGCCTTGATTTTCTTTTTTAGATCTGCTAATCACATCGGGGGGGATTCCTTTGGAACCCTTCCCGTGGTTAAGGTAGATATTCTTTTGTGTACCTAGTTAATGTGAGTGTATGGGTTGTCCTAGCCTGTTCCCGGCTCCAATACTTTTGTTATGATCCAGTTCGAGATCCCCTTTGTCCATCGTTATTTTGTCCCGTTTTACTCTCGGCTGGGTCAGCCTTATATATTCCCCAGTCCAATTTATTTTAACCTGCTTCTCCATTCCCCTGTAGAAAGAGAGCTACTTGATTTTGCCTTTTAAGGCAGAATACAGTGGCCTCTTTAATTATGAGGGTGTGTTTGGGTCTTACTAACACTATGTATATGTTTTCATTTGATATTGTTTTTGTTTTGGGGTTTTTTGTTTCTTCATACCCCCTTCCCATCATGTCATTTCATGTATAAATTTTTAAATCTATTTTTGTATTATATTTGTAAATAGTCATAAATTTTTATGTACATTTGGGGCGTTTTGTAGGTCCCTGGTATGGTTTTTGCGGTATTTTGGTGTACGATATGTATGAGTGTTGATGGACAAATTCATATGGTGATTGAGAAAATTGTAACGTATGTATGGGTCGTGAATCCGATTAGCTAGGTATAAGATAGAGTACTGAAGACCACCCCAAGTTTTGTTCCCCCTCCCATTTTTCGGCCTTGTGCCATAATCTTTTGTAAAATAAAGATAAATAAAACTAGCCATTTCCTCCCTTACTTTTTGTTTGTGTGGTTAATGGTTACAAGAGCTAAAGACTGTATTTGTTCCGCAGTGATATCTACTAGTACTTTGGTTCTTGGGGCAGTCTGTTTTTCCAGCCCGAGTTTATAGCTCGGGCCTGCGTAAAGTAGTGTCAATAGACGCGAAACACCGGAGAAGCAGTTGTCCGGTGTTCGGCCACTTTGTGGCAATGGCCACAGATGGGCCGGGTAAAGTCGTTCCTCCCACCACGGCCTCGGTGGGGGGGAAGGAGGGGGATTGGCGGTTGCCTTCCTCACCCCTCTCCTTGGAAAAAGGACCAGGAGTATCAACCCTACCAGCAGTTCCAGCATCTCCGGTGCCCTCAACGTCGAAGGAGGATGGGCAGCGGTGTCTAGCAGCAACGGTTCCCCCTGGCAAGGCTTGGACCGGGGAGACCATCCAGAAAGTACGAAGGGATTCTGCGTATTATGAATCCCTCAAGGATAAATACGCCAAATATGTAACAGGATCGGAGATTCTCTCGGTTCCCGAGACGCTCAGTGTCATTGAGCCCAGGATCCTATCCCTGCTGACCAGGGATCCGAAAAGCCGCAAACTGATCGGGGTCAGCGGGGACGTGGTGGAGGAGGCCATTATGGCCCTGAAAATTAACGGTAGGATGGTGGCTAGGCGCAGCCACACCGTATGGGATGTTTTGCTGGACTCTGCGGAGGAAGCTAGAAAGCTGGCTGGTTCCATCTGGGAAACAAAGACGTTGCGCCTGGACACGGAATATATGGGCATGCGCAGATCAAAGATCACTCTTCACGGCGTGCCCATGGAGATTTCATTGGACCACGTTGGGGTGTTCTTCACACAATTTGGCAGGGTCGAGGAGGTGAAGGCACTCACTTCGAAGCAGGGCTTTCTGACTGGTGATGTCACCCTGCAGGTGACGGTCGAGCAAAAGAAGATCGGCAATATCCCCAACATTATCACCTGCAGGGGAAGGTCAATTTATGTGATCGTCGAGGGAAGGAAGCCCTTCTGCTGGGTTTGTGGCGATTCCAATCACGTCGCCAAGGCGTGCCCGAAAAAGGATCCTGCCACAGGGACCCAGCCGGCAAAGCAGCAGCAGGAGAAACCGGTAGTAAAGCAACCAGAAGTGTCGAAGGAGGTGAAATCGGCAGTTCCGGATAAGGTGAATGAGTGGCAGACTGTCGGAAAGAAAAAGAAGGCGAAGGTGCCAGCGGAGAAATCGCCTTCTCCGACCAAAATGCCCTCACCACCTCAGGAGCCTTCGGAGTCAAGGGAGCCCTCATCATCCAAGGCCGCTACCAAGCAGGGGAAGGCAAAAAAACCTCCCCAAAATGAGGGCCCGAAGGATAAGGAAGAACCGATGGAAACACAAAGATCGGTGTCGTTGAAACGCAGCCGGGAGGACGAAGAGGAGCAGCAAGAGATCTCCAAAAATCGGCGAAAGAGCAGAGAAAGGAGTTCGACATCACACAGGTGCTCCTCGCTTCCTGTCTCGCCGGAGAGGCAGACGTACGCGCAAAAGGCAAGGAGCCTCCCCTCGTCCCCGCTGAAGGCTTCCCAGTCCCCTACCTTTAAATTGACCCCCCTAAGACCAGTTGCTTTAACCCCCACTCCCTCCCCTTCTCCCATGTCCACTCCCACTTGGGCAAAAAAGAAAAAAGCCCTGCCCAGAGGGGAAGCGCTATTGAAGGTGGAAGAGGACATCTCTGCAGATTGGTCGTCGCAAAGACGGAAATTACTCAAGCCACTGCTGAAGATGACCTCTGTGGATGGTCTATCGACGGAGGACCCCAATAACTTTTCCCAGGCCCCAGGAGTAATTACCCTCGTACGGAACACCGGGGGTAACCTGCGGGTCTGGGACCACATCGCAGAAGCGAAAAAGTGTTATCCCAAATTAAGGATGTGTATCGAGAGTTCAGCTGAACTAAGGAAAATGTCAAAAAATTGTTCGGGGAGGTTCCCTGTTTTGCTCCACCCCAGTTTATATAGGGTGGTAAAACTAATGTACCCCACGGACGTCGGCGGCATTGTCCTAGACGGACGGATTACGTCCGACGTAGGAACGGGGTCCCTAGGACAGTCCGTCGGGGTCCTAACTGCCAAAGATTTCCGTCCCGTATGCGATTAGAGAGCCTTTGTTGCCTGTTTTCCCTTTTTTTTTCTTTTTCAGGTCTAAGAAATGTCTATCAAGATAGCCAGTTTGAATGCGTATGGCCTGAGGGATCGGGGTAAGGCGGCTCGCCTGCTTCGTGACCTCTTGTCGTACGGCGTGGATGTGGCCGCGATCCAAGAGACTCACTTTGTTTGCGAAGTCGACTCGTGTGTGCTGGAGGACGACTTTGTCGTTTATTCAGCATATGGGAGCCGGCGGGCCAGAGGTGTTTCTTTGCTGGTTAAGCGTACCCTGGACGCGAGGGTTGACCTTGTCCATGTCGGTGCCGAGGGCCGGCTGATCGTGGCCGATATTGCAGTGAAAAGCAAGTCGTTCCGGCTGATTGCGGTTTATGCGCCCAATGTTCAAGGTGAGCGTGTCTCTTTCTTTCGGCTGTTGGAGCCCTTCATGGTGCATTCAACACGGCTAATCTTAGTTGGGGACTGGAATGCCATCCTAACCCCCAAATGGGATAGAGGGAGGGGCGCTAGCGGGTGGAGTGGTGATCGTAGCCTGGTCAATCTGGTCGGCGAATTTGGTCTCGTCGATAGATACCGGGTCGATCATCCGGAAGGGAGCATGTGGACGTGGACGCGTAGTTGGCCTTCTACCCGGGTATCAGCGTACCTGGATAGGATGTTAGTGAGAGAAGCCGACATAGACTTCTTAGAATGTCCAACGTTCCACTGGTTAGGCTACACGGATCACAAACTCGTTTGTGCCCGTGTGGTGTTAGATTTTAGGCCTAGGTTGGCTGGTTATTGGAAGTTCAATCAGTCCTTACTGGACAGGCGGGACTTTCGTGACCAGCTGACAAAACTAGTTCAGCGGGCGTTAATTGGGCGAGTCATTGGGAGTAAGTGGTGGGTTAGTCTTAAGGACTCCATTAGGTCTTTCGCCACCAAATATAGCCAACGGCTCAACCTAGACAAGGCTGCGGAGGCAAAGACACTTAGAGCTAATTTCGCCCGGGCGGAGGCTGGTGGGGATCCCCTAGAGATAGCCTTAGCCAGGGAGGCCCTGGAGCGTTCGACTAGCGGGCGCTACATGGGCCAGGTAATTAGGGCTAAGTTAAGCAAGATGTCTTCCGAAGCTGTGAAAATGGGCGCGGAACTGCGCAAGGAAGAAATTCGCCGAGCCGGCGACCGGTACATTCGAGAGGTGCGCGACCCGGAGGGACATCTCCTTAGGTCCACTGACGACATGTGCGGGGCGTTCCGGCAGCATTTCGAACACCGATTTATCAAGGAGCCTGGTCTCCGTGACGAGGAGTTTCGCAGCTATTTGGCTGACTTTCCCCGGCTTTCGCCGGCTGAAGCGGCTAGCTGCGAAGGGGAGATTACGGAGGACGAAATCTACGTGGCTTTGAAGAAGGTCGGCAGTGGCAAGTCGCCAGGTTTGGATGGTTTGCCCTATGAATTGTACTTGAGGATGTCGCACCTTTTTGTCCCGATCTTGGCTGTCGTGTTCAACCACTGGTTTCGGCAGGGGTCCATCCCCGGTCGGATCACCAGGGGCGTGATCACGCTGTTGAGAAAAGGCAAGAAGGTTGGGAGGGAACTAGACGATTACAGGCCCATAACTCTGCTAAACACAGAGTTAAAGATTTTGGCCAAGATCCTGACGAACCGCTTGCAGCTAGTTGCCGAGTCTCTGTTGGAACCGGATCAGACTTGTTCTGTGAAGGGACGAACAATTCAGAGCAACCTGCACTTGATTCGCACGATCGTAGAGGGTGTAGAAGACGACGATGAGGCCGCGCTGATCAATTTGGATCAGTCCAAGGCATTTGATAGGATTGACCATGGCTACCTGGCTGCTGTCCTGCAGGCCGCCGGATTCAAACCCGACTTCAGCCGCTGGATTAGCCTTCTGTATCGCTCCCCTCAGGCTGTGGTACAGGTGAACGGGAAGCTGTCGGGCGCTTTCGCGCTGTCTAGGTCGGTCCGACAGGGTTGTCCACTGTCTTCTCTCCTTTATGTCTTGGCGTTGGAGCCCCTCCTTCGCCGGCTAAGGGACGAGACGGGCAGTCCGGTCCTGCGTGGAATTGAAGTCCCTGGTGGAGCTCGAGCCAGGGTTTCCGCGTACGCCGATGACGTAACGACCTTTGTGTCCTCCCGCAGGGACATAGAGGCGGTACAACAGGCGCTTGTACGGTACGAGAAGGTGACAGGGGCCAGAATTAACTGCGACAAGTCATCCGGCTTGCGGTTAGGTGCCTGGAAGGGTGTTTCCCTCCCGGGGCCCTTCAGCTGGACGGACGGGCCGGTCAAGCTCCTCGGAGTTTGGTTCGGTCCGGACTTACAGCTGGAGAAAAACTGGTCAGAAGTACTGGCAAAGGTCGGCGCGTCGGTCAAGACTTGGCGTCGACGGAGTCTCTCCGTGAAGGGCTTGGCGGAGGTGTGTAACACATACCTCTTTCCCATGATCCTTTACCGGCTGTCAGTACTTCCCCTTTGTGACGATCATGAGAAGGCGCTCGAGCGTTTGCTATTCTCCTGTCTGTGGAGAGGACGCAAACACATGGTCGACAAAGGAGTCTGTTGCCTCCGTCCGTGTCAAGGGGGTCTGGGGATGCCACACTTGAGGAGCCACGTGCTCGCTTCGAGGTTGGCATTCCTCAGGCGCGCGTTGGAGTAAGATCGGTTGCTTGCGGGGGTAGTGAGGGACATGTTCCCTTGCCTTACCATCACTCCCCCGACCCTATGGCTGACCGTCAGGCCTTGGGTGCGACCGAAATTCCTGCTCGAATGTCTGGCGGCCTTGCAGGCCATTCCACGGTCCAGTGACCTTTCACAGCCTAGGAAAATCTTCTATCGGGGATTAGTGGAGGGCGCCGTGAAGGATAAGCTGTGGAGTAAGCTCGGCATGTCGAGGGTGGAGTACCGCTCTCATTGGTCTTGGGCGCCAGGTGCGGACTGGCTCAGCAACTCTGAGTTTTCTCTGACCTGGCGATTGGCTCGGAATGGTTTGTCTCTCAATGACAAGCGTTTCGCAATGGGCCTGGCGGATTTGCCAGATTGTGAACGTTGCAACCTTGGAATTAAGGAGACGTCTGCGCACGCCTTCTTCCATTGTTCGCGCGTTCGCCCGTTGTGGGCGCGTGTCGGCGAGTTGACTGCTCGTATCGCGCCGCGGGAGCTTGTGCTCATTGATCGCGCATACGCTGTGGACAATGTGTTGCCCCCGTACTCTGGAGTGAAGCGGATGGTGTTTCTGTCGCTGCTGGCCTCGGCTAGAATGGTGATATGGACGACGCGACTGGAGGAAGTCTTGCGGGGAGGTCGTCTTTCGGATCAGGATCTAATCCGATATTTTGAGCACCAGCTCAAAATGAAGATTAGAACTGAACGGAAACGGCTGCACCCGACAGACTTTTGCGAAAGGTGGATACATGCAGCGAGCCTGGTTCGTGTGACCGGGGCTAGCCTGGATTTTCTTTTTTAGATCTGCTAATCGCATCGGGGGGGATTCCTTTGGAACCCTTCCCGTGGTTAAGGTAGAAATTCTTTTGTGTACCTAGTTAATGTGAGTGTATGGGTTGTCCTAGCCTGTTCCCGGCTCCAATACTTTTGTTATGATCCAGTTCGAGATCCCCTTTGTCCTTCGTTATTTTGTCCCGTTTCATTCTCGGCTGGGTCAGCCTTATATATTCCCCAGTCCAATTTATTTTTTAACCTGCTTCTCCATTCCCCTTTAGAAAGAGAGCTACTTGATTTTGCCTTTTAAGGCAGAATACAGTGGCCTCTTTAATTATGAGGGTGTGTTTGGGTCTTACTAACACTATGTATATGTTTTCATTTGATATTGTTTTTGTTTTGGGGATTTTTTGTTTCTTCATACCCCCTTCCCATCATGTCATTTCATGCACAAATTTTTAAAGCTATTTTTGTATTATATTTGTAAATAGTCACAAATTTTTATGTACATTTGGGGCGTTTTGTAGGTCCCTGGTATGGTTTTTGCGGTATTTTGGTGTACGATATGTATGAGTGTTGATGGACAAATTCTTATGGTGATTGAGAAAATTGTAACGTATGTATGGGTCGTGAATCTGATTAGCTAGGTATAGGATAGAGTTACTGAAGACCACCCCAAGTTTTGTTCCCCCTCCCATTTTTCGGCCTTGTGCCATAATCTTTGTAATAAAAGATAAATAAAACTAGCCATTTCTTACCCCAGTCCAATATGGATTGGAGGTCTTTTTCAATCTCGGCTGCGAGGTTAGCTTTGACGCCTACACCAGATTTTTGTAGGAGGCGAAAGTAAACTGTGGTGTCATCGGCGTACAAACCTATTTGTGTTACTTCTTGTAACCATACAGATTGATCCGCCTGCAGCTGTGTTATTACTGTCTTACAGTAAAATGTGAAAATGTGCAAGATAATTAGATCATGAATCTAAGGAATTACCTAATTTTCCCAAGCATAATACGCACCCCTAAAATTGTGCTGAAAGAGTGGGAAGGTGATTCTAATCCCGCATAAAACGCACCCCTTGTTTCGTAATCAAACCCTATAAATTTTACCTCTCCAATTTCGTTACGGCGAGCGTTTCCTACTCTTATCGAAGCTGTAATTGAACATATTTATCAAAATTTGAGATCATCACGATTCTAAAAGGAAACGGAAATACTTTTTTGTGCCTACTGCGCAGAATCATTAACTGTTTTTGTTCGATAAAGTGTGTAATCCATTTTCCAAAAACAGTTTCAAACAAAGAATAATATTTTTAAAATTTACTTTTATGATAACTTTTAGTTTATTTTTACATTTGTAAGTATTTCTAAGTACATATGATTGTATCTGACATCATTATTGGGTCACAATCGACGAATGTTAGGGTCAAATTGTTGTATGTTTGTGGTGAGTATTAATTTCGTAACTGAAATCGACCTATGGAACGGCAATTTTTTAAAGGATATTTGTAGCCGTCCATAATTATTTTGCGTACTAATTTTTAGAAAAAAAAAGCGCATTATACATGGGGAATTACGGTAAGTGATAATTATAAAAATATAGGTCAAAATTCAACTGACTATTAAATTTAACCATAGTCTGACGATTTTTTAAATTAGAAATATATGTCCATTAAAAAGTTTTTTTTTTGGGGTATTGCTGGGTTTCGCATCTATACAGTTAAATATCACATCACTTCGATGGTGTTGTCATATGTATTTTAGATTATTGTTCTTCTGTTAATAATGCATATTCAGGGTATCCATAAAGTCCGTGGGCACTTGGAAAAATTAAAACTTTATTTGTATTTGTGATAGAAATAATCTACAAAATAATGTTATGAAGTTCAATGTACCTAGTTTTAAGTATAGTTATTGAATAATTCTTGACCATAAAATTTGCAGAAATTTTTAGATAAGTAAAAAATATTTTCTTTTTTTTTTCTTAAGAATCAATATGATCCATGACTTCAACTGAGGAAGCTTACGGCCATATCCCGTTGAATACACCGGTTCTCGCTCGATCATCGAAGTTAAGTAACGTTGAGCCTGGTCAGTACTTAGATGGGTGATCGCTTGGAAATATCAGGTGCTGTATGCGTTTAGTGACGGATGTGCGTTGTGGTGCAGTGGATAGCGGCTCGGAAGGAGAAATCGGCGAGCCAATCTCGAATTCCAGTTGAATACCCTGCATTCATTTAAGCACTGGTACTCTTGGGAAAGGTATTAATCAGTCCCTTTTCCTCCACTTATGGGTTAAATAACAGGGTAGGGCTTGGGGACACTGTCCTTAAAAACAAACCCCAATGAATCTTGATAGACGAAAAGAAAAGTATTACTAGACACAAAGCTTATATAAAAACAACAATAAATTGTTGAAAGGAAAAGGTATTACAAGCAATAAATAAAAATTTAGTTGGCAATAAATGACCCGCCGAGGGTGATATGCCATAAAACAAAACAACCAATCAACTGAGGAAAAAGTAAACTGTGTCTTTTGGTTGGCTGAATTGAAATCATTTGCTGCACAAAAAAAAGTTTAGAATTGGATACAATAAAAAACCACCTCAAAGGAACACTATTGCTAAATGGGTGAAAAACTTTAAAGAGACAGGCTCTGCCCATAATAAGCCATAGTCTGAAAGGCGACGAAATTTAAATAGAATTTCAATAAAACCTTAAAATATATAGACTTACATTTTTCTAAACATTTTAGAAAGTATTTCTATTGCAAATACAAGTTATAATTTTTTTAAAGTGATCCCCAACTTTATGGACACCCTGTATTTACATCCCAGTTATAGTTAGGATTGTTTGGAATAGTTTTTTTCAGTTGGTCAGTTTTGACCCCATTCTCGATTTTATTTACCTAGAGTATCTAAGCGTATGGGCACTTCTTTTATTTTGCCATTTCTACTTAGTTTATTTTCAGCTCCATTCAACTCAATATGTGACAATTTTTTTGTAATTCTCCTAAGACGCATTTTATCTCATTTCGTTTCGAGTCTTGTATATTTTCACACAGTTAAGTAGAATTTTTTGCTACAATTAATTAATAAAGTTATAATTTTTTTAAAGTGCACACGAACTTTATGGACACCTTCTATATATTTAGTTTTTGAACAACTTTAAACATGATTGAGTAACAGAAAAATATAATTATAATAAATATTAAACTAAAATGAAACTTTTCAAAAGAGCCCTTTCAGATATCCTGGCCATCTCCAATAGGGCGAAATGTGACGACTGTATCTTTGTTTTCCTGGAATTCTCCGCGTATCGGCCCACTTTGAGTAACACCAGATTAGACAATTTAATGTAACATCGTGTCAACTCTTGTCGGTGTATTTAATTCTCGTTGACGGGAATGTGAAAGTAGACAATAGTAGGTTTATATACTTGGCTGTTAAATTTAAATAAAACCAATAAAACAACGTTACTTTGGTTCAATCTTTTTCTTCGGAGACCATCGCAATGCTTCCTCCTAGCTTTTGAGGAACCTTTCTTTGCTTGGTTTCCTGAGTCGTATGCCACTCGAGGATCATTTCAATATAATATACATTCAGGATGATCATTCACCGTGAAAACAACGGAAGTTGCAGCAAAAAATAGCAAACTAATCCATGAGAACGGTCGCAGAACAACCAGTCTTGCATAAAATTGGAATGAATTATGGAATTTGCAAGGAAATTCTCATGCAAGAACTTGTTGTCTAACCAAGTGGGAATTCTATCCACGTGTTATTTAAATAAAAAAAAAAGAATGGCAATGGCGATTAGAGACTAATCTATCTATCTATCTATCTATCTATCTATCTATCTATCTATCTATCTATCCACATTTCTTCGTTTCTATATATCTTAGTGTTTCAGATATTATTAAATCTATCTATCCAAATTTCTTCGTTTCTATATATCTTAGTGTTTCTGATATTATTAAATCTATCTATCTATCTATCTATCTATCTATCTATCTATCTATCTATCTATCTATCTATATTTCTTCGTTTCTATGTATCATAGTGTTTCAGATATTATTAAATCTATCTATTTCTCTATCTATCTATCTATCTATCTTCGTTTCTATATATCTTAATGTTTTAGATATTATTAAATCAATCTATCTATCTATCTGTCTTCGTTTCTATATATCTTAGTGTTTTAGATATTATTAAATCTATCTATCTATCTATCTATCTATCTATCTATCTATCTATCTATCTATCTTCGTTTCTATATATCTTATTGTTTTAGATATTATTAAATCTATCTATCTATCTATCTATCTATCTATCTATCTATCTATCTTCGTTTCTATATATCTTAGTTTTAGATATTATTAAATCTATCTATCTATCTATCTATCTATCTATCTATCTATCTATCTATCTATCTGTATACGAAACCGGTCGAATGATGTTTTTTGTTTTAAAATTTTTCATGGCCATTAGTAATAAAAGAATTAACGCCATAATACACACATACATACACACACACACACACACACACACACACACATATATATATATATATATATATATATATATATATATATATATATATATGTCCTCATATCTATCTGTCTAGTTGACTATCTCAATTGATCTATATATTTCAGAGCTTTTGATATCTATCTGTCTATCTTTCTATCTAGCTAGCTAGCCCACTTTCTTCGTTTTTGTATATATGTCATTATTTAAGATATTTTTACATATATCTGTCTATCCAGTTATCTATTTATCTGTCAGTTCAGTTCATATATATATATATATATATATATATAGTACTGTTTATAACACGGCACAGAGATTCACGCCGTATAATGCACTATGAAATTCTGAATCGTGCTATAGACGTAGAAGGAGATCTGTATTTATTAAAATATATTCAATAGATCTGTTATATAATTTTGAGTACTTTTATATTTACACCTGAAAAATATTCATATGTGTGCGGGCAACTGCGTATGTATGTATGTGCATATTCATCCACACACACATACACAAACACACACATACAAACACACGCACTTTTATATAAACATATACTGTTAAATATAAGAAACAATGAACGTCTATTATGTTTAATCATGAGTCGTTCTAAACATCGTATTTTGGCTTTAATTTCAGTTGAAAATAATGATAAAAATTCTTCAATATTTGGATAATTTTTATTAGGTTGATTCTAAACTTTCGGCTCACATGAGCCATCTTCAGAGAGGTTCCAGGGACCTTTATAATAAAAACATACACCATCAGCGACGATTTTATATTCTGTTGACATAAAACATTGCTAGGCAACGATAACAGTTACCAAAAATAGCAAACGCAGTTCATTAATTTGTAATGCGTTTCTATGATGTGACACCGCGTGAAAGCTCGAAATGATAACAGAACCTTATATTTAAATGCAATGTAATATGTGGGTTGTTTGGAACCAAACTGATGAGCTGTGATACTGCAAAACAGGCTTGTCCATGGATGACTAATATATATATATATATATATATATATATATATATATATTGTTTTATGATATTTAATATATTTAATTATTTCAAATCCTCCTACTATTTCTGTTATATCGTTGCTTGAACCATCTTATAATTCTCGGGAGTGAGCGGCTTGGTGAGAGTAGTCGTGGCTCTGGGAAGCACCGTCCTATGCGTAAAGGAACTTGAATGAGTTCCACCAAGGAATATGTGAACGAGCGGCGCATCATCGAGTTTAATTAGTTACCTCTTCGTCACCGGGACCCGTGGTACAGTTGGTATGACGTTTGCTTAATAACTTAACCGTCTGGGTTTCAGTTCCTGGTAGTGGATGCGCACTGCCGATGTGTCCCAACTATAGGACGAAACGGCCGTCCAGTGCTTTCTGCATTCTGTTGAGGTCGAATAAAGACTCGATGAATTACTTAAATTATTTCAAATTCTTCAATTATTTCTGACATATATATATCAGATCTCTTCAAGTCTATCTAACTCATATTTCTTTAAATATATCTTCTTATTTACGTAACTTTTTTCTATTCACGTTCAATAACAAAAGACCTCAGTTTACGTAGATGTTCAATGAAAGTTGTTGTAGTTTGATTCTAAGATTATGAGGAATGTAGGCCTTTTTCATGAGGATATACGGGAACGATAACGGTAAAGCCTAGTGTTGGAGATTGTTGTTAGTCGTGTATCCATCCTCTTAGCAGCCGACTCCACAAAATATCAGTTTTTAGGATGAAGCCGTTCGAGCGAAACTTCCTTCTTAGTAATGCAATATAAAAAGAATGAGAATGATTCGAGCCGGTGTGCTAGTCATGGCTGATCTTAGCTGTGCGGGTTAGAGTTGGTGAAACTAAGGAATGTACCTTTTCAAAACGCTTTTTTTATCGAAACAACGACAGAATATCGAGCGGAGTGCGACGTTTAGTCTTTGAGAACGAGGTTGCTGGCTGGAAAATAGCTCATTCCACACAAGAACGAGTAGACACTTTTGAATTCTTTCTAGAAACTGAAGGCTGGAAAAGTCTCATTTTCGGTCTGGTTTGGTTCTTGTAAAAGTAGATTACAACAGAATCTAGATATTTACAGGAAAGCTACTATAATAATAATAATGTTACAGATAGAAGATTAATTTTTACCGTCGTTCTTATAAGGCAGAAGAAGTGATTATCTATATATATAAAAGGCAACCTGTGAGTCTGTGTGTGACTGTTCCCTATGCACTCCTACATTTTTTTAGCTACGCCATTCAAACTTTCTAGGGACACATATCTACGGGGAAGCCAGGTCGACACATACTTTTTGAGTTTAAGTTCAGCAATTTTTCCTTTCGCAATCTTTGGCCAATTGTGCCGATTGTGCTGATTGTTTACATTTGCTCCGTAAAACATCTAAAATCTAAAATGGTTGCTAGATTATCTCACAGAAATCAAATCGCACGTGTCAAACTCAACTAAAAAAAAATGAGCCTTCATATTTAATTTTTATTCCGACGTTTTAAAAATTAATTTGGTTAATAAAAAATATGAATATTTTTCCCCGTAATTTTGAAACGAGAGAAATATTTTTAAAAGTGTTTTTTTAAACAAAAACAAATTATGTAAAAAAAAAAAGTGGCAATGTTAATTTAATTATTTAATTCTTTTTTTTTCCAGATTTAATATTTCATACTTCAGAAAACAAAATTAAAAAAATAAAGCTTTTTTCGTTAAACATTTCATACAGGAAATCAACTGTCTGTAATTCGTGTGGCATTAATGTAACTTCTTCCTCTAAAATTAAATGTCTACATTTTTAAATATTCAAAAAAATTTTAACTTAAAGCGTAATAGTTTATTTATTTCTAATTTCAGTAAAACAAAATAAATAATTTTTATTTTTATGTTAAATTCATTTAGTCAACAAAAAATGTAAATATTTTCACCCGTAATTTTGAAACAAATACAAACTCAACGTTGTTTACAATGTCACACAAAACTTCAAATCACGTTTACGCAGAACAAAAGAAAACAGATTTTTTAATGCTTCTCTTACTACTAAAATTTTCTAAGTTGCACGAGAAACGCCGGGATATGGTGCTAGTAAGTATTAATCTATTATAGAATAGAACATTTATAACAATGTACTGCAATAATAAGGATGTGCGTTGTGGTGCATTGGATATCGGCTCGGAGCGAGAAATCGGTGGAGCCGAGTTCAAATTCCAGCCGAATTCATTGCATTCACTTACGCGCAAATACCCTTGGGAAAGGTATTAATCCGTCGATTCCTTCCAGTTAAATAACAGGACAGATTGGGTTCTATAGCCTTGGCTTGAAACCAGTCTACCACAGAAAGTAATGGCAATCTACTACCGGATAATCTTCTGTCCAGTCAGTCATGTCTCTTTCGAGACATGATCGCCCAAAGCGTGTATCACGTATGGCACTTAATTGACTGACTGATAGTAAGTGACTCTTTGATCCAGTATAATCTTTTAAAAAAAGACAAGGCAATTCTATTTTTTAAAAGAAACTCAACATAACTACCTGTTTTCTCAATAAGATCCGAACACATCATACATATTATCATAATTAAAATCAAGTGGGGAGGAAAATAAACGACAAAGGTTTGGTATTTTAACTATTTACACTATTTAAAGGATGTGCGTTGTGGTGCATTGAATATCGGCTCGGAACGAGAAATCGGTGGAGCCGAATTCATTGCATTCACTTACGCGCAAATACACTTGCGAAAGGTATTAATCCCTCTATTCCTTCCAGTTATGGGTTAAATAACAGGACGGATTGGGTTCTATAGCCTTGGTCGGCAACCAGTCTACCGCAGGAAGCAATGGCAACCTACAGCGGGATAATCTTCTGCTCAGTCAGTCATGTCTCTTTCGTGACATGATCGCCCAAGCGTGTATCCCGTAAGGCACATAACTGACTGACTGAATATAATAGTTGTAAACATAATTAAAATTTGTACTGTGCATAAAGTGAGGGTAGCTTTTCTCTTATTATTAAGTCGTAAACTGATCCCCCATTTTTATACAATATATAATAATATATTATTATCTATCTCTTTTCTCTCCAGTTATGAGTTAAATGGCAGGATAGATTGGGTTCTATAGCTTTGGTCGGCAACCAGTCTACCGCAGAAAGCAATGGCAACCTACTGCGGGATAATCTTCTGCTCAGTCAGTCATGTCTCTTTCGAGACATGATCGCCCAAGCGTGTATCACGTATGGCAACTAAATGACTGTAATAATTGTCACGTTAATTATAGAAGATTCTTTCTTACTGTAGATTTTATTATGCACATAAAGGGTTTAACCAAAATAACTAACAATAAAACAGTCACTGTGTAGGGCCAGGGATTTTTTTTCTCGTCTGAATCCATCCTGCACATATACAAATCTACCATCCGCCCGTGCATTGAATACTGCTGTCACATCTGGTCGAGTGCCCCTGCTATTCACCCCGGGGCTTGGCAAAATCCAACGGAGAATCTGCCATGTGATCGATCTCGACTTGGCAGTTAGGCTGCAGTCGCACTCTCACCGGCGTGATGTGGCTTCCCTGTGTCTCTTCTACAAATACTTTCACGGCTTCTGTTCCAATGAACTTAGCTCACTGGTGTCCTCTATGTATGAATTTACTCTAGCTACTAGACTATCAACTAGGTCCCACCAATTTACAATGAAATAGATAAAATGTAACTGCAATTTCTACTCTAGTTGCTTCTTTTCTTTGTAGGAAGAGTTCAATCCACTGAATGGGAGAATTCCACTATGACAGCTACCTTAGTTCATATATAGGGACAATATCAAATTAGAACAATTATACTAAATACTAACAGTACCGTTTCAATTACATGAATTTACTAATAATTTTTTAAAATTATTTCCTTTTAACCCAAGAAAAAACATTTCCAGATAGTTATAATGACTAGTAGCATTGTCTAACTTCATACTTGGGCACAGGTTACACTCTAGCCTCGATAGAGTTCAAAACCGTCTCCTAGTCTTTGCGAGTGATTAATTATTTTCTCCCTCCTACCTCTCTCACTCTCCCTCTCTTTCTTCCTCTCTCTTACGCACAACTACCTTTGGAAAAGGTATTTATCTATGCCTTGTCCTCCAGCTATAGGGTGAATAGCTAAACAGATTGGGTTCTAGAGCTTTGGTTGACAATCAGTCTACCACAGAAGGAAATGACAAACTGATGCGAGAAAATTTTATGCCTAGGATCGAAAGAGACATGATCGCCGAAGTATGGCTCTTAACTGAGTAACTGACTGACCTCTCACAGGCGGAGTATGGCAAGACTCTCGCAGCTCTAACGTAACTTTTATGGTAAGTACTAGAAAGAACTTCATTTCTCGGTTCTGCGATGTTTAACCTTCATAACTAGGACCAACATACGACTTACATTGTAGCAAACCACGCAATACCCCCTGTATTCCATCGGGGAAAAGTAAATTTCATTTAAACAGCTTATTCCCGCGAACCACGGCTCTGTGTCATTGACTCCCAACTGCATGTTTCCACAATTACCATTACTCCGTTCAAGTTTAGAGTTAACCGTTATCTTCCCCTCACTCCGTTACAACTGTCTTCTAACATAAACCTGTAGCTCGAGTGGCCTTAAACAGAGTTGGCATTACTGTAAAAAAATAAATAAAAAAATAAAGGAAAAAAAAGGCATACATAATTATAACAAGATATTGTAACAAAGATTATGTGAGATATAGAGGATTCTTATTAAAGGATCTTGTTAGATGCCATAAGAGATTAAGAATTAATAATAAAACAAAACAATTATGACAATATTCTGTAATAAAAGATGTCTGCCTCATAGCATTTGACACACCACAAAGATAACACAGAAACTGAACTCGAGAATAAAGGCTCCAATATATACGTTGATTTTTAAGCGTACAGTAAAGTACCACTATTTTTCAGTCAAAATAATCAAATATAACTGCAACTACTACTACTCATACTTTTCTCGCACTTCCCGCCTGTGGAACTTCTTTCCGTATGATAGCTACACTCTCCAAAAGTTTAAATACAGCGTCAGTTACCATCTTCTATCTTCTTGAATTCTATCCATCTTTTACCCTTTCTTTAAGGTCCCCTGTATCCTGTCTTTTCTCTCACTGTAACCCACTGCGCGCTAGTGGTATTCAGCCTGTCTTAGGAGTGATATTATTTTTTTTTAAAAAACTACTTTAAAAGTATTTATAGAAAAAACACAGGAAGCTACGTTACGTTGGGATGAAAGCATTGAACCGAAATGACATGTCACCAATGATAACATTCAAGATTATTTCATTTTATTTTGTTTGTTTTAAGGCGTATTAAACTCAATGGGTCATTTAATGCCGCCGAAATTTTTACAATAGATTGTATAAAAAGAATATACTTTCTATGTAAAGTGGGTTTCGTTGACAATCAGATGTATTGCTGGTAATATATTTTTCCTTCGCGTATTTATGTTGGTGACATTTTTCCTTCAAAAACGTATATTTGTTTGGTAACATTTTACCTTCAAAAACGTATTTTTGTTGGTAACATTTTACCTTCGAAAACGTATTTTTGTTGGTAACATTTTACCTTCGAAAACGTATTTTTGTTGGTAACATTTTACCTTCGAAAACGTATTTTTGTAGGGAACAATTTTTCTTCAAAAACGTATTTTTCTTGGTAACATTTTTTCTTCAAAAACGAATATTTGTTGGTAATATTTTACCTTCCAAAACCTTTTTTTGTTGATAACATTTTACCTTCGAAAACCTTTTTTAAGTTAGTAACATTTTTTCTTCAAAAACGTATTTTGGTTGGTAATATTTTTCATTGAAAAACGTTTTGTTATTAATATTTTTCATTCAAAAATGTTTTGTTGGTAAATACTTTCGTAGCATTTTGACCTCGGTTTGGGGGTTAACTATTTACCCCATAGCTGGGGTCGTAACAGGTGCTACAACTCCGGGTCAGGGTGAACCTGGGAACAGCAGCAATTAAGAGGTGGTTTCATGCACCTCACAACCTCCCAATTAGAGGCCTTACTGCCGAAGGCAGTTTACGGTCATACCCAGGACCAAGATTATTTGGATTCTATCAACAGGGTTTTAGATACATAGCAGAAAGACCAGATTGAGATTAGCTTATAGCAAACACGCAATGGTTGCTGCTGCTACTGATGAAGATGTAACCCCCCTCGAGTCTTGTCCATCGTTCTGTGCCTAAAATCCCATACATTTCCCTAAATCACATCCATCTCTTATCCTTTCTTCAGCGTCCCCTGTACTCTGTTTTTCTTTTTATCTCTCACTGTAGCAATGGCAATTTTGCATTACTTGGTGGGGGGGGTGAAATGATTATAAACATTTGTTCCAAAACCGGAAGTATGGGACAGCCAGTGAGAATTGAACTCGCTATTCAGTCATCACTGATCTGGATACTCCACTGTATATAATGATTTTCTAAGCGCTCCTTAGACGTGATACAGGCTGGAATCATCAGGCACCCAGTGAGAATTGAACTCACTATTCAGTTGGGACTTATTTATCTTCCTCACTGTATATGGTGATTTCTAAGCATAGCTTAAATGGGGTAAAGTGTCGGTATTTTAGAGCACACAGTGAAGATCACACTTACTATTCAGTCGGAATTGATTTAGGTGCCTCACTTTATATGTACGTACTAGAAAATATACATACATTTGATGAGGTCATTGATACAGGAATATAGAAAAAGGCTACTAATACTTCAACCCGTGCGCAATCAGATATAAAAAGTTCATAGCGACACGCGTACATTTATCCACAACGGTGGCTGTGGTAATCACAAACGATTCCCGTGCGAAACGCTCATGCGAGTCAAGCTCACCAACCTTACTCTCCGCACTGTCTTTCGTTTTCCCTTTTTGTCGGGACACAAAAGGTTTCTCGTTACGGCCACCAGGTGGAGAACGCTGATAAAGCACCGGAAACGGGATAATCTTCCGGCGGAAAAGCCGTGAAGCGCTTACGTGGTCACGACATCGGAATGAAACGCAGGAATTGAGATTTTGATTGATGTCCGCTGTGAAAAAGCAAGACGCACGCATCGGTACTGTAGAGTGTAGAGACATGGAGCAAAGAGGGTAGCGAGAGAAAACATTCAATTTCATGCAGAATTCTTTCTTCGTATCATTGTCGGTGGGCAGCTGTCTGTTGCTACGTGCTAGTGATGAAGATTTTTCTCCACACTAAAGTTCACCTAATAAAAAGGCTCAAGATCCACTCAAGTTAGAGGTTTACTGAATAAGAGTTACTTAGGTGTCGCACAAGTTCGGAAGTATAGAGCACTCAATGAGAATCGAACTCAGTATTCAGGCGTACTTGATCTAGGTATCCCCCCACTGTTTATGGGAATTTTCTAGGCTACGCTTAGATGTTGCACTAGTCCAAAATTATAAGGTACTCAGTGAGAAATAAATTCACAATTTTTTCGTAATTGGTTTAGGTATCCCAATCTACCTGATTATTATCTAAGCATGGCTTAGATGGAGTAAAGGGACAAATGAATGGATGCATTCAGTTTAGATAAAAAACGTTGAATATCATGCAGGCTTATTTCATTGTCATTCTACAGTTCTCTGTTGTTACCTCCTAGTGATGAGGATTTTTTCCTTCGCTAAATTTCACTCAATAAAAAGGCTTAATATCCATTCAAGTTAGATCGTTACTGAATAATATCATTGTATACTAGACTTAAGAGGAGGACCTAGATCACTGTTTCCCAAACTTTTTGGTCATATCCCACCTAATCACCTCCAGAATCCTTATATCCCCCCCTCCCATATGTTGATATATAATTCTCATGTAAAAAGTGAACTCCGTTTTAGGTGATGCTTAAAACACCAATATTTTGATTTAAGCTTTTGTTTTAAACTTAAAATTTAAAGTTTGTTTAAGACTCAAACTGCCTTAAAGCTTTGATTAAACAAACTCAAAGACAACATGGCATCCATGAAAAACAAAACAATAAATAAAAGACAATTAAAGTTCTGAGCAAGAAATTACCAAAAAATAAAACATTAGGGATTGTCTTATATTATTTTCATGTTTATATGAAACAATCAAATAAAGTTTCAGGCATGTAATAGAGAATTGAAATATTTATATTAAAATGAAGTTCTAAAAATATTTTAAAATGGAAGTTATTCACCAGTGCAATCGATGGTAATTTAAAAATCCAAAACAAATGATGAATAAAATATATGTAACATTGCTAAATTTTTATTCATTGGAATGTTAGGTCTAATAGATCACAAGAACAAAAACTTATTAACAAAACACATAACAATCGAATTGCCCCCTAAAAATCAAATTTCCCTCCAGTGGGGCGTACGCCCCACGTTGGAAATCTCCGAGATAGATCCATATTATAAGGATATGTCACATAAATAAAGTTTGAACATTCTCGTAAAGGATTTATCATTGTAGTGTGCCAGGGAATCATTCCCTTGGAGTTTGTTTCTAAAGCAGTGGTTCTCAACTACTTTTGATTTAGATATCTTAAAAGCTCAGAGATCTTGAGAAAACAGTAACAAAATTCAATGTAATTGTAAAAATTTTGTAAGGTTACGAATATTTCATATCAACTATTTGCATATTTCAGCGATATTATTGAATCTGATTTGGTGTTTCGGCTTCGCTTAATTTTCCACCGTTTGAACGTTACTCCTTTACGTCGTTTTTGTAAATAACTTCGTGATATTTGTTCGAATAAGCACGTCACAGTTTTGCCTTGACTCATTAAACTTAAGCCCAGTACTAGACTTGCGACGAGATATCCCCGAATTACTGTTGCGCTGGATATATGTAATCGTAAACTATAACAGTTTCTTTACTCGAATTTATCGCTTGTCGAACTCCCTTGCGACTCCATTATTTCGAGC
The DNA here is from genome assembly GCA_037127315.1 of Ascarosepion bandense. Lineage (NCBI taxonomy): Eukaryota > Metazoa > Mollusca > Cephalopoda > Sepiida > Sepiidae > Ascarosepion > Ascarosepion bandense. The sequence goes on from JBBBDQ010029610.1 coordinate 1,863,953, forward strand.
TAACTTTAATCTGCAAAAATTTAAAAACAATGCCAATCACTATCTCCTCTCTAATTTATCTTCCTTAGTGCTCGCTACTTAGCAAATAAATAATTAGGCCGGTAGATATAAATATATATACTGTCTGATTATAAACAGAATATCTACTTAAATACAAGCATCGATCAAAAATAATGTTCAAACAAATCATTTCAAATTGTCGGTTGTTTATAACCAGTTTCGTTATTCTTAGGGAATTTCCGTAACATGTTTACATTTGTTGACATTACGATACATTTCAGAGCAGATACGGTTATTTATCGTAAATAATCAGGCCAGTAGAAATAAATATATATACTGTCTGATTATAAACAGAATATCTGCTTAAATACGAGTATCGATCAAAAATAATGTTCAAACAAATAATTTCAAAATGTCGGTTGTTTAAAACAGTTTCGTTAATCTTCATAAATAGATACCACTGGATAGATAGCTGATTTTCTAAACTACGCTTAGTTGTGCCACAAAATTGAAAGTATGGTGTAACCAATGAGGATTGAACTAACTACAGTTGTAATAGGTTCTAGTGAGACAAGCTTGTTAACCATTACATTACTTCAAGATGCCCATACTATTAGATAGATAGATAGATAGATAGATACGAATAGAAGAACTTGACTAAGTAAGCACTTTATTTAGCCAACTGGGATAGTGTTATGGGGAAACACACCTATACCTCAGATAATGGACTCTCCCTCGTATATTAATAAGAATTAACGGGAAGTTCTTAGGAGTTCTTGGAAAGTTCATAGGAGTTCTTTAGAGTTCTATTGGAGTTCAGTGGAACTACTAGGCAGTTGATACTAGTCGGCAGTTAGCCGAATACTTGGGAGTCAGCTTTCAGTGGAAGATTACATAGTTCCTAACATTTTGGGTGCGTTAAGTCGATTACCAAACGACATGGAACGATTATAACTCTCAGTGCGAAAACTATTCCACAACAGATAGATTGTTCTCATTCCACGTGCCATGCTTCTTCAGGATTTCACGGTTTAAGTTATTTTTCATTTAGTAACTCAATTCTCTAATTTTTTGCTTATCTCTTTTGTAGCCAGGTACTGATATCTTTGGGTCAAGTCTGTAGATTACTTCAAAAAACACTTTCATCCACTGGACCATGTATCTTTGAATATGACCGGAGAGTACCACAGACAAAACGCCGGGAATGTGACAATGAAGATGAGAACAAATGTCCGAACAATGTAACTAGTGTAAATACATACAATACCTCATCTCAGAAATATAGACAGGTCCTGCAGAAGACTGAAGCGTACAATGGCCGAAACGTTGTGAATATGAAAATTTACTGACAACAGTATGAACCATATAGTTTAAATAGTTACCATATATACACACACACATATATATATATATATATATGTGTGTGTGTCTTTATTTTTATATATAGACCTATTAAATAGTATGAATACGTACGTTTGCACTTGTTTTCTACAGAATATTAAAACATGTACGACACGTAAAATTTAAACTGTTCGTATTTTTCATTAATATATTATTTTTTGTGAATACAGAAAATGGGATGTACAAATTTTCAAAAATAAAATAAAAGTACGGAACAGACACTTGAAGAAAAGAACTAGCTATTTTATTATTTCTTGCACAGTGAAAAAGAAAATGTTAAACAGATACTTTTGAAAATTAAGATTTTACAAACGCTTGTTTTCTTTTTTAAAATTGTTGTCTCTGTCTGCCAGTCATTTCTTTGCACTTGTTTAGAGCCTTTTTCTCAAGTTCAGAGATGGGTCACATCATCTTCGGGTTTTCCTACAACCACCGATGACACAACCTTCGACATTAATTTCGAGACATACGCATCCGTTTCGAATTCGCCGCCATATTTAGTTTATGAGTTTCATAATTCTAATTTTTTTTTCGTCCTTTTTCTGATTTTATTTATATCCTTATCTCCTATATTTTCTTTCTTAATTTATCCGAATTTTTATGCAAATAAATCAGATTTTATTTACCAAACTTTGTTTAGTTGTATTTATTATAAGTTTTATATATTGTGTTTGCGTTTTATCTCAACACCGGTTCTATACACACTCCATCATTCCTACTATTACAAGTTTTACTATATCTAAGTATGGTTTGTTTTTAGTCTAATCTGATACACGCTTAGGTGACCATGCCTTTTTTGATAGATGACTGACTAGATAGAAGATTTTCTCACAGTTGGTTAACATTGTTTCTGTGGAAGACAAACAAGGATATAGAACCTAATTTGTCCTGCAATTCAACCCATAGCTGAATGGGGAATAGATGGATTAATATCTTTCCTAAATGTATTTTTAAACAAGTGAAAGAAATGTATTCGACTGGGATTTGAACTCGGCTCTCCGATTTTTCATTCTGAGCCAATATTCATTAATATTGAATCTATAAACGTTGTATTTACGCATTTTATTGCTAGTTTTAATGCATCAGGTATCTGCATCAATGTGGAAATGTTGGGTCTAGAGATTCTTCATCATTACAAATATTTTATTAAGAAATACATTTTCATTTTCTTATACATACTCTGGGTTATCACATTTTCATCATTACAGTTATTTGATTACGGGATTTAATACATTTTAATATGATTGAATTTTACCGAACTACTGGGTCAATAGATTCTTCGTCATTACAATTATTTTATTACGAAACTTAATTTATTTTAATAAGCTTGCCTTTTATCCAAACTCTGGGTAGATACACGTTTCTTCATTACAATTATTTGACTACATGATTTGATCCATTTTAATATGAACTACTAGATCGATAGATTCTTCGTCATTACAATTATTTTATGACGAAAATTTAATTCATTTCAATACCATTGCCTTTTACACAAACTGGGTTGAAACACTTTTCTTCATTACAATTATTTGACTACATGATTCGATCCATTTTAATATGATTGCATTTTACCGAACTACTGGATCAACAGATTCTTCGTCATTACAATTATTTTATTACGAAACTTAATTCATTTTAATAAGATTGCTTTTTATGCAAAATCTGGGTAGATACACTTTTCTTCATTACAATTATTTGACTACATGATTTGATCCATTTTAATATGATTGCATTTTATCGAACTACTGGGTCGATAGATTCTTCGTCATTACAATAATTTTATTACTAAGCTCTAAGATACACTTTTCCTCATTACAATTATTTGACTACATGATTTGATCCATTTTAATATGATTGCATTTTATCGAACTACTGGGTCGATAGATTCTTCGTCATTACAATAATTTTATTACTAAACTCTAAGATACACTTTTCCTCATTACAATTATTTGACTACATGATTTGATCCATTTTAATATGATTGCATTTTATCGAACTACAGGGTCGATAGATTCTTCGTCATTACAATAATTTTATTACTAAACTCTAAGATACACTTTTCCTCATTACAATTATTTGACTACATGATTTGATCCATTTTAATATTATTGATTTTTTTTAAATATAGGTTAGACAAACCATTCATTGCCAGCAATCGGTTTATTACGACGTTTACTATATTTTTATACAGTTGCCTTTTATCCCAGCACTGGGTCGCTATACACGTGCCTTTTTTTTTTTTTTTTTGACTTTTGCTACATCTGATTACATTGGTGAACATGATTTTGGGGCCAAGAAAAAAATCAAGTTTATTAGCTAATTTGATGGTGCTGATTCAGAAATTACCTTAGATTTTCACGGTTAGCTACCGTTTTTGTTGTACTGAAATTTTTCATTTTTGAAAAAAATCAATTAACGATCTTCGCTGATCATATCATTTAGTTAATAAAAGTCGTAGAAACCCATCAATTTTCTGAAAGGCCGAACAATTTATATCAGCCACCTGAAATTTTTTTATAAGAAGTATATGAGTTAAAAGTTTAACAAAAAATATGGAATTTTTTCAATTCATCGTCAACATTCAAATCTAAACTTATTTATAAATGGAATTTTGTCTCTGTGTGTGTATGTGTGTGTGTGTGTGCGTGTATGTGCGTCCGTTACCTATAGATTCCGAAACAGCTGAACTAATTTTCTTGAAAATTTACAGTTGTACTAGAAGCGTCTGCCATAGTTCTTAATTAAGTTTTGTGTCGAGGTACCCTCGATAAATATCGAAAATCGATAATCGAAAAAATCGGGTTATAGAAGGAGTGATCCGATTTTAATCAAATTTGATACACTAATAGACAAAGACATAAGAAACGATATTCAGAAGTTTCAAGGTTGCAGTTCTTACAATAGTGCAGAAAATCGATAATATATATATATATATATATATATATATATATATATATAAAGGCAAGATGTTTGTATATGTGTGTGTGTGTCTGTTTATCTGCCTGTATGTCTGTATTTTTTTCAGCCCTTTTATTTTAGTTTTTGCTTCAATTTTCTAATCAGAAAGTGACAACTGACATTTCTTTGAACATTATGGGGAAAAGGTTTCGGAAACCACAACACTAACATGATATTTTGAAGACATAAGGGGCAGAGTAAAACTGCTCGTAACATAAATGACATGTTTATGTGAATGTTGGCAGAAAGTGTAAAAGTTATTTAAACCTAGAAAAAACAGGAAATTGTAAAGTGGAAGGATTGCCTGCTTTTCAGTGCGCAGGCGATCATGACTTTCCACAATTTACTGTTCTTTGCTGATCTTAATAAATTTTATATTTTTACTATCTCTTCTAAACCCTGTTCAGCCATTTATTTAATCAAACTTGAAAGGTTATACCATGGATTAAATTTTTCTGACTCTTTGCTTTTAAAATGTCCTGTAAGTGTCAAATTTTCCAAGTCCTCTTTTCTAATTATGCGCATAAGAGAGATTCCAACTGTATTTGGTTAATGTTAAGTATAAGTACCATTTTTGTTTTTATGTTTTTTATGATACTTCGTCATTGCTCACAGGTCCATTCAATGGTATTGTCAACATTCTTTTGTAGAACGCTATTTTTATTACATCACGTATCTTTTTATCTTTATTCACTGACATATATGAGAACCAATGTTCGATAACACTTCAGTACTCATATCCGCCTTTCTTCCGCTCTTGTTCATTCATCGAATCATTCCTTCATTCTTTTTTCGGGGTTAATTGTTTCTTTTTTTTTTTTTCATTACTGCATTTTCTTCTTCTGCCTTCACCTTTCGACCTTGTTATCTTATTTTGAACGCATTCTCTCCGCTTGTCTCCATATACCTTTTACTGTTTTTTTAAATCGTCTTCTCCCTTGCAGGTCTCATTTCTTTTTCTTTGGTCTTCCTTTCTCTTTCTAATTATTTTTTTTAAATTAATAAACACCAAATCCTTACAAGCTAAACTGTCAGAGAATTAACCTGACAAAAAGTTTTTTTTTTTTCAAATTTGATCCATCCATGATGGTCACGTGTTCAACCCTGTACCCAATGGGAAATCGTCACCATCTAAAATTGTCATTACCCAATGTCGGCCACACCTGTTCTCCGCATTGTCGCCTCACGCGGGTTACAAACAAATGTCACAAATTAAAAAAAATAAAATAAAATAAAACGATGATGACTGGATTGTTAATAAAGGCGATAGATAGACGAATAAAATGGCGGCTTTAGAAAAAAATCTTTCGGGATTTAAGACAACCAGCTTAAAACATGGATAGTTATTTCAAGGACTTTGAGAAGAAGTTTAGAGACCTCGTGTTTCTGTTCTGGACATTGATGCGAGCGTGTTGGTTGAGTTTTCAGAAATAAAGAAAAAAGACTAAGAATAAAACACCTTTTTTAAGACAATATTATTGGTTGTTTTTAGTGGGATTTTTCAAGATGTATTTGTATATTTTGTGCTAATGGAGATGATGTGTTGGCGAACGGTTATCAGTAGGAAAAACGGAATCGAAGAATTTAGTTCAAGTTCCGACGGCGGCTGCTTAACGTTCACTTTGTTGTAACTCCCTAGGGAAAGTTAAAACATTTACTACCTGAGGTTTAAGTAAAGTTCATGTGAAAACATCTATCACTGTAAATCCAGTGTAGCTAAAAGAATGTCACTTTAACAAAAGTATAAATGGCTATAGCTTTTTCTTAAACCCTTTGAAAATTCGGATGGCTACGACATCGGGTCATCAATCCGGTTTCTTAAAATTCAAAATAGCTGTATCAATAGGGATGGTTTGGCTATGACCATGGATTACAACCGTTATCAAAGCCTATAATCAATAGATTGGTGGTTTTGAGGATCGTGGTATAACCTCTTAATTGCTGTTACTCATAAGTCCAACTTGACCAAGGGTGATGCAGTTGTTAAATACTCAGCTATGGGTAAATAATGAACCCCGCAAACAAAAACAAGCAAAAATACAAGCATACATTTTAAGACAAAAAATGGCCAATAATACATTTTAAAACGAAATGACCAGCAATTCATTTTTAAGGTAAAATGACTAACAATAGAATTTAGAGCAAAAAGGACCAGCAATATATGTTTAAAGCAAAAGGGGCCAGCAATGCATGTTTAAAGCAAACAAGGCCAGCAAAACATTTTTAAAGCAAAAATGGCAAGCAATACATGTTTAGAGCAAAAAACGCCAGCAATACATGTTTAATGCAAAAAGGGCCAGCTATACATGTTTAAAGTAGAAATGGCCAGCAATACATGTCTAAAGGAAAAAAAAGCCAGCAATACATTCGTAAATCAAAATGACGAGCAATACATTTTTAGAGCACAAATAGCCAGCAAAAAATTTATAAAGTAAAAATGGCCAGTAAAACACTTTTAAAGCAGAAATATCCAGCAATATATGTCTAAAACGAAAAAGGCCAGCAATACATGTTTAAAGAAAAAATAGCTGCGAAACATCTTTAAAGCAAGAAGGGCCAGCAATGCATGTTTAAAGTAAAAATGGCTAGCAATACATGTTTAAAGCAAAAGTAGCCAGTAATACATGTTTAAAGCAAAAGTAACCAGTAATATATGTTTAAAGCAAAAATGACCACCAATACATGTTTAACGCAAAAAAGCCAACAATACTTGTTTAAAGCAAAAAAGGACCAGCAAAACTTTTTTAAAGCAATAAGGGCCAGCAATACAAGTTTAAAGCAAAATTGACCAACAATACATGTTTAAAGCAACAATTATGCAGCAATACATGTTTAAAGTAGAAATGGCCAGTAATATATGTCTAAAGAAAACAAGGCCTGCAATACATGTTCAAAGTAAAAAGGTCCAGTAATACATCTTTAATGCAGAAGGAGTCAGCAATACATTTTTAAAGCGACAAGAGCCAGTAGTACATGGTTCAAGCAAAAATGGCCACCAATACATTTATAAAGCAAAATGATTAGCAAAACATTTTTAAAGAAAAAGTAGGCAACAAAACATTTTTCAAGCAAAAATAGCCAGTAATACATGTTTAAAGTAAAAATGGCCAGCAAAACAATTTTAAAGCAGAAATGGCCAGCAATATATGCTTAAAGCAAAAAGGGTCAGTAATACATGTTTAAAATAAAAAGAACAACCAATACCTGATTAAAGCAAAAAGGGTCAGCAGTACATGTTTCAAACAAAATGGGGTTGGTGTACATGTTTCAAGCAAAAAGGGCCAACAACACATGTTTAAAGAAAACATGGCCAGCAATACCTGTTTTAAGCAAAAAGGGCCAGTAATACATGTTTAAAGCAAAAAGGGCCAGCTATACATGTTTAAAGTAGAAATGGCCAGCAATACATGTTTAAGGAAAAAAGGCCTGCAATACATTTATAAACGAAATGACGAGGAATATATTTTTAAAGGAAAAATGGACTGTAAAACATTTATAATGTAACAATAGCTTGCAAAACACTTTTAAAGCACTAGATAGCAGAAATGCATGCTTAAAACAAAAAGCGTCAGCAATGCATCTTTAAAGCAAAAATGGCCAGAAATACATGTTTAAAGCAAAAAGGCCAGCAATAAATGTTAAAAGCAGAAATGCCTAGCAATACATGTCTAAAGCAAAAAAGGCCTGCAATACATGTTTATAGTAAAAATGGACAGCAATACATGATTAAAGCAAAAGTAGCCAGCAATATATTTATAAAGCAAATTGACGAGCAATACATTTGTAAGGCAAAATGGCCAGCAATACATGTTTAACCCAAAAATGTCCAGCAATACATATTTAAAGCAAAAATGTCCAGCAATGCATTTATAAAGCAAAAAGGGCCAGCAAAACATTTTCAAAGCAGAAAGGGCCAGCAATACATGTTTAATCAAAAAGGGACAGCAATTCATGTTTAAAACAAAACTGATTAGCAATACATGTTAAAGCAAAAATGGCCAGCAAATCATGTTAAAACAAAAAGGGCTAGCAATACATGCTTAAGGCAAAAAGGCCCAGCAACACATGTTTAAAGCAAAAAGCGCCAGCAACACATGTTTAAAGCAAAAAGCGCCAGCAATACATGTTTAAAGCAAAAAGCGCCAGCAATACATGTTAAAGCAAAAACGGCCAGCAATACATTTATGATGGAAAATGACTAGCAATACATTTCTAAAGCAAAAATGGCCAGCAATATATGTTTAAATCAAAATGGCCAGCAAAACATTTTTAAAGCAGAAAGGGCCAGCAATACATGTTTAAAGCAAAAACGGCCAGGAATACATGTTCAAAGCAAAATGAGCAGCTATATATTTATAAAGCAAAAAAACATACAATTCATGTTTAAAGCAAAAATTGTCTGGAATAAGTTCATAAAACTAAAATGGTCAGCAATGCATTTTTTACGAAAAAGAACAACATTACATTTTAAAGCATGAATGGCCAACATAACATATTTAAAGCAAAATGACTAGCAATACATTTTTATAGCAAAACTGGCCAGCAAAACATTTTAAAGTAGAAAGGGCCAGTAATACATGTTTAAAGCAGAAATGGCAAGCAATATATGCTAAAACCAAAAATGGCCAGCAATTCCTTTTTAAATTAAAATGACCAGGAATACATTTTTAAATCAAAAATGGCCAGCAATAAATTTTTTAAGCAAAATGACCAGCAATACTTATTCAAAGAAAAATAACCAGCAATATTTTTATAAAGCAAAAATGATATGCATTTCCTGTTTAAAGCAAGCATGGTCAGGAATGAGTTTATAACGCTAAAATGGTCAGCAATACATTTTTAACGAAAAATGTACATTATCTTTTAAAACATAAATAGCCAGCAATACATTTTTAAAGCAAAATGACTAGCAATATATTTTTCAAGTAAAATAACCAAAAATATATTTTTAAAGCAATATGATCAGCATATATTTTAAAAGCAAAATGATCAGCAATGCATTTTAAAACCAAAATGACCGACAGCACATTTTCTGTAATTGAAGGCATACAAAATATATTAATTTGAAGTCATAAAAATTTTGTCGAAGTTTAAATTTCGGTATTAAATAATCCGTCATGTTTGATATTGCTATTAAACAAAATCTGCCGAACAACCAACATGAAAGAACCCTTTCGGGACATTAATCCATATAATATACAAATCTGCCATTCGCACATGAATTGAATATTGCTGCCATATCTGGTCGGGTGCTCCTGCTATCGAGTTAGGTATCCTCGACCAAATCCAACCAAGAATCTGTAATGTGATCGATCCCGACTTGGCAGCTCGGGTACAGTCACTTTCTCACCGACGCAGTGTGGCTTACCTGTGTCTCTTATACAAATACTTTCACAGCTTCTGCTCCGATGAACTTAGCTCACTGGTACCTGCTATATATTAATTTCCCCGAGCCACAAGATTAGCAACTCGGTCCCACCCTTTTACTGTGAAACCGATCAATTGTAAACGTAAATTCTACTTCATCACCTTCTTTTCTCGCACTTCTCGCCTGTGGAATTCCCTTCCGCTTACTTGCTTTTCTGACAGCTATAATCTCCAAGAATTTAAATGTTAAGTCAATAGTCATCTCCTGTCTCACTAACTTACATTCTCTCTCTCATGCTTTTTTCTTCGTCCACCTCACTCTCATCAGTATTCTCTTCCTTTTCCTACTCACTTCCTGATACCCCCTGCAACCTCTCAGTCCTTCTCATAATATTCATTCTATGTAACCCCTTGCACAACAGTGGCAGTAAAATACCTTGCTTAGGGCGACATGGTTATTAGAAAGATACTACAGTTTCTTAAAGAAATCAAGCTCTATTCAAAAATATAACTTAAGCATTATAACATAAAAGACACACACCATCGCCTCTAGTAATTATGTTTACATAAGCCTTTATAAACACAAAATCAGAGTTTCATCTACCATGCATTCAATTGTGAAATCGGAATAACATATATTATATTTTTCTTACTTAAAAGCTCCGAAGAGAATTATTTTTCAACATTAAATGTCCCATAAGGAGTCGATATGCCGTTAGCAAATCAGCCAACCAACTCAATGAACATTTTTGAAATGGAGATGTCATTTTCTAAGAGCAGCTTAGATGTGGCACATTGCAGAATTTATTGGCACATTGTGAGGATTGAACTTATTCAGTCAGTCAGTTAAGTCACATACGTGATACACGCTTTGGGCGATCATGTCTCGAAAGAAACATGACTGACTGGGCAGTAGGTTGCCATTGCTTTCTGCGGTAGACTGGTTGCCAGCCAAAGATATAAAACCCAATCTGTCTTATAATCTAATCCATAATCGGAGGAAAGAGATGGATTAATGCCTTTACGTATTTGCGCGTAAGTGAATGCGAAGAATTCAACTGGAATTCGAACTCGGCTCCCCGATTTGTTGTTCCGAGTCTATATCCACTGCACCATAACGCACATTCGATCGAACTAATTTACTCAATTGTAATTCTTCCAGCGAGACAAGTTTATTAACCATTACACCACGCCAGAGAATGGGAGACTTACGGCTACATCAGTTTGAAACACCGGTTCCACTTCCGCTTGGAAGTGTTGGTGATGTAATGGTCGAAATGGTTAATTAGAGAGACTCGTTCTAATTCCTTCGGGTTTGTTTTATTCATATACGTGCAGACATCATTGAAAAAGATATGAATTTACCTCTTCTACCCTAGGTATGTGTTAATTAGTAAGAAATATACCAGTAAATAATAATTTTCTCATAAAGATTTTTCAACATAAAAATATTTTTTGGATTTTAAATAACCTGCAAAGGATATACCAGCCGTAGAAAACAGATAAAAAAAAGTAGTGCTGCCATGTAATTAGTAGAAGTCGCTTGATTTTCCAGACTTGAGAGAATCTAAAACGTATTCAAATCCTTGTGGGTGATTAACTTTTTCCATCCTACAACCCCTTTCAGACAGACGAAAGGTTACAAAACTTTTGCTGTTTCTATGGTAATCTATATATAAAACGTATAATATTGTCAGTAAAAATTTCCAGGTCCTCGTCTGAAATGAAAGAAAGATCACCATTTTTGGAAAATTGTCACAATATATGAAAAATTATAGCATCAGTTTAAGCCATATCCCCATGTAGTCGGTTGAAACTTATAACTTCTTTCCATATCTCTTATATATATATATATATATATATATATATATATACTAGCAGTATAGCCCGGGGTGACTCGATACAAAACCTAGCTAAGAAAACTCACAGACGCTTATCGTACAACTGTGTAAATTTTCAAGAAAACCGGTTCAGCCGTTTCGGAGTCTATAGGTAACGGACACACACACACATACACACAAAGTTTCATTAATAAATAAGTGTAGATTTAGATATATATATATATATATATATATATATATAATTCTAAAATTTTTACTAATCATAATATATATATATTATCTAAATTCTAAAATTTTTACTATATATATATATATATATATATATAATTCTAAAATTTTTACTAATCATAATATATATATATATTATCTAAATTCTAAAATTTAGACTATATATATATATATATATATATATATATAATCTAAATTCTAAAATTTTTACTAATCATATATATATATATATATAATTCTAAAATTTTTACTAATCATAATATATATATATATATTATCTAAATTCTAAAATTTTTACTAATCATATATATATATATATATATATATATATATTATGGTTAGTACAAATTTCACTGAATTATATTTTTCCCTGGTAGCCCGACCACATGATTTACACATGCTAGGAGATTGCCATATATGCCCCACATTTTTACTGTTAAAATAATTAAATGTAACCATCTCTTTTACTCAAATAGTTTCTTTTCTCGCACTTTCGTTGACTTGCTTCACCGATAGTAACAATCTCTCAAAGTTTAAATTCAACGTTAATTGCCATCTTCTGTCTTCTTGAATTCCTTCCATCTTTAATTCTTTCTTTAGCAATCTTTGTACCCTGTTTTTTTTCTCTCTCACTATAATCCCCTGCACGACAGTGACGGTCCCTCCTTAGTTGGGGTGGTATAATTAAAAGAAATATATCGGAAATCTCTGAAACAATAAAACACTCCCTTTTTATTCTTGCTTTCCTGACGTCTACAACCTGCAGAAATTTAAATGCAAAGTTAATACTCATCTACTAACCACTGGACTCTAGCTCTCTCCCCTCCCCTGTATAACCTTCCCTTTCTCTCCACCTATGTATCTGTCATTGCACCTGCTTTTTCAGCTTTCTATTGTTCCTTTCTAACTAGCTTGGACTCCTCACTCTTTTCTAATTAATCTTTTTACATTTATGTAACCCCCTGCACATCAGTGGCGTTTCTGCCTTGCTCGGGGTGAAATGATTAAAAAAAATGGTGAGAGTATACGCAAACAAAAACAATGCGAGTCCAAAATGATGTCAGGAATATCTAAGTTAAATATAAATGATTTAACTTTGCGAACAAACAAAGAATCATATTTAATCGAATGGATAAATTAACAGCCTAAATATTTTGATTTTTTGTTTAAATTTCACCTTTTGATGTTAACAGTCCAGACACTTGACAATTATTGTTCATTGAAAAAAAATTGATAGATTTAAATTATTAGATAAATCTTCAAATAATCACTGCAGCAATTATCGATTTTTTAATAGATTTATTTATTAATTTTCCTGATGAGAAGAGATCGGTATTAAAAAAGACAAAGCCTTCAAGAATTAATTAAGAGAAGTGATTTTTTTATCAATTTTAATTTTTCCCTTCATAATGTAGGCGAATATTCCCCGAGCCGGTTTTATTTCCTGTAATATTTAGATAAATAACCTGAATTTGATTTTTAAACGGGAGATAATTTTATTGCCTCATCCTTAAGGTGGAGGTATTGTACGCGATCGCGTTGGTCTGTTTGTTTCTTTGTTGTCAAAATATCTCAAGATCAGCTGAATGGATTCAGATGAAACTATCAGGGATGATTATTTTTATGACTCGCACGAACTGATTAGATTTTAGTTACGATCCGGTACAGAATAAATTTTCTAGGTAATTTTTCCGTTTTGTTAACTAATATTTTTTCGTATGTTTCACGTGTCAAATCTTGAATAACTTTCCCTAAATGGCTTTATGTCATCACGTTTGCTGAATGTAGTGTAGTTTGAAAAAAAAACTTACCTCATGGACGTCTGTATGGAAAAAGAAACTTGCGCGGAAGCCATATTGTTTTATGCTTTACGTCATCACGTTTGCTGAATGTACTATTCTTTCCACGAAAATATTACAATTTACTATAAAAACTTAATATTTTTATTGAAAAGCATAAAAGAGAGTGGTCAAATGTAGTTTGAAAAAAAAACAAACTTACCTCATGGACGTCTGTATAGAAAAAGAATCTTGCGCGGAAGCCATATTGTTTTTATGCTGTTAAATTGACGCAAAATCACGGCAACTACGAGATTTGAGGGGATATAAATATGCCTGCTATGGAAGAACTCGAGCAAGGCGTTTTTGTGTTTGCGACTACTGAACTACACTCTCTTTGGCGTTCTAGTGTTTGAGACTAATAATCTACACACACTTTAGGAGGAACATTTTGGCGTTCTTGTGTTTGAGACTACCAATCTACACTGTTTGGAAATATCTTTCTTTTTTTTGGGGGGGGGGCATTCTCTTGTTTGAAACAATTGAGCTACGTTCTCATTGGGAACCCTTTTTTGCGTTTCGTGTTTGAGACTACGCATCTACACCAAGTTCATTGCAGGTAATCTCATTTTAATAATAATCTTTTGCTAATCACTAAGATTGTCTTTATTGCCTTGGCAGAGGTTTGACTGCTTTTATTATTATCATGATTATTATTATTGATTTTTTGTCATATACTCACTGTCTTTCGAGTCTTAACAAAGACCAAAGGTCAGAAATAGCATCAAGACATTTTCCACAAAAAACCAAAGATCAAGCACATTTTATGAAAATAAAGCCCTTCATAAGAGGTGTGTTGTACTTGTCAATACAATATCTTGTATTTCTTTTAAGGCAACCTTTGAAAATCAAACGGAGGGGTTCCAAAAACAACTGAATTATTCAAGTCGCCATGTTTCACATTTCTCATATTTTCACTTCAAGATCCTTGAATTTTGATAATATTTTGAAATATTATTGTCATTATTAATATTATATCCTTTTTCATCATAATTTGATTTTTGCTATGGTCGCACTACCTACAAGTCTTCGGAAAGACCTAAGGCAGCTCGTGGTGTGTTTTTATGGCTGCATTTTCTATGTTTCTATCTTCCCTAACATCCCTAGCGTTACACAGACAAAGTTCTTCTTAGTGTGTAGGCTGTACTTAACAAGACGATTGTTTGTATATCTCTAACCTGGGGTCTCCAGGGATTCTTTCAATGTGTTGTTTTGTTCCATTTTTTATCATTCCAAGTGCCCCTACTATCACTGGTACGATACTTGCTTTCAATTTCTACATTTTTTCTATTTCAATTTTCAGGTTTTTATATTTTGACAGTTTTTCGAATTCTTTGTTTGCTATGTTACAATCCTCTGGACAAGTCATATCAATTAATAGGCAAGTTTTTCTTTCTGGTTTTTAACAATAATATCCGGCCAATTTGCTTCAGTCTTTCTCTCTGTGTAGATGGTGTAATCCCATATTATTATTATTATTATTATTATTATTATTATTATTATTATTATTATGTCATTTTTCATCATATTTCGATTTCTGCTATGGTCGCACAACCGAGTCTGCGGGAAGACCTAAGGCAGGTCGTGGCGTGTTGTTAAGGCTCCATTTCATGTTTTTTCTATCTCCCCTATCATCCCTAGCGTTACATAGACAGTTTTCCTTAGTGTGTGGGCTGTACTTAACAAGACATTATTATTGATATTATTATTATGGATATTATTATTATTATTCGATAGAGTGAACTCGGATATTCATGAGTATATCCTGCAAACCATCACGACCCAGCATCAAATACGGAAATTTATAAAGGTGGCATACTATGACATTACATAGCTGGTACCTAGTTGCTGAACAACCAACCCATCCTGCGCCGTGGTTATGTGTCCAGAACAGTAGATCACTTGTTTTGCGTACTAGCAGTGTCCGACAAAGCGCATTATGCGTTCACGTATGATAGTAGAAATATCAGGGATATGCCCAGAGAATAATGATTTTATTAGATGTTGTCTCCAAAAGTTGTGAAGTATAGCTCACAGCTATTGTTATATTTATTATGTCATTTTCATCATAATTTTATTTCTGCTATGGTCGCACTACCTACCAAGTCTGCAGAAAGACCTAAGGCAGATCGGGATGTGTTGTTATGGCTTCATTTCCTTTCCTTTTTTTCACTCTCCTAACATCCGTAGCGTTGCATAGACAATGTTCTCTTTAGTGTGTAGGCTGTCTTCTATGTGCCCTGTCCCTTCAGAAAGTAGGCGATCATGGCTTTCCACGTTTCCCTATCCCTGGTGACTCTGAGCCTGCCTTGTCCTATTCACCATGCAACCCTCATTCCGTCATCCACCTGATTAGGTCCTTCAAATATGTTATCCGTTGCTTTCCCCTGTCTCTTTTTCCCTCTCCCTGGCTTGTTAGTATCAGTTTCTTCAAGCCCTCCTTCCTCATTGCATGTCCCAGGAACTTTAGCTGTCTCTTTCTGATGCTCAGTATTAATTTTCTTTTTGTTTCCATCATTTCTAAAACCTCATCATTGCTCACATGCTCGATCCATGATATTCACAGCGTCCTTCTGTAGAACCACATTTCAATTGCTTCAAGTTTTTCCTTCTTTGATGATATTGTCCAGCATTCACTGCCATATATTAAGAATGGACAGTACATAGCATTCCAGTACTCTCTTCCTTGTTTCTAGCGAAATTGTCCTGTTTCTTAATACCTTATTCAACTTCTGGAATGCTTCCTTTGCCAGCCAATTCGCCTTCGAATCTCTGTGTCGCACTTTCCGTATTCTGTTATAACACTTCCCAGGTATTTATATTTTTGTACCTGCTTGATTCTAGTATCCTCGACCTGCATTTGGCATGTTTGGCTGCCCTTTTTATTGATGACTATGCATTCGGTTTTCTTGCAGTTTATTTCTAGTCCTTTGTTACTTTCTTCAGCTACCTTCTATAGGAGGTCTTGTAGTTTTCGTACTTTACTAGAAAAATGTTTTTATGTCTCTTAAGCTGGGGTTTCCAGGGATTTTTCAATGTATTTTGTTCCAATTTTTATCATTCCAAGTGCACCTACTTGCATCCATTGTACGTTCGTTCAAGATCTGAACCGAAAGTTTTAGTTAATGTTCTAGTCGTGACACGGTTCATTAAACTCGACTTCACAGAAGCTTGAAAGAAGCTCCGTTTAAAGTTGTTTCAGGTTTCCAGATTATATCGATTTTATTCAAAACACCTCAGGCTTTAGTTATGCAAATTTTCACATCATTTTTCAGTAGAATTTATTTCGGTTAAAAAGAAAGTATCATTAAAGAAAAAGAAAATGAAAAGGTATATTTTATGCGGAGATTGAAAATGATTCAACCTTAGAGTAAAACCCATCCAAAAAATTATGGATGAGGTTGCTCCACAGAAATTTCGACCAGAAATAATCATTAAAATATATATTACTTTAGTTTTAGCAAACCCAGTTAACAATATAAAAAGAAAAATTATACTTTAATAAATTTTTGCTATGGTCGCACTACCTACCAAGTCTGTGGAAAGACCTAAGGCAGATCGCTGTGTGTTCTTATGACGCCATTTTCTGTTTATCTTTCTATCTCCCCTAACATACCTAGCGTTACATATCTAAGTTCTTCTTAGTGTGTGGGCTGTATTAACAAGACAATTGTTTGGATGTCTCTTAAGTTGGGGTTTCTAGGGATTCTTTCAATGTGTTGTTTTGTTCCAATTTTTATCATTCCAAGTGCACCTACATGCATGTAGTGTAGGTTCGTTCAAGATTAGAACCGAGAGTTTTAGTTAATGTCCTAGTCATGATACGGGTCATTAAACTCGACTTTACAGAAGCTTGAAAGAAACTCTGTTTGAAGTTGTTTATTAGTTCAGGTTTTCAGATTATATCGATTTTATTCAAAACACACCAGGCTTTAGCTATGCAAATTTTTACATCATTTTCAGTAGAATTTATTTCGGTAAAAAAAGTTTGGTTGTTTTGTTTTTTAGCCTATTTACATTATTTCTATTGTTCGAATCGTTGTTTTCATCTTGGTTGCGATATTGACGACGTTTCGACATTCACTAGGTGATTGGAATTTTAAACTGAAGGCTTTATTTCAATCCACTGGACAGGGTGTCCTCAAGAAAAGATGACCCTGTGTCGACGATCGTGGCTTGAAATTACCCATTGCTCAGAACGACTGTCACGCTGATGTTCCTGTACTCCTACTTTAACCCCACGTGTTCTTCTCCAATACGAAAGAAATCTGAAATATTTTTGTCTCTACAGAAACTTATGCGTTCACCTTCCCAACCTAAATGCACATTAAACCCATCTTATTCGTAGAAAGGGAAATCAATGCATCAATCTTCTGCTGTACAGAGCTTGTGCTGTTAGTTGGTTGTTTTGTTTTTTATGGCAAATCAACCTCGGCGGGTCATTTATTGCCAACTAAACTTTATTTATTTATTGCTAGTAATAGATTTTTCTTTCAACAATTTGTTGTTGTTGTTTTTTTTATATAAGTTTTTGTGTCTAGTAATACATTTCTTTTCGAGTATCAAGATTCATTGGGATATGTATTTTTTAAGGGTAGGGTCCCCAAGTCCTACCTTTGTTATTTAACCCATAACTGGAGGGAGGGGACGGATTAATACCTTTCCCAAGGGCACCCGTGCTTAAGTGATTGCAGGGTATTCAACTGGAATTCGAACTCCGCTCACCGATTTCTCTTTCCGAGCCGATATCCACTGCACCACAACGCATATCTGTCACTAGACGCTTAGAGCACCTGGTATTCCCAAGCGGTTACCCATCTAAGTACTGATCATGCTCAACGTTGCTTAACTTCGGTGATCGAGCGAGAACCGGTGTATTCAACGTGATAGGCCGTAAGCACGCACATCCGTCACTAAAAGCTTACAGCACCTGGTATTCCCAAGCGGTCACCCATATAAGTACTGACCAGGCTCAACGTTGCTTAACTTCGGTGATCGAGTGAGAACGAGTGTATTCAACGTGATAGGCCGTAAGCTTTCGGTTAAAAGGAAAGTATAATGAACGAAAAAGAATGGTGTATTTTAAGTGGAGATTGAAAATTATTCAACCTTATAGTGCAGCCCATCCAAAAAGTTCTGGATGAGGTTGCTCCACAAAAACTTCGACCAAAAATAATCATTAAAACATATCACTTTACTTTTAGCATACTCAATCAACTATATAAAAAGAAAGATTATACTTTAATAAATTTTATAATAGTGAATAAGGAGTCTAGTGTGTCATTGTTAATTAATCTCTTATCTCCGCAAGCAAAAACAAAAAAATACTCATGACAAATTCTTTAAGGAATAAAGGAAAAGATATTAGACAGAAATTCATCATCCGGATTGCTTAATCAACAGGAATTACAATTTACTAGCAGTAGATTAGAAATAATTTGATGACAAATGTATGGTGAACCCAGTGAGAATTGAACCCACTACTCATTCTTCTTTCCTCTAGCGTGTCAAGGTTGATAAAATGATGCCCTAATGATATAATTTATACGTTCTACTAGACTAGCATCTACGTTCAGCCCGATTATTGTTTAAATAGTTAACTGCAATTGCCACTTCTACTCCAATTAATTTCTTTTCTCGCACTTTCCACCTGTGGTACTCGCTTCCATTAAATTATTTCCCTGATAAATACAGTCTTCAAAAATTTAAATACAACGTCAATCACTATCTTCTGTTTCTTGAACACCGTTCATGTTTTGTCCTTGCCTCCCTACACTTAGTTCTTTTCTTTTTCTCTGACTTTTATTCTCTGTAAACCCCTAAGTATTAGCGGTATTCACGATGTATATAATTCACTGGAAGAGACTAAAGATAATAAACATCCCGACAGTGATCGTGTCTGCTTTCCCCTTTGCAGGAGAAACTGCAGCTTGACTGGCTGTATCTTAGCGTTCGTCTACAGAGAGGATCATCTAATCGAAACTAATATGTATTTACTTGACGTTTCCACTAAGGGAGGATTTGACGCAATTTCCTTTTTTGATGCGTGATGCTGCGAGCAAAGATGAGGTCTTGGAAATGATGGAAACATTACGAAAATTGATAGTGAGCATCAGAAAAAGACAGCTGAAGTTCCTGGAACACGCAATGAGAATGGAGGGCTTGGAGAATCTGATACTAACAGGCCAGATAGAGGGAAAAAGAGACAGGGGAAAGCAACGGATAACATATTTGAAGGAACTAATCATGTGGATGACGGAACAAGGGTTGCATGGTGTAACATGAGGCGTGCTTAGAACCACCAGGGATAGGGAGAAGTGGAAGGCCATGATCCCCTACGCCCTGAAGGGACAAGGCACATAGAAGAAAAAGACGCAGCAGCAGCTCCTCATACGCATGTATAACCATGCGGACCAAGGACGAAAATAGCCCAGTCCAGTTATGGCAACTGTTAGTTTCAATTTTACACTCGATGCACATCTCATAGTGCAATGAGAAAAATGATGCCTCAGAATTGGAATGCCAAAACCTCCCATATCTTAACAGATTCTTCGCTTTTGTCCCAAAGAAGTGATTATTTAGCTGAACTCAGCACTAAGACAGAACGTGACACAAAGTCATTTTTATGAGTTTCCATACACAAGACTATGCATCCATTCTTCAAATTTGGAATACCTAAACCGGGCAAATCCTCCCATCTCAAACGGGTAGAGAACAGTCACTACGCTTCCATCCATGCCAAAAGGCTGAGAAATGATTACCGATAGGATTAAACGGCCTTTTCTCTTCTAAAGGTGGTAGGATGCAGGCTCGTACCCTGCTTGGTTACCCATTATCTTTTGGTCACTTTAGCTTGATATAATTACTAGCAAGCTTAACTCGCTCGGCTGTCTACGGCTACATCGTGTTGAATACACCGGTTCCTGTCCGATCATGGAAGTTAAGCAACATCGAGCCTGGTCAGTACTTAAATGGATGACCATTTGGGAATACCAGGTGCTGTAAACCTAAGGACTAAGAATGGTCCACCGGTTCTCCAGGTTTGGGGGCTGGGTGCAGGGCTAACAACTCTTCTTCTTTTTCTATGTGCCCTGTCCCTTCAGGGCGTAGGCGATCATGGTTCTCTACGTCTCCCTCTTCCTTGTGGCTCTTAGTTTTTTTGCTCCTGTTACTCCTGGCAACCCCCGTTCCGTCATCCACGTGATCAGGCCCTGCAAATACGTTATCCGCTGCCTTCCTCTGTCTCACTTACCTTCTATCTGGCCAGTCAGTATCAGGCTACCCCATCAAAAACAGTTTGTTACAGAAACAGCAACAAAATCTTGCTGCCCTATGCACCATCTGGGTGTGGTGGATAAATGATGATAATGATGATTATCTCGCTCGATTACTTGTCAGTTGTGTGTTCAATCCACACTGGCGGCTGCATACTTTTTGCACTTGGTCACATCTGCGCGCCGAAATGTTAATGTTTAATATGGAAAACTTTTCTCACGAATACTCAACATTTGCCATTTGGGGGACGCATCAGGCGTCGTATAATGACCACGTGCCCTACCAGAAAAGGTTATTGCCTGGAGACAGTGCTGGATATACCTATACGCTTAGCAGACTGATGCCTAGGGTTTCAAGCCAAGATGTATAATATTTTGACACTGTCAGAGGCCTTTTTTACTCATGCTGTCATAATGCATTGTAGCCTCTAAACAACCCTTCAGCAATTTTAAACACCCGTCATCATCCCCCGTTTACTCAAATTGTATAATTTAATACTCTTCCATTTTCTTCTACTCGTGACAATGTAGGATTTGAAGGGTCCTCACAAGTGGAATTGCCCCGGGCCTATCTTTATCTAAATACGGCTCTGCCTGAAGAGAACGGATCCCTGGAGCTTTAGCTAGTATTAATTTCAATTTAACCCGCATAAAATTACCAGAGAAGTATTAATACTATATGAAATAAAGAACTATTATGAACATAATTTTTTTTAAAATTTTAAATAAATTATTGATTTCAGATTGGAGGAGAGGAGGCTTATCTTTTATAAAATTTCATAAAAAAACAAGTTATATTGGTGGTCTAAGGTGATTTATTCAATAGCAATATGAAAAAAATATTTCTCGAGAGAGTTTCTAAAGTAAAAGTTCAACAAAATCTGATTTTAAGAAGGTTTTGGTCATCGCTTGTATAATTATATTATATTATATTTATATTATATTATATTATATTATATTATATTATATTATATTTATATTTATATTATATTATATTATATTATATTTATATTATATTTATATTATATTATATTATATTTATATTATATTATATTATATTTATATTATATTATATTATATTATATTTATATTATATTATATTATATTATATTTATATTATATTATATTATATTATATTATATTTATATTATATTATATTATATTATATTTATATTATATTATATTATATTATATTATATTTATATTATATTATATTATATTATATTATATTTATATTATATTATATTATATTATATTATATTTATATTATATTATATTATATTATATTATATTTATATTATATTATATTATATTATATTATATTTATATTATATTATATTATATTATATTATATTATATTTATATTATATTATATTATATTATATTATATAATATCAGATTATATTATATTATATTATATTTTTTTTATATATGCGAGTCACTTGAACATGTTTATGGTCTTGATACTCCACAGTATACTTTATCGTTACTACGTCGCAAATCATGGGAGTACGATGGAAAAAAGATAATGGGTGTGAGATGGACAAAAAAGACTAAGACAACACAGTGGACCAAATTTTAGCTGCAGACCTAACAACAGATTCACTTCATATCAGCAGAGAATGTTAGACCGAGAGGGTGCAAAGAGTCACTCTCCTCGAGTGTAAAAACATTTCTTGCCCTGATTAGCAATAGAATTAATATCATATATATATATATGATATTAATATATATATTTATATGATATTAATATATATATATATACATATATATATATTTATATGATATTAATATATATATATACATATATATATTTATATGATATTAATATATATATATACATATATATATTTATATGATATTAATATATATATATACATATATATATATTTATATGATATTAATATATATATATACATATATATATATTTATATGATATTAATATATATATATATATATATATATTTATATGATATTAATATATATATATATTTATATGATATTAATATATATATATATATTTATATGATATTAATATATATATATATATATTTATATGATATTAATATATATATGTATATATTTATATGATATTAATATATATATATATATTTATATGATATTAATATGTGTATATATATATATATTTATATATATTAATATATATATATATATTTATATGATATATTAATATATATATATATATATATATTTATATGATATTATTATATATATATATATATTTATATGATATTAATATATATATATTTATATGATATTAATATATATATATATATTTATTTATGATATATTAATATATATATACATATATATATTTATATGATATTAATATATATATATACATATATATATTTATATGATATTAATATATATATATACATATATATATATTTATATGATTAATTATATATATATATATATATATTTATATGATATTAATATATATATATATTTATATATATATATATATATATATTTATATGATATATATATATATATATATATTTATATGATATTAATATATATATATATATATTTATATATATAATATATATATATATTTATATGATATATTAATATGTATATATATATATATTTATGATATTATTATATATATATATATATTTATATGATATTAATATATATATATATATATATATTTATTTATATGATTATTATTATATATATATATATTTATATGATATTAATATATATATATATTTATATGATATTAATATATATATATATATGTATATGATATTAATATATATATATATATTTATATGATATTAATATATATATATATATATATTTATATGATATATGATATTAATATATATATATATATATTTATATGATATATGATATTAATATATATATATATATATTTATATGATATATGATATTAATATATATATATATATATATGATATTAATATATATATATATATTTATATTATATATGATATTAATATATATATATATATATTTATATGATATTAACATATATATTTATATGATATATGATATTAATATATATATTTATATGGTATATGATATTAATATAGTGATGATCATCCACGTATACTGTCTTAATATGTATAGGAAAGAATATTAATAAAAATTTTTGAATTTGAAAATGTACTTTTTTTAAACAGTATTTGTTTATTTTTATTATATTGTATATTTCAGACCGCCCTCGGTCCTTCATCAGAAACAAGTGATTTTTAAATTTGAATTAGAAACGTATTTCACGATAGCGTCCGGATATTTTTTGTTTACAATACGTGGTGTGTTTGTTCACAACATGCGGCACGTTCGTAGAGAAAGTCTGTTTGTTTTAGATAAAAATTTCTTGGAATATCTGAAAAAAAATTTTTAGCTGTTGAAATATTTGTAAAGATTCAACACACCTAAGTCCCTATTTAACCCTAGTTTGTGTGTATTTAATTTTAAAATCCAGTATGTTTCTTTCTTTCTGCGTGTGTATGTAGAACTAAAATTGCAGTCTATTAGTAAACATTTGCAATTTTCTAAAGTATGATCAGGTTGATTAAAATGGGCTGCAATTGGGGAGTATACATTTTTTTGTCGTATATTTAGTTTGTGATTATTGAAGCGAAATCTAAAGCTATTACCGGATTCGCCGATATATCCACTGTTGGGGCAAATTGAGCAGAAGATAAAGTATATGATGTTTTTGCTGTCACAAGTAAGGTTTGGTGGGTGTAATTTTATTTTGGTGTTGGGTACAGAGAATATTTTTGTCTGTTATTAAATGTTTACAAATTAAACAGCGAGGCTTTCCACATTTTAAATTCCCTGATATGTTTGTATTATTTAAATATTTTTTAGAAGTGAGGATAGTTGATAGGTTGGGTGTTTGTTTCTTTGCATTTATGGGTAGTTTATCGAAAATGTCTTTGATGTTTTTGTTTGATTGGAGGTTCCTGTAATCATTTTTTAAATTTTTGATAAGTGTGTAGGAATATTGATTATGGTTAAAAACCATGGGAATTCGGTTGTTATCTTTTCGTTTTTTGTATGTGAGAAGTGTGCTACGATCTATGTGGATGGTTTTCTGTAGTGCTTCCTTTATTATTTTTATTGGATATTTACATTTTAGAAACTGTTTTGTTAGGTTGTTAATGTTGTTTAGAAAATCTGGATGGTCTGAGCAAATGCGTTTTATTCTAATAAATGAGCTGTATACGATAGATTTTTTTTAATTTGAGGGGATGACAACTGTTAAAGTGTAGGAATTTATGTTGGTTTGTGGGTTTGTTGTATAGACTGGTGGAAAGGGTATGTTTATTTAATTTTACCATGACGTCTAAGAAAGGGACGGATGTGTATGAGTACTCCATGGTAAATTTGATTGTATTGTGGAAGTTGTTGCAGAAAGTGAAGAAGTTTTTTAATTTTTCTAATCCATGAGTCCATATTAAGAAAATATCATCAATGTATCTAAAATAATGTGATGGTTTGTATTGTGAACTGTCTAGTATCTTTTTTTCTAAAATATGCATAAAGATATTGGTATTAATATGATATTAATATATATATATATATTTATATGATATTAATAGATATATATATTTATATGATATTAATATATATATATATTTATATGATATTAATATATATATATATTTATATGATATTAATATATATATATATATATATATATTTATGATATTAATATATATATACATATATATATTTTTATATGACGTTAATTTATATATATATGATATTCATATATGTATATATATTTATATGATAATTATATATCATATTAATATATGTATATATATTTATATGATATATATATGATATTAATATATGTATATATATTCATATGATTTATATATATATGATATTAATATATGTATATATATTTATATGATATATATATGATATTAATATATGTATATATATTCATATGATATATATATATTATATATATATATGTATTACAGAAAAGTGAAAAAAACACCTAGATTTAAAACTCACTGCTTAAGCATTTTTATAAAGATACATTTTAGTTTATACTTTTATACTCGATACAGAGTAGAGCCTTATATTTTATTTTTGTTATTACTATGGTTTATAAAAGCACTGCACAAAATTTTTGTTTCACAACAAAACTGCTCCTCTTAAGGGGATATGTTAAAATAAATGGTGAAACAATCCTGGAATAATGAAAAGAAACTGTTTTGTGCTTAAACATGAAAATGCTTGTGTAGTAATATTATGCTTTTATAAAACATTGCAATAACAAAATTACAATATATATATATATATATATATATATATATATATATATATATATATATACTGGAAGCAATCTACATTAAACAATTTAAACCTGGTTTGAATACGATCAATTTTGATATTTACAATAACGTACTCAAATGCCTGTAATCGGATCAGGGACCACAACGCCACTATTTTGTCACTGTCTTCGGCCATCCGCCACGGTAGGGATGGACTTGTATTTTCAATTTAATTCTCTTTATTGTTAATAACTTAAATTTTCTATGTTTACTGTGTGTTAATATTTATTTTTTGATAATGGCTTATGTGAGCCGAAAGCTTAGACCCGATAAAAAAAAATCAACAGTTACTATGATTTTTTGTTGTCTTTCAACGATATCATCATCAAGTATATCAGACGGTACGAACGTATCCTACACAAAATTAATAGAAACAAAACTTGTCTATATTATTCAATAAAACCTGCATTAATATATATATATATATATATATATATATATATATTATTCTTCATGTGCCGCGTGTCGCTTCAGGACATAGGCGAACATGGACTTCTACTTTCACTTGGCACTGCAACTTGTCGCTCTCAGTATTTTTTCTCTTTTAGTATCTCTCTCAAACTCTACTCCACCATTCATTTGCAGTAACTTTTCCTAGACGTCCTTCCTCATTACGTGTTTTAAGAACCTCATTTGCCTCTTTCTGGTATTAAATATTAGTTTTCTTCTCGTTTCCACCCTCTCCAACACCTCGTTCATAGTATTCTCAGCATCGTACTGCAAGAACGCATATCTGCTACCTCAAGCCTTTCTTTCATCCTTGAACATCTTCCAACATTCACTTATATAGAGAAAAACAGATATGACATAGTAATCCATCACTTATTTCTTTGTTTCTAATCTGATTTTATTGTCTTTCAGTACTTTGGTTAGCTTCTGAAATGCGTCTTTGGCCATACCAATGCGTCTTTGTATCTCCCTGTCTCACTTTTCATCCTCTGTCAAAACATTCCCAGGTATTTAATTTTGTTTTTTGTTTTAGTACTGTTCTGAATAATCGACAAATATTGTTAAGAAAATTAAAGAAAAAATATATTTATATATTTCATTCTCAACTATTTATTGGTATATATATATACCAATAAATAGTTGAGAATGAAATATATAAATATATTTATTATATATATATATATATCCCTTCTGTCGCGTTCATGGAGAGAGAGACAAAGTAGTGAAGAACGTGTTTATTTTTCTCTCCCCCCCCCCTTCTCCCCCCCCTCTCTCTCTCTCTCTCTCTCTCTCTCTCTCTCTCGCGAAATCCTTGTCGAAAACACCACTATACCAAAACACACAAATAATAAACAAAAACTAAAAATACTCAAAGCCATGTACATCAAACACTTGAAAACTAACCTGAACAAAATTAACTACGAAATCTCCACGCACATTCTCAGATGCCTATAATAGATAACAGAAGCGATTTTTTATCCCAATGGCTTTCCATACTTAATACTTCTCGCCCCAACTCTCGTGTGGTCATGTGAGACGCCACAAGCTGTAGTACGATTTTCGCTTCCAGCATGCACGCACGTGTTCGCTAATCCTCCACACAAACAAAATAGACGACTACTACTATCATCCGTCCCCGAACTGCTTCTTACAACCAACACTATTTTCATCTTTGATAATGACCGATGTAAGCCGAAAGCTCAGAAAGGATTAAATAAAAACATGTATCAATATTGTGATTTTCTTTCCTCTTTCAACGGTAATGCTATTAAGCTTATCAGACAATATGAAAAGAAATTACATAAAATCAATCGACAAAACTTGTCTATATATATATATATATATATATATATATATATATATATATATATCATACTTTCGCCCCCAAGCCTGCCGGGAGAGTCAGGTCTTTACAGTGAGAGAAAAGACTAGTGGATGTTGAAGAAATGATAAAAGATTAACGGAATTCAAAAAGACAGATGTCAATTGAGGTTGCATTTAAGTTTTTGGCGACTGTAGCTATCAAGGAAAAAGAGTTCCACTAGTAGGAAATGCGAGAAAAAAATTGTGGAGTAGAAGTGACGGTGATATTTAACTATTTAATCTGCAAAAAGATGGAACCTAAACGCCAATCAGGTAAAACGCTGAAATTCATGTTGTCGGGTTGCAAATCCTTGTTTGGATTTCTGTCGAAATCATCGACATTAATAGCAGGAGCACTCGACCAGATATGGCAAAAATATTCAATGCCCGAACAAATTGCAGATTTGCAATTGTAAATGCTGGATTATAAAGTGGAATACTTTCTGGCCCGACTCTGTGGCCCAACCGTCCTATCAGTAGATGCAGCTATAGATTCGATGTAGTCGTCCCACATCTGGGCGATTGAGAAAGTGTGTGTGTGTGTGTGTGTGTGATTGTGTGTGTGTGTGATTGTGTGTGTGTGTGATTGTGTGTGTGTGTGATTGTGTGTGTGATTGTGTGTGTGTGTGATTGTGTGTGTGTGATTGTGTGTGTGTGATTGCGTGTGTGTGTGATTGCGTGTGTGTGTGATTGTGTGTGTGTGTGATTGTGTGATTGTGTGTGATTGTGTGTGTGTGTTGTGTGTGTGTGTGTGTGAGTGTGTGTGATTGTGTGTGTGTGATTGTGTGTGTGTGATTGTGTGTGTGTGATTGCGTGTGTGTGTGATTGCGTGTGTGTGTGATTGCGTGTGTGTGCGATTGTGTGTGTGTGTGTGTGATTGTGTGATTGTGTGTGTGTGTGATTGTGTGTGTGTGTGTGTGATTGTGTGTGTGTGTGATTGTGAAATATTTAACATATCGGGCAAAATTTAACTCCACACAATATTTATACACTGAATTTGGGTAAAAATTAAACAAACACTCATTAATAAAGACTTTCATGAATTCACGTTGATGAACAGACGAGCCATTAAAATAATTAACATAAATAAAGAACATAATAATTCATAAATGAATCGACATCGGCTATTCCCACGGCCTCCAGACGACTTCTGGATCTCCTGCAACTCTTCTGAACGGTCTCCTTGTTTAAGTTGGTGAATGCTGACAGAATCCTTACCTTCAGTTCATCTTTGGTGTTAAAAAGAGATTTGTCTCTCTCTCTCTCTCTCACTTTCTCTCTCTCAAGGGGGTTGCAGTTGGTGGAGTTAGGTGGCTAGATGTTAGAGCTGATGCGGTTGCATAAATTGTCTGATAGCCATGCCTGGGTTCTCCTGCTTGTGTGGCATGTTGCAGAGTCCTGTTTTCAGCAGCCATTCTCTTGGCTAAAGGGCAGCACCACCTCCTCAAGTCACTTGGTATAGGCGTCTATGTTGAGTCTGAAGCACTGTGCAAAAATAGATGGCGGCATAACATCGCTATCACTAGCGATCACACTAAATACCACTCGTAATCATCATTAGACTCATGCATACTGCTGCCATATCTGGACAAGTACCCCTGCTATCCCCCTAGGGTCCTTGACAAAATCCAACGGAAAATCTGTAATGTGATCGATACCGACTCGGCAGGTCGGTTGTCTTAGGTCAAGAAATTGTTACCCGTCTGAAACAATCCTGCACATATATAAATCCACCATCCACCCTTGGGTTGAATACTGCTGCCATATCTGGTCGAGTGTCTCTGCGATCCACCTAGGGATCCTTGACAAAATCCAACTGAGAATCTGTAATGTGATCGATCCCAACCTGGCAGCACACATACAGTTACTTTCTCACCGGCAACATGTGGCTTCCCTGTGTCTCTTCTACAAATAATTTCACGGCTTCTGCTCCGATGAACTTAGCTCTCTGATGCCCCCTGTATATGAATTTACTCGAGTCACAATGTTAGCAACTAGATCTCACTCTTTTACTGTGAAACCACTAAAATGTAAACGCAAATACTACTCCATCAGCTTCTTTTCTCGCACTTCCTGCCTGTGGAATTCCCTTCCATTTATTTGCTTCCCCGACAGCTACAATCTCCAATAATTTAAATCTAAATTCAATAGTCATCTCCTATGTCACTAACTTGCATCCTGTCTCTCATGCTTCTTTTCCTGTCTACTCAACTCTCATCAGTATTCTCATCATTCTCTTACACACTTCCTGACACCCTTTTTAACCTGTCACTCTTTCTCATAACTTTTCTCCTATGTAACCCCCTGCCAAACAGTGTCAGTAAAATGCCTTGCTTGGGGCGATATGATTATATATATATATATATATATATATATCCAATAATTTAAATCTAAATTCAATAGTCACCTCCAATCTCACTAACTTGCATCCTCTCTCTCCTGTGCTCCTTTCTCTGTCCGCACCACTCTCATCATTATTCTTATCCTTCTCTTACCCTCTTCCTGACACTCCCTATAACCTTTCACTTATTCTCAGAACTTTTCTTCTGTGTAACTTCATGCGCACCAGTGGCAGTAAAATGACTTGCTTGGCTGATATGTCTCCTATGTGCCCTGTCACTTCAGGACGTAGGCGATCATGGATCTTCACGTCTCTCTATCCCTTGTGGTTCTTAGTATGTTTGCTCCTGTTACTCCTCGCAACCCCGTTCAGTCATCCACCTGATCAGGCCCTGCAAATATGTTATCCTCTGCCTTCCTCTGTCTATCTTTCCTTCTATCTGGCCAGTCAGTAACAGGTTCTCCAACCCTCCTTCCTCATTGCATGTCCCAGTAACTTCAGTTGTCTCTTCCTGATACTCATTATTAAATTCCTTTTAGTTGTTATTCTTTCCAACACCTCATCGTTGTTTGCATGCTTAGTCCACGATATCCGCAGCATCCTTCTGTAGAACCACATTTCCGCTGATTCCACTTTGTCCTCATTTTCGATGATATTGTCCACCATTCACTGCCGTGTTGAAGAACTGACATAACATAGCAATCCAGCACTCTTTTCTTTGTTTCTAGTGAAATTTTCCTGTGTGTAAGTACTTTACTCAGCTTCTGGAACGCGTGCTTTGACATGCCAATTCGCCTTCGGATCTCTGTGTCGCACTTTCCATCTCCTGTTAGAACACTTCCTAGGTATTTAAATTTTTGTACTCGCTTGATTCCGGTATCCACCACCTGTATTTGGCATTTTGGGTTGCACAAAAAAAAAATCCAAATCTTCTTGAATCATCTGCGCTGTTCTCAGATTGACACCAAAACATTCTGGAACGTTCGTATTGGCTCTTCGGTCACGAATTCCATGCAGTACTACACGCCGTTTCAAAATTTCTACAATCCCCAATAATTTAAATCTAAATTCAATAGTCATCTCCTATCTCACTAACCTGCATCCTGTCTCTCATGCTTCTTTTCCTGTCTACTCAACTCTCATCAGTATTCTCATCATTATCTGACACACTTCCTGACACCCTTTTTAACCTGTCACTCTTTCTCATAACTTTTCTCCTATGTAACCCCCTGCCAAACAGTGTCAGTAAAATGACTTGCTTGGGGCGATATGATTGATTATTGGTGACTATTGATTTTAGATTCAAATTATTGGAGATATATATATATATATATATATATATATATATAATTTAAATCTAAATTCAATAGTCACCTCCAATCTCACTAACTTGCATCCTCTCTCTCCCGTGCTCCTTTCTCCATCCGCACCACTCTCATCATTATTCTCATCCTTCTCTTACCCACTTCCTGACACTCCCTATAACCTTTCACTAATTCTCAGAACTTTCATTTTATGTAACTACATGCGCACCAAGGGCAGTCAAATGACTTGCTTCGGGTGATATGATTATAAAAATAAATCCAAATCTTCTTGATTCATCTGCGCTATTCTCAGATTGACACCAAAACATTCTGGAACGTTCGTATTGGCTCTTCGGTCCCGAATTCCATGCAGTACAACACGCCGTTTCAAATTTTCTGGCTGAGTGAATTGCGTCATGGATCACTTTTTTCTTCACAGATGGTGCCCAACTGGCCCTACTATATTGTGCCGTCGATAAAATCAAAATCAAAGAATGCGCATGTGCGAAATTTATCCATCATAACAGAGACAGGGAAGGTGATAGATAGATAGATAGATAGATAGATAGATAGATAGATAGATAGATAGATATGCTGTGTACCTTCAGGATATTAGTGATCATGGTTCTCTAATGTTCAAATTTATTTGACGACGAAAGGTAGAAATATAAGATTGTCTACAGTTCTTTTCTTCACAATATCTACAAAACCGGAAGATACACGCTAGAGAGGAGCCGATGAACTGGATGAATCTATAGCTGAAAACATCCCCCGGCGACTTGGAGACTAGACGCTTTATAGCAACTCCCGAGTTTTCACTCACAACAAATTTGACTTCACTAAATATACCAAAGCTCTCTCTCTCTCTCTTTCTCTCTCTCTCTTTCCCTCTCTCTCTCTCTCTATATATATATATATATACTACCGGCCATAATTATTAGGCCACCACAGTGCTTAAAAAAATGTTGTATTTCATACTATTTTTTAGTTTTTACTGCCAAGCACATAATTGTAAATGAAAATAAAATGTTTTTTTTTGTTAATACTGCACTATAACATGTGCATCAAATCTAATCTAAACTTATTTATAAATGGAACTTTGTGTGTCTGTGTGTGTGTCCGTTACTTATGGACTCCGAAACGGCTGAACCGATTTTCTTGAAAATTTACACTGTTGTATTATAAGCGTCTGCGAGTGTTCTTAGCTAGGTTTTGTGCCAGGGTATCCCCGATAAATATCGAAAATCGATAATCAAAAATCGGGTTATAGAAGGAGTGGTCCGATTTTAATCAAATTTGATACCCTCATAGACAAAGACATAAGAAACGATATTCAAAATTTTCAGGGTTGCAGTTCTTACAATAGTGCAGAAAATTTGATATCGATACTAGGAAATCAAAATTTGACTTTCATCTATTCATTTTACTTTCTGTCTACGGTTTCGCTTTAACTGGAAATAACTATTCCTTTTTAGTCTTTCGTGCCATCGTCCAAAGTGTCTGAGCTCCTGGACCATGGATTAGTTTTAAATCTTTCATTACACCCGAGAAACGCCGGGCTATACTGCTAGTTAATTTATAAATATTTAATAATTACCTATATTGCAGAATTCTCAAGTAGGTGTTAAATTGATTTTTGACCAATAGGAGCGACTTGCAAGATTTGAAGACTTCCCGGTCAGTGTGAAAAATCAAGATTAAAATAAAAAGACTTGATCAGCGTCAACCAGTCAGTCAAATGGGATCAGCGAGAGAGAGACACATACATAAAATGTAAATTCAACTTCAAGCGACCCGGGCCTTGTTCTCTTTCAATTTCCCTCCCATGTACTGATTTCATTTACTTCTTCTTCTCTATCCAAAGACATTCCTACCAAAGAAACGCTAATACATACATACGTACGAACGCATATACTCTTTCAGCAATTACTACTCTGAACATTTTCTACAAATCTTGATACCCTTAACTCAACTTTATCCTTGAACATGAACTTTGCCTTTAAAATTCTTAATGTTTCTAATTGCACATTAACTTCTACAACTCATGTTATTCTTTCCTTTTAATAAATTTCTATTTGCAGGATGTATTTTACCTAACAACTTAAATGTCAGTCAGTTAAGTGCCATACGTGATACACGCTTGGATGATCATGTCGTCCGCCGTTTACTGTTTGTCGTTGCCATAGCCGCTGCTGCTGCCACCGCTGCCGAAAGGAGCTGACAACGACTGCAACCACGAAAACGCAGACGCCGCCGACGACGCCAAGCAATCGAAAACATCGAAGAGATGTGCATTGTGGTGCAGTGGATATCGACTCAGAACGGCAAATCGGAGTGCCAAGTTCGAATTCCAGTTGAATTCCTTGCATTCACTTACGCACAAATACCTTTAGGAAAGGTATTAATCTATCTCTTCCCACCAGTTATTGGTTAAATAATATGACAGATTGTGATCTATAGCCTTGGCTGGCAACTAGTCTACTGCAGAAAGCAATAGCAACTTTCTACCCAGCCAGTCATGTCTTTTTCCAGACATGATCACCTAAGCGTTGATGCGAGCTATATAATTCTTAAATACTCTTCTTCTTCTTCTTCTTCTTCTTCTTCTTATTATTATTATTATTATTATTATTCTCATCAAATAAAGACAGAAGATGGAACGATGCACTCGTTTTAAAGGAAGAGGGAATTCATTTTAAAGAATTTTATATAATAAATTTACTCATAAATTGACTATTTTCCTCTTAACAAAAATATTTACCTTGTAATTTTCTTCTTCTTAATATTGTTGTTATTGTTGTTGTTAACGTTATTGCTATTATTATTATTATTAGTAGTAGTAGTAGTAGTAAAACAATTGAAAATGTGGCAGAGTAGTCAGAAAGTTGACTTTCGGACCATGAGTTGCATTATTTAACAAGTAGTTAATTTCTTGGTGCTATCGGTCTGTAGATGAGTTCAGTTCGTGATACGGTTTTCAGGTGTACCTGTGGAAAGTGCCTTAAGAACATACCGCAGGTCAACCTAAGCCTTGTGAGTGAAATTAGGTAGACGTTGATTGTTTTTAGGACAAAGTTGTAAGTCAACGTGACAGCGGATTTGAACGCCTTGTTCAGAATGATGATCCAACCGGATAATGAGTTCTCTCCCAGAAACTGTAACTAAGGTCGTTTAGAATAGTTGAAATATGAATCAAATGTTGGATCATTTGGTGTTGAACAATCACAAATGTGCCTGAGTAGGCGTCTGTAATAGGGATTGTCTAGACAAATTCAGATACGAGCGCAGAGCAATTACTATTACCATAACTATTATTGTTATTATTAGTAAATCAGTCAGTCAGTAAAGTGCCATACGTGATACACGCTTTGGGCAATCATGTCTCGAAAGAGACATGACTGACGGGACAGAAGATTATCCCGCAGTAGGTTGCCATTACTTTCTGTGGTAGACCGATTACCAACCAAAGCTATAGACCCCAATCTCCTGCTATTTAGCCCATAGCTGGAGGAATAAGAGACGGATTAATACTTTTACCTAGGGTATTTGCGCGTAAGAGAATGCACTGACTAGCGAGAATTCGAACTATTAGTCACAATATTAAAATAAAACGAACGAATTAAGAATAGAAAGAAATCGCTGAATGTTTGGCATCGAGATCTTGCCACAATTTCCGTACTTTTCAGAAAACATCACAGAAACTTTGATGCCTTTGTTTGTGAGATTTGGGCGAAATATATTTCCTCTATGTCGTTGTTTGTGTGCTCAAACTTAATTGACCAGCGATAAAAGTTTCCGTGTTATTATTAATATAAATGTCATAGGAAATGCAACTATCTAGCGAAAAATAAATAAAAATTCAGACTTTTATTCACTCAAAAAGTATTAGGCACGCGTGTTCTTTATAAAAGTTGTCTTAGCATGAATCCAATCATCGATGAAAGGTTTCTTTAGGGTATAATTGTTCAATTCTTCCCATAAAACGCGTTTTTAATAATAAAAAAAATAAATATTCCCTATTAATTTTCGGTTTCTGAGAAAACTTCTTTATTTATGGGTTTATAAAAACTTGAATTGTTATTTTGCTTCAGAAAAAAAGCTATAATGTACTCGCAGTATAGCCCGGCGTTGCTCGGGTGTAATGAAAGTTTAAAACTAATCCATGGTCTTGGAGCTCAGACACTTTGGACGTTGGCAGAAAAAACTAAAAAGCAATAGTTGTTTCCAGTTAAAGCGAAACCGTAGACAGAAAGAAAAATGAATCGATGTAAGTCAAATTTCGATTTCCTGGTATCGATATCAAATAAGATTTTTCGTCGTAAACTGAATTTTGAAGGCTAAATAAGTCCTCTGAGTAAATGGTGTCATGGCTGAGACAAAGAACTACAATTATACCTACTTAAAGCTAAACCCGAAGCAAAAACTAAAATAAAAGGACTGAAAAAAATACAGACATACAGGCAGATAAACAGACACACACACAAACATCTTGCCTTTTATATATATATATATATATATATTATCGATTTTCTACACTATTGTAAGAAGGGCAACCTTAAAATTTCTGAATATCGTTTCTTACATTGTCTATGAGTGTATCAAATTTGATTAAAATCGAACTACTCCTTCCATAACCCCATTTTTTCGATTATCGATTTTCGATATTTATCGGGGATACCTCGAAACAAAATCTAGCTCAGAACACTCGCAAACGCTTATAATACAACTGTGTAAATTTTCAAGAAAATTGGTTCAGCCGTTTCGGAGTCTATAGGTAACGGACACACACACACACACACACACACACACACACACAAAGTTCCATTTATAAATAAGTTTAGATAGGCCTATAAAAAGCTATAATTTATTTTTGGCTAATAAAATTTAACCGGTATAAATATATAAGACTTTCATATCCTCTGTTCCTCTAAAAACGGATCTGGCGGTTAACGTCTTTTGCTGGATGTCTTTAATCATTCAGTCAGTTAAGTTCTATACACGATCATACCTCGAAAGAGACAGGACTGAGTGGGCATAAGATCTTCTTGTAGCTGGTTGCGATTACTTTCTGCTGTAGACTGGTTGCCAACCTAGTATTCAAAACCCAATCTGTCTTGCTATTTAACCCATAGCCTGGAGAAGAGACGAATTAATACCTTTCCTAAGGGTATTTGCGCGTAAGTGAACACAACGAAGTCAACTGGAGTTCGAACTCAGCTCTCCGATTTCTCGTTCTGCGCCGATATCCACTGCACCAGAGCGCAAATTATTTTCATTTTTATCGTTACTCACTCTTGAATGATTATTTGAAACGTGATTGTGCTTAGATTTTCAATTCCAATGTTCTTGTATTTGTATTTTTTGTTAATAATATTATTATTTGTACTACTATTTTGAATTTAAATTATTATTATTATTATTTTCATTATTATTATCACTATTATTATGTCATTTTTCATCCTATTTCGATTTCTGCTGTGGTCGCACTAACTACCAAGTCTGCGGGAAGACATAAAGCAGGTCGTGGTGTATTGTTATGGCTCCATTTTGTATTTTTTCTATCTCTCCTATCATCCCTAGCGTTACATAGACAAGTTCTCCTTAGTGTGTGGGCTGTAATTAACAAGACATTTTTTTTATATCTCTTAAGCTAGGGTTACCAGGGATTCTTTCAATGTGTTGTTTTGTTGCTTTTTTTTAATTATTATTCCAAGTGCACCTACTATCACTGGCACGACTCTTGTTTTCAATTTCCACATTTTTTCTATTTCAATTTCCAGGTCTTTATATTTTGACAGTTTTCGAATTCCTTGGTTGCAATGTCACAATCCGCTGGACAAGCCATATCAATTAATAGGCAAGTTTTTCTTTCTAGTTTTTAACAATAATGTCCGGCCTATTTGCTTCAATTTTTCTGTGTAGATGGTGTAATCCCACAGAATGTTGACATCTATTTCTTAACCGGTGCTGGGTGATGTTCATACCAGTGTTTGTTTACAGATTTTCCATAATGTTTGCATTATTATTATTATTATCACAAATATAACAGAAAGCAAATAAGAAATGCAAAACATCTTACACGGCAAATTTTCAATGTGAAAAACTTTTCTAAATTAATATAATCAAAGAAAAACAAACATGAAACCTGGACTCAGAAAACATCAATGCGTCAAGAAAACTAGTTTTAATATTTGAAACAGACAATGAAGTTCAATCGAGTTCTTTTTGTATCTTTCATCAAGCGAAGCAAAAGTAATATATAAGTGTGTGTGGTGTGGTGTGGAAAAATTTTCGATAGTGTATATTTGTTAAGGGACAATATGAACAAGCACACAAGGAAAACTTATCTTAACTAAACACGTGAGAGAAAAGATTTCTATTTGTGTCTATTCCTATATTATTATGTCATTTTTCATCATATTTCGATTTCTGCTATGGTCGCACTACCAACCAAGTCTGCGGGAAGACCTAAGGCAGGTCGTGGCGAGTTGTTATGGCTCCATTTCATGTTTTTCTATCTTCCCCATCATCCCTAGTGTTACATAGACAAAGTTCTCCTTGGTGTGTGGGCTGTACTTAATAAGACATTTTTTGTATATCTCTTAAGCTGAAGTTACCAGGGATTCTTTCAATGTGTTGTTTTGTTCCATTTTGTATCATTCCAAGTGCACCTACTCTCACTTGCACGACTCTTGTTTTCAATTTCCGCATTTTTCTATTTCAATTTCTAATTATTTTATTTCTATTATTATTATTATTATTAAAATTATTATTATTATTATTATTATTATTATTATTATTAAATAAGACCTGTATGCAGTTGTATCAAAAAGTGTTCAATACATTTATATTGTAGAACTTTCGAATATTTACATTTGTAAGGGAATTATATCCGAAACATAGGTTTAAACCATTCCGTATCTTCAAGCGATTTACAATAACTGATTTGACCATTTTTCAAACGCACGAACAGACATTTTTCCGAACGCGCGACTATAATTTCCAAACAAATTTTCTCAGTTTAACAGTTTTGCTATTGCTGCTGTGTAGTGGTTTTCTTTTTATTATTTCCCATTGAGTTTTAGTGGTAATGATATTTCCTTTCTTGTTCTATATGTATTTTGAAAGTGTTGTACTGCTTTTTCATCCATGTTTGTATGATCCTAACCTAATATGTACATTGAGCAGAATTAAAATTGAACATTTAATAACAGACAAAAATATTCTCTGTACCCAACACCAAAATAAAATTACACCCACCAAACCTTACTTGTGACAGCAAAAACATCATATACTTTATCTTCTGCTCAATTTGCTCCAACAGTGGATATATCGGCGAATCCGGTAATAGCTTTAGATTTCGCTTCAATAATCACAAACTAAATATACAACAAAAAAATGTATACTCCCCAATTGCAGCCCATTTTAATCAACCTGATCATACTTTAGAAAATTGCAAATATTTACTAATAGACTCCAATTTTAGTTCTATATACACACGCAGAAAGAAAGAAAAATACTGGATTTTAAAATTAAATACACACAAGCTAGGGTTAAATAGGGACTTAGGTGTGTTGAATCTTTACAAATATTTCAATCGCTAAAAATTTTTTTTCTCAGATATTCCAAGAAATTTTTATCTAAAACAAACAGACTTTCTCTACGGACGTGCCGCATGTTGTGAACAAACACACCACGTGATGTAAACAAAAAAAATATTCGGACGCTATCGTGAAATACGTTTCTAATTCAAATTTAAAAATCACTCGTTTCTGATGAAGGACCGAGGGCGGTCTGAAATATAAAATACAATAATAAACATAAACAAATATTGTTAAAAAAAAGTACATTTTTAAATTCAAAACTTTTTTTATTAATATTCTTTCCTATACATATTAAGAGAGTATACGTGGATCATCACTATGTTATATATATATATATATATATATATATATATACTTGAGACACCGGCCGCTTGGCGTTGATGGCTTCGACATATTCATGTTATAAGCTCTTTTTTTTTTTTAATCGTGTCACCCCGAGCAAGGTGGTAACGCCACTGTTGTGCAGGGGGCTAAGTAATAGTGAAAAGATTGGAAAAGAGAAAGCCGGAAACCACACCCTAAACAGGGAACAAGGGATGAGCCTCTTAACCTGTTCAATAGACATGGTCTGAATATATATATATTGTATTGAAATAATTATTTAAACATATATTGGTAAATATAACAGACAATGAATGTCTATTATGTCTAATCCTGAGCGGTTGTAAACATTGTTATTTAGTTTTAATTTCTGGTGAAGACAAAAAGTGTCTAACATTCGAATAATTTTTCACGCTGGTTCTTGATCTAAGTTTTCAGCTAACATGAGTCATCTTTACAGTGGTTGTATGAACATTAACACAACGATACTCACCTTCAAAGATGATATTCTGTTATGTTGAAATAGAAGATTGTTCTGCGACGATAATGTTCACGGAATAACAGATACAGGTCGTAAATTCGTGATGTAGTCCTAGAAAATAATACCACGCGAGAAACCGAAATATTTGCCGTTGAACCGTATATCTAGATGTAACGTAAAGCAGTGTGGCTAGTTTGAAATATAATTTTATAGAGTGTGGGTTGTTTTGTTTTATTGTAGTTGACCCCAATGTCTGATTTTTTTTTTTTTTTTTTTTTTTTTACTGTGTGCATGTTCGGGTATTGTTGTGTTATTGGCTAATGTCTGTCTAATATTACGCGCATGGCTATGATTTTCTTAGAGATGTTGTTTAATATAACTAAGATGAGACAGGTGACAGGTAAGTCTACGGGAGATCGTAGTTGGAGTAAAACCTATGTAGTGGGTTTATTATTAGTATCAGAGATACAATCTCTGAAAAGGCATGTAAATTGATATACTGTATTGTTTTTTGTCTTGGTTTTTTGTCTTGGTTTTTTGTCTTGTTTTTTGTCTTGTTTTTTTTTTGTAGAAGATTGAGTTGTATAGTGGTAGGGTTATTAGAAACTGTGATATCAACTGTTTAAATTTTTTTTATATTATATGATGAGCTTAATTTATCTATTATTATTAGTGGGTTTGAAATTTCTACCTATTGTGTTTTTATGTATTGTTTCATCATGTTTGTAATTATTATGCATTAAGTCTATTGAGATAGATTTTAATTTTTATGATCAATCAGGGAAAAAAGTCAATTATTAACAAGTGTTTGCTTAACGTTTTGTACTACTTTATAGAACATGGTTTTGGATTAAGTTATATATATATATAGAAAACTTAATCCAAAACCCTGTTCTATAAAGTAGAATATATATATATATATATATATATATATATGTGTGTGTGTGTGTGTGTGTGTGTGTGTGTGTGTGTGTGCCGGCTAGCTTTTATAGTTGGGGCATTCACTATTATAATTAAAACACCATTTAATTTTATTGAGTTTTCTATATAGAGAAGTAGTAATTTTATGTGAGCTGGAATCAATAAATACATCGAGAAATTAAATGTTATTAATATCACGTTCTAATGTAAATTTGAGGACAGAAACTTTCAAATTTATATTTAAGATCTGTAATTTCTTCAATGTTTTTTGCTAAATGAAAATGTCATCTGTGTATCGTAGATAGTTAGAGGGCGTATTAGTATCATTTAGTATTTTTTAAATTTACGTTATAATAATTAAAAAAAGGGACCAGAAAGAGATCCCATCACAATACCGTATATTTGAGTATAAATATTACCTAGGGGTTATTAAAAGGTACTTGAGTGGTACATGCTAATATTTTTTTAAATAGTCGCTTCAATATTTATGGGTGCGAGAGAAGTATGATTTTATTTTATTTTATTTTTTTCTTTATATATGATATTAATATATATGTAAATACATATATATATATATATATATGATATTAATATATATATATACATATATATATGATATTAATATATATAGATATATATACATATATATATATGATATTTATATATATATATGATATTAATATATATATATACATATACATATATATGATATTAATATATATATATATACATATATATATATATGTGTGTGTTAATCATTTCCCCCCGAGCAAGGCGGAAACGCCACTGATGTGCAGGGGGTTACATAAATGTAAAAAGATTAATTACAAAAGAGTGAGGAGTACAAACTAGTTAGAAAGGAATAATAGAAAGCTGAGAAAGCAGGTGCGATGACAGATACATAGGTGGAGAGAAAGGGAAGGTTATACGGAGGTGGGGAGAGGGCTAGAGTCCAGTGGTTAGTAGATGAGTATTGACTTTGCATTTAAATTTCTGGAGGTTGTAGCTGTCAGGAAAGTAAGAATACGGGAGCGAGTTACACAGGCGGGGAGTGCGAGAGAAGAAGCTCCAGGAGTAGAATTGTCGTCTGCATTTGGCTAACCTGACTGTGAATAGGTGGGATTTTTTACAACATATGATGTAAATCACTTAATGGATTGGGAACATTAGTAAATAAATTTTTTCCATCCAAACATGCGACTATTTGGTTGTTTGGTTTTACAGCATGAAGAATTTGTATAAATTCATTTGTGAAGTTTATACACTATTTACTTTGGAGGTAGAGAATATTAAATGTATTAAGGGGTTTTGGTGTGTGTATTTGTGATATGATAGGTCGGAGGGAAAAATGGTTTATGAATTTTTTTCCATTTCCATAAAGGTAGTAGC
Source organism: Ascarosepion bandense (assembly GCA_037127315.1). Classification (NCBI taxonomy): domain Eukaryota; kingdom Metazoa; phylum Mollusca; class Cephalopoda; order Sepiida; family Sepiidae; genus Ascarosepion; species Ascarosepion bandense. The sequence continues at coordinate 1,906,394 of JBBBDQ010029610.1, forward strand.
TAGAGTGATAGTCACCTATAAATTTTTGATGTTTTATATATAGTATTGAGTTTTGACAAGGTATTTTGGCAAGCAGGTTTTTACTATCATATATTAATCGATATTGGGGTGGAGATGGAATGTTGATAGTCTTAGAGCAAATTAATTTGTCACTTTAACTGAGCAGTTTCAAGCCGACTTCGATGTTTCATGAGAACACTGCTATGATAAATTCAGTTCCACTGAGTGAGAATTTCTTGCTGTTGAAGCCTGTTTTTTTCTTTTTTTTTTCTTTTCTTATTTAGAGAGCGTTCGGTGTGATTTTATATTAGTCTGTTAGTAATTGGTTGATTTTCTTTTGCTTTTCTTTATTTTTATTTTTATTTTTCACGTGTTTGATTTCTTTTTAATCCCTTTTTATTTTACTTTTCTAACGTAAGCGTGAGAATATATCTACTTAATTGTTTTACATTGAAAAGGTGTCCCCTAATTTGCTTTTTTCTGTTAGTTGGTTTGTTCGTGTCAGTTAAATTGTTTTTTTAGTTTAACTTATTGTTGTGTTTGAGTGTTTAAGGGGGGTTTTTTTAGGTTATAGTTGGGTGTTTGAAGAGTGTTGGCCGAAAGGTTCCCCGAGTTGAGTCTATTTTAAAGTAATTAGTTCTTTATGTGGGCACAAATCTTTATATATATATATATATATATATATATATATATATATATATACTAACAAAATAGCAAGATCGCCAAGACCGACCGCCGTTGTGCGAAACCGCGGTAGGTCTTGGCGATCTTGCTATTTTGTTAGTGTGTTTGCTCTGCGTTACTGCCTTCTAGTTAAATACTTTTCGGTTGTGTGTATCGAGCACTTTTCTTTTCTGGTTGTTTGTTCCGTTAGAGGGTTTTTTTCTTTTTACTGGGAGGAACCGTATGTATTGTCGGTCCCACGCAGTTTTCTTTTTTTCCCCCTCTTTGCCCAAAGCTTTATAGCCGAGGGCAATAACGGATTTAGATTCTGCTGGTCATTCATGGTCTTAGAAAGTCCCTTCTATAAAATTTTGAGATTAGAATACACGCAGAGTCGGTTTAATAATTATTATTATTATTATTATTATTATTAATATATATATATATATATATATATATATATATATATATATATATATATATATATATATATATTGTTACTTTAAAAGATAAGGGTGAACCTGCACTAAAAAAAAACCTGCTTGCCAAAATAAATTTTCTCAGCAAAACTCCTTGGCGTTAAACATTCTTAAATCAACACTATATATATATAATGGTGAAGCCCGAATGGTGAAGCCCGAACCGTCGCCTGGGATATCTCTAAAGCATTCGGCAGAGTATGGCATGCCGGCCTTCTACGGAAACTGCCAAGCTATGGCATGACTGGACTTTTGTTGGACTTAATCCAGTCATTCCTCTCTAACCGCACACTGAAGGTGGTATTAAACGGACATGCCTCCCAGAACTACCCTACAAATTCGGGTGTACACCAAGGCTCTATCTTAGGTCCTACGCTCTTTCTAATCTATATCAATGATCTCCCCGATGCCATGAGATCACAAGTAGGCATGTACGCCGATGATACCACAGTTTACTCTCGCCTCGATCAAAATTCTGGTGTTTGTGACAAGGCGAACCTCGCTGCCGAGCTTGTGAAGGACCTCCAATCCGTGGTGGATTGGGGTAAGAAATGGCTCGTAAAATTCAATGCTTCCAAAACGAAGCTGCTGTCAATTAACCACCACAGACAACCGCACCTCCCTGCCATTAGCATGGAACAGGCTTGCCTTGTGTTACCATCCTTCTCGTGTCCTTTCTCTGACACCTCCTGTAACTTGTCCGTCTTTCTCTTCATTCTCCTATTGCCTAAACTTTTACAATTATGTAGCTCCCTGCGCATCAGTGGTGGTACCGCCTTGCTTGGGGTGAAAAGCTTAAAAAAACTTACGAGTTAATTAGTATGACGAGTATCACTAAATTATTTGTATCTCCAAAAAACTACTAAAATGTAAAAGTATTTTTCAGGATGTCAAATATCATTCGGTAGAAAAGCCGAAGAAATACTTTTTATGACTTTTTTATATAATCGTATCGCCCCAAGCAAGTTATTATACTGCCACTGTTGTGCAGGGGGTTACATAGGAGGGCAGTTGTGAGGAGTGACAGAATAAATGAGGTTCTAGCAAGCGGGTAGGTGAGGGAGTAAATTCGTATATGCACCAGTGAACTAAGTTCATCAGAGCAGAAGCCGTGAAAGTACTTGTAGAAGAGACACATGGAAGCCATATTGCGCTGATGTGAAAGTGACTGTATCTGAGCTGCCAAGTCGGGATCGAACGCATTACAGATTCACCGTTGTCAAGGAGCCCTAGGTGGATAGCAGGAGCAACGACCAGATATGACAGCAGTATTCGATGCACGGGCGGATGGTAAATTCGTGTATGTGCAGAAATTGTTTCATCCGGGAAAAAACTTCCTAGCCCTGTACCGTGAACCAACATTCTTAGCAGCGGATTTAGCTATGGATTCTATGTAGACATTCGACTTGAGATCTGTTGTGAGAGTTAACCAGAGGAGGCGCAGTGTCTTGCTCATGGATGTTATGAAATAGTCTGTGAATTTAAATATTCTATATATGGACATTCATGTACAAAAATTTTACTTATGAAAATACGAAGGTCGATCAATAAATCTATATCCTACCACAGAGTTTAAATAACTCTGTGGTAGGTTCAGAGATTTTCATAGTATATTTACAAGTGAATTAATGAAGAAAGGGAATGTCAAAAAAATTTTGGGTGTCAAATAGATGATTTTTTGTCATAAAATGGCGCCTTATGTATGTACACACACACACATGGATCTTGGGGATACCTCGATAACGAGAAGGTAACACGTATATAAATATCCATACCGGCCATAATTATTAGGCCACCCCAGTGTTTGAAAAAAAATGATGCATTTCATACTCTTTTTTAGTATTTATTGCCAAGTGAAAAATTATAAATGAAAATAGAATAGTTCTTTTGTTAATATTGCACAATAACATGTGCATAAAATGAATTTATAAATATTTAATAATTACCTATATTGCAGTTTCATCAATGAAAGAATGAAGACAATTTAGGGTGATTCGGACGACTTCATCTTTGCTTTCTTGCCTTGTAAAATTTTGCAAAGTAATAATAACAAAAGAACCATTCTATTTTCTTTTAGAATTATCCATTTGGCAATAAATACTAAAAATAGTATGAAATAGATTCTTTCTTTTAAAAAACTGGGATGGTCTAATAATTATGGCTGGTAGTGTATGTATCAATCGTTTAGAGACAAGTGTGATAAAATATACTCGGAGTGTTTGCGGACATCTACGCCGAAGATACGTCGATATAAGTGTGAAACTCTAAAACTCCTGATGATCAAAAGATTGGCAGCTGATCTCTTGTTCAATCTAGCACAAAATATGTGCTCAGCCGGACTATATTCTTTGGTTCCGCCAAATTTAATCTTCACGATTAAGACTCTTCATGACACTCAGGTTGTAGCAAATCCTCTACATTCCTTCAGTATTCCATTGTAACAAGCAAGGTCTTCTTGAACAGCTTCTTCTCGCAAATTGCCTCGTTTTTTAACCAAATCCCAAGAGAATTTTTTTTCCCGATCACTACAATCTTAACCTTGTCCAAGGAATCTGTTTTCTCTTCCTGATGCCCAATATTAATTTCCTTTTCGTTTCCAATCTTTCCAACACCTAATCATTACTCACATGCTCGGTCCATGATATCCGCAGCATCCTTCTGTAGAACCACATTTCAGCTGCTTCAAGTTTTATTTATTTTTATTTTTTTTTTTACTGTCCGTATAAACATACTCTTTTTTACTGTCCGCATAAACATACTCTTTTTTACTGTCCACATAAACATACTCTTTTTTACTGTCCGTATAAACATACTCTTTTTTACTGTCCGCATAAACATACTCTTTTTTACTGTCCGCATAAACATACTCTTTTTTACTGTCCGCATAAACATACTCTTTTTTACTGTCCGTATAAACATACTCTTTTTTACTGTCCGTATAAACATACTCTTTTTTACTGTCCGTATAAACATACTTTCCTCGAGGAGTTCCCACTCGTTGTACAGAGTTAAAATTACTGTAAATTTATTATCCCTGTAAAAGTGATCATTAAAATTCTCTTAAATGGATTCTAAATTTAAGATAGAATGTATTGTATATTAATGTATGCATTTATTGTGGGTGATGCTATCGAATCATTGAAATTCTCATATATTGTTTCTCACTAGTGTTTCTACCTGGCCGGTTTCCTATCGGCTGCTTAAGACAACTACTGCGCGGTTATTTGTCGCCTGAAGAACCAGTAGATAATGCTTAAATTAAGCACTGGACTCTCGATAATTCTTCTAGTTCTTCGTTGACTACACTTTATTCAAGCTACAATCGTCAGAGGATAAACGAAAACGTTAACCTAAATGTTTGGGTCCATACAAACACACTGAGTTAATCGCTCGGATCTTGCTCACCCAAGGTTATCTAACGCTAGGTTCCGGTAAACCAATTGAGGCTTTTCTTGGGGAACATGGACATTCAAATGTTTAGACGGCACGGGAGATTAGAGGTTAATCTAATTGTGCGGAAAAAGGAAGCGGTCTGAAGAAAAATCGGGAAAAAAATAAAGAACTAGAATCCCATGGAGAGATGAGAGTTAATTCTCTCTACATATCGCGGCAATAATGCTTTACGGGCAAAGAGGGAGGAGAGACGAAGAAAAGGATGAAGACGTTGCAATCGCCGTAGTAAAGAAAAGTAAAAACGGTTCTAGAGAACTAAAGAGGCAGATATTGGGAAAGAAAGAATACGGCATGAAAGAAAGAAAGACGGAAAGAAAGAAAGAAAGAAACTTAATATCGCGAAGAAACGCAAGGGAAAAATGAATGAACGAAAATATGAAGAAAGAAATGAGAACGAAATGAGAACGAAAGAAAATGTACGAATAAAGAAAGAAAGAAAAATGAGAACGAAAGAAAATGTATTAATAAAAGAAAGAAAGAAAAATGGGAACGAAAGAAAAATGAGAACGAAAGAAAAATGAGAACGAAAGAAAAATGAGAACGAAAGAAAATGTACTAATAAAGAAAGAAAAATGAGAACGAAAGAAAAATGAGAACGAAAGAAAAATGAGAACGAAAGAAAATGTACTAAGAAAGAAAAAATGAGAACGAAAGAAAATGTACTAAGAAAGAAAGAAAATGAGTACGAAAGAAAATACTGGAGGGAAAAATTAAGAAAATGAACGATGAAATGAAGAAAAACAAAACGAATCCAGCGGAAGAATATTAAGAAAATATTGAAAAATGAAGGAAAATGTATGACGAAAGTAGGAAAGAATAAAAATAGTGAATAAACAGAAATAAAAAGAAAAAAGGAAAAATGAAAAAAAGTTGTTCAGAAAAGAAAAAAAACAAGATATTTGAGAAAACAAGAATAAAATATTGCAAAAAGAAAGAAAGAAAGAAAATGAACGATAAAATAAAAAAAAGGAAAAAAAGAATTCAGGAGAAAAAGATTTTTTAAAAATATTGAAATATGAAAGAAAATACATAAAGAAAGAATAAATATAAGGAACGAACACTGGTGAAAATAAAGAAGTAAAGAAAGAAACAAACAAAATTATATAAAAAAAAGAGAAAGATAGAATAAAATATTGGAGAAAGAAAAATAGAAAGAAAATGATATTGATAAAAAAACTCAGTGTACAAAATAACGGAGAAAAAGAAAGAAAATGAATGACGAAATAAAGAAAAAGGGAAGAAAGAATCAAGGAGAAGAATATTAAGAAAATATTGCAAAAAGGAAGAAAAGCATGAAAGAAAACTTGATATCGCGAAGAAACGCAAGGGGAAAAAGAACAGTGAGAATGAAAAGAGTAAGAAAAATGAATGAACGAAAATAGGAAGAAAGAAAAATGAGAACAACAGAAAATGAACTAATAAAGAAAGAAAAAAGAGGAAACTGCAATATATATAAAGGCTAAAAAATTGAGAATAAAGAGAAAACGATACAATATATTATATATTAGCAACTAGATCCCACTCTTTTACTAGTAAACCAATAAGATGTAAACGTAAATTCTACTCCTTCAGTTTCTTTTCTCGCACTTCCCGCCTGTGGAATTCCCTTCCCTTTACTTGCTTCCTCGATAGCTACAATCTCCAAGAATTTAAATGTAATGTCAATAGCCATCTCCTATCTTACTGACTTGCATCCTCTCTCTCTCTCTCTCTCTCATGCTTCTTTCTCCGTCCACTGTATTCTTATCAGTATTCCCATCTTTCTCTTACCCACTTCTTGACACCCTCTATAACCTGTCATTCTTTCTCATAACTTTTCTCGTATGTAACCCCCTGCACACCAGTGGAAGTAAACTACCTTGCTTGAAGCGATACGATTATAAAAAAAAAAAGAAAATTCCAAAGTAATAAATTTAAGTTTTTAAAACAGAGAAATTATTAATTAAGAAAACGAATTATTTGGCCGTCAGCAAGATAGACGGCCCAAAGTGGAACGAAAATTTAACTGTCTGTGTTTTTTTTTTTGTTTTTGTTTTTTTTATCGTATCACCCCAAGCAAGGCTGTAATGCCACTGATGTGCAGGGGGCTATATAAAAGTAAAAAGATTAAGTAGAAGAGTGAAGAGGAAGACGAACCAGTTAGAAATGAGTAAAGAGAAGGATGGGAATACAGGTGTGATGACAGTTGCAAAGGTAGAGAGAAAGAAAAGGATATACGGGGTGGTGAAAGAAGTAGTGTCAAGTAGTTAATAGATGAGTATTGACATTGCATTTAAATTCCTGGAGGTTGTAGCTGTCAGGAAAGCAAGAATGTGGATGCGAGTTCCACAGGTGAGAAGTGCGAGAAAAGAAGCTGTAGGAGTAGTATTGTCATCTGCATTTGGTTGATCTAACTGTGAATGGGTGGCACACAGTTGCCAATCTGGTTGCACGAGTAAACACCTGTTACGGAGGTACCAGTGACTTAAGGTCGCTGGAGCAGAAGCGATGAAAGTATTCATAGAACAGACAAAGTGAGGCCACATCTCGTCGGTGGGGAAGTGGGTGTAGTCGAGTTAAGGAATATATGACGCTAAGATTCAATGGCGTATTGGGATAACGAATAACAAAGGATTCCTTTCAGAGCCTAAACAAAATATTAGGAAATGGAAAAGTGTTCCTTTAGAAACAAAACAAAACATAAAAGGTGTTCTGAACTCCTACGTCACATCTATCGTTCTGTAAGACAGTGAATAGTAGATATTTTACTCCCACACGAAATGTGATACTATAGAACGATGCTGAGGATTACCCTGTGTAGGAGATGCGACATATCGACTCATGGATCACTTAATGCTGAAATTTAATTTTCTTAGAAGCATTAGTAATGTCCTTTACAAAAATGTATTGCTGATATTTATTCTTATTTTATATTTTTTAACCACAAAACACTGCTGGTAATATTTTTAACTAGTTTGCTGCTAATGTTTTTACTATAAACATGTGTTGTTGGTATTTTTACTATAAAATATATTTTTATATTTCCATACTATTTCGACTTCAGTTTGCGGTGTTTAGTATTTGCCCATTGTTAGGAGCCTAACAGCTGCTACCACCTCGGGTTAGGGTGGAGCTGTGAAAAACAGCAATTAAGAGGTGATTGTAAGGCCTGATCTAGTTTTTCGACATACCCAGGACGCAAAAATGAATGTGATTTCTGTAAAAACAATGATGAAAGTGTCTGAATAATTTATAAAATACTAGATATATTGCTAAATTTTATAGGCAGATAAAAATGAATAATCTATAAAACTAATTCAGAGTAAATGATTGCATTACGTAGACTGAGAAGGATGATAAGGGTTGCTAATGATCGGCCACGTCCTGAAAGGGCAAGTCACATTAAATAATAATAAAATGAAGAAATAATTCTATAATAAATTTCGTCCATTCATTTCTTTTAGAATCTGGTATTCAATCCAAAAACCCATCAAGGTTGGACTATTTTTTAATTATTTTGTAAAAAAAGCAGAATAAAATATGCTTTCGTCACCTCCAGGTATGATTCTGATGTTAATATTTTTCTATAACAGGATCTGTCTTTAAATTACAATCGCAATAAATTAATCAAAATGGCGAGGTTCTATAAAATGCAATGGTTAAACAAGCTTGTCTCACTCGCGCAGTTAAATCTGAGTTGTAATTGAAGTATTTATTAGAGATGATGTTGCAATGGCAGTTCACAGTGAAATCAAGCTTCAACGACTGGTCGTTGGTCTAGAGCAAGCATGACTGTTCGGGTCGAAAATCAGTGTCAATAAAACTGAGGTAAGAGGAAAATAGACAAACTCACCACCAGAGATAAAACTGGGTGTTAATATCTGAAAACTAGATAAATGTTTTTTTTCCTCCTGAATCCATCTTGCATATATACAAATCAACCATCCGTCCGTGCATGGAATGCTGCTGACATATATGGTCAGGCGCACCCGCTGTTCATCTCAGTGTTCTTGACAAGCTCCAAAGAAGAATGTGATAGATATCGACTTGGAGGTTCGACTCCAGCCACTTTCCCACCGACGGGATGTGGCTTCTCTCTGTTCTATGAATATTTTCATGGCGTCTGCTCCGACGAACTTCAGTCACTAGTGCCCCTGCATCAAGTGTTTACTTGTGCAACCAGACTGGCATATGGGTCCCACACATTTACAGTTAAATTAACCAAATGCAGGTGACAATTCTACTCCAGTAGCTTCTTTTCTCGCACTTTCCGCCTGTGTAACTCGCTTCAATATTCTTGCTTTCCTGCCGGCTACAACCTCCAGGAATTTAAATGCAATATCAATACCCATCTCTTAACCACTTGACTCTAGTTCTTTCTACATCACGCTCTATATCTTTTCCTTTCTCTTCCTTTGCAAGTGTCATCACAGCTGTATTCCTATCATTCTCCTGCTTCTTTCTAACTGGTTTGTCGTTCTCTTTACTCTTCTCCTACCGAACCTTTTTAATCTTATGTAGCCCCCCCCCCAGCACATCAGTATCGTTACCGCTTTGCTTAGGGTGATACGATTATAAAAAAAATATGTTTACTTGGGATCCGCCATAACATCGTCCTTATCTATGGATGAGGAAATGACAAATGCAATAGGAAATGCCACAACTGCATTCAAGTAATTTCTAAAAATAGCATGGAAAATTAAAAATTTAATATAAGAACCAAGACTAATTTACCGAAAATGCTTCCTCTCCATACTCATTTACGAGAGTAAGACATGTTCCTTGCATGCTGATCTGGAGAGGATGTTAAACTGATTTCATATGAGATAGTACGAAAGAAAAATGACTTGACTTACCTCGGAATTCGAAACGAGAGCGAACGTGTCTTGTTTGCTAAATAATAGCAAAAAAGGGCGGAGCTGAAGTAGACTACCACCTGTTTTTCATTTTTCTTTTTCTTTTTTTTTTCTTTTTTTTTACTTTTTTCAGCGTAGTCGATTCAACTTTCCGATTATAAAAAAAAAATTAAATTACAATAGTTAAACAGTTTTTTTTTGGTGGTGGTGGAGGAGGTCAGTTTCTCATACAACCTTAAATGAAATCGATCCTCCAGGTTCAACTCGCGTTGGGGTCTCTTTCTTTATATTAATTTCGTTGTTTTTAATTATTTTTTTTTTACTTTTTTCAACGCAATTCTATCGATTGTTACTTAAAATTTATCCCCATTAAAATTGTTTAAATGTTGAAATTTTTGCAAATTTTTTTGTCATTCGTAACTTTTAATGTATAAAAGATAATATTGCAATGAAAAAAGTCCAAAAATTTCGATAATGAACAAATTTACAGGTTTTTTTTTATAAGCGTTTCACCCCGAGCAAGGCATGTCACTGCCACTACTGTGCAGGGGGCTACGTAGAGTGGAGAAAGGCTGTTATTGTCGTACCGGCGGCTGGTTTCAAATTGGAGGCTCGATTTACTATAACGTTGTATGAGAAACTGATCCCATCAGAAAATTTTTAAATATTGAAATTTTTCAAATTAGTTTTTGTCAGATATAAAGCTAAGTGGGTAATCGAGAGGACTACGCCGAAAAAAGTAAAAAAAAAAATGAAAAACAAAGAAATTAAACGTGGTGGTAGTCTTCTTCAGGTCCGCCTAAAAAAAGACGCCTATCTCGTCCAAAACGAGACGATATTTGCACACATGCAAATTTTGTCCGTTTTGGAATGGGATAAAAGGCGGGGTGCTAGCGCTGCTTTGAGTTGTCGTTTTTTCAGCGGACCGTGTGTCTGTTAAAGTTGGACGTGCGGATTGACAGTCAGTGACAAAGAAGTAGGAGGGGCTTAGTTGGTGCCTGTTTCACAACTGCCCCGTGTCACGGCCGAGAAACGGAAACAGGAAATCCATTTCCTTTAGGCGACCGAAGAAGATAGAAAAACAGCTGTCCTGCCGGCGAGCGTTGCACAGCACATTTTGATCCCCTTCATCATTACTTTTTTTTATTTCTACAGATATTAAAGAAATATTTAAAAATATAAGATAGCAAGATAAGGTCCCGGATATAAAAGAGCTCAAAGGGGCTGGCGTTCAGTCACTATACCTCGTCATGCTGGCTCGACAGCTTCGGTTTGGGCGTGATGTGCGTATGGATAACTGAAGAATTTTTATACAGATACTGTGTTTCTGAAGGTACACGCTGGACGAGCCAAGCTTCGTTTCAAGAACCAGTGTAAAACATCCATGATAGAATTTTCTATCAATTTTGCGAAATGAGATCCGGTTATTCGGGATTGAGTGGGGTGAAGAGCTGCTGATTTCGGGGATGCAAAAAACTATGAAGAGAATAGAATCCAGCGCGCCGCAAAGGCTAGACAAAACAGAAACACCCCACGGTGGATGTATGTTGATACCGAGCAAAAGCGATGGACCGGATGTTTGCGCTTTCACGACCAACAATCAAATGACCAAAAGTCGTCGCTGCGCCATCGGCTCCGCGCAGATGATCCGGTTGAAAACTAAAAATTAATTAAATATTAAATTTCCAGTTCGCGAGCCTGCGCGAATTTTAATTATCAGTCAATGGGAAGCCCAGAACCAAATACAAGTGTTAAATCCCAAATGAGCTGCTGTGATCCCAAAAAAGACATAAAAATCGGATACAGAAAGTATCAACAGGCAGACCAACTCGAGGAGAAGAGTAATTAATATCCCCTTGACCTAACTCAAGCGGCTTACTACACTCGCCTCCCTTACCTCTTTCATTCTTCCCTGCCTCAAAAACTACTTACTGACCTAAGGAGCGAATACATCAAAGACATTCCTTACTTACACGCTACCAAATTCCTAAGCATTAATTCTCTTTCAGCATTTTATTACCATGAACATTTTAACCTCCGTTGGACCTATACTTCATGTATTACTTCAATTGTAAAAACATAAATTGATATGTGTTATATATAAAATGTTATCTTTCAACTCAATTTGCTATTCTTGGTTTATAACCTTTCTTTATGACTTATAGTGGAATATCTACAACAAGGCCAAATTCTGTTAGCCTACAACAGTATACGACTACCCTTCACTATATGGACTCTCCACTACTAACATAAAAGAATATATAAGCAACCCGCTATAGATGAGGTCACAGTATTCTACTACTGCTCGTGGTCAAAAACCTTGGCGAGTGTACATTGGTTTGTTATAGCCATGAGCGGCGCTGTGTTTTAACCATCGATGAAAAAAACCATGAGTGAGTGCGATTCTCACTGGATTTTGTATTTCATCTAAGCTACGCTTAGATCACTATAAATATATTAATAGAGTATTTGCTGTAATTGTTAGTAAGCTTGTCTCACTTAATCAGTTATGGCTGAGTAGTGAGATTGATCCTTACTGGGTACTCTATACTTGCGGCTTTGTCTAATTCTATGCGTTGTTTCTCTCTGAATGTATATCTCTCCATAGCTTCCTTTTTTTTGTATCTCTTAATAAATTTTGTCGGGTTTTTTTTATCTCTTTTGCTCTTTTTACCACCATCAATTTACTTAAAGTCTCTCTGTATATTACTGCTCATGTTTTCCTTTGTTCTTCTTGTCCTGTGGGTATCACATTTTAAAACCCTCTTTCGTCATAATGGGCCCTAGAATTTCAATGCAAAGTCAAGTGCCATCTGTTACCATCTTGATTCACATCCTTTCCATGACAACTCTTGTATCATGTTCTTCTTCCTTTCCATTCCACTCTCGTGCAGACCTCTTCACACCTGTATTCTCATCGTGTTCTTACTCGTTCTTGGACTCCTCTGTAACTTATTCCTCTTTCTATTCTCACCTCTTCTGTAACATCCTGCGAACCAGTGGGTGAAATGATTTAAAAAAACTCCCACTAGAAAAAAAAATGGATGGAGATCCTTTTCACTTTTCGCTGCGTCTTAGATAGTTTCTAAATCAGGAATTTCCTAACAAATAGATCGGAATGAGTGGGCCATATTATTTGCCTCCACGTTCTCCAGACTTAACTTCAACAGATTTTTTTATGGGGAAATGTGAAATCAATTATGCATGAAATCAAACCTAGTTCGTTAGAAAATTTAATATATTACAGTCGCAATATGAGTGGAGTGAAAAAATATATATTACAAAATATTTAAATCTGAAACACTAGCTGTAAATAGAAGAGTATAAAAGGAAAAATACATTTTTGCGGGTGGGTGCTATAGGTCAGATAGGGTCAAAAGAGCCTGAGAAAATGGGTGCGTGTTAGGGAGATAGAAGATTTCCATTGACCTTACATTTAAATTCCTGGAGATTGTAGCTGTCAGGAAAGCAAATATATGTAAGGGAGATCCACAGGCGGAAAGTGCGAGAAAAGAAGCTGTTAGAGTAAAAATTGCGGTTACATAAGGAAGGTGCTGACGCAGGGTTGGAATTTTCCTGACAAGGAAAGCTTTTTCTGTCACTTTCCAAAGACTTAAACACGGCTGAGAGGACAGAAACAGTTACTATGCTATAACCCTAGTTAGATTCCAGGCAACTGATAATATTTAATTAACCTCCCCACTATGCCAGGATGATATACAACCACTATTTTTATACGCGGTGCCCATACGAATGCATATGACCCAAAACAAAAATTGGCCAGTCTCTTCCAATCTCTGCTTGCTTTGAATGTGCGTTGTGGTGTAGTGGATATCGACTCGGGACGATAAATCGGAGTGCCGAGTTCGAATTCTAGTAGAATTCCTTGCAGTCACTTACGCACAAATAAACTTTGGAAAGGTATTAATTCCGTCTCTTCCCTCCAATTATGGGTTAAATAATAAGAAAGATTGGGTTCTATAGCCTTGGATGGCAACCAGTCTTCTGCATAAAGCAATGGCAACCTACTGTGGCATAATCTTCTGCCCAGTCAGTCATGTCACGAAAAAGACATGATCGCCGAAAGCGTATATCACGTATGACACTTAATTGACTGATCAACTGCTTGCGTTGATATTACATCGACCCCATCTCTCTTAGTGTAATAAACGAAGTTCCTGCCGTAAGTTTTGAATCCCCGGGATCGGGCGTCTTCTGTCTTCTCGAATAAGAGGGATATATATATATATATATATATATATATATATATATATATATATATTAATCATATCACCCCAAGCAAGGCGGTAACGCCACTGATGCGCAGGAGGCTGCGTAAGAGTGAAAAGATTGGAAAAGAGAAAGCCGGAAACCACATCCTAAACATGGAACAAGGGATGAGCCATTTCACCTGTTCAATATACGTGGGTGGAGTGTGAACCGGGCGATAGTTTAGTCTATCTTCTCCAATTGAGAAAAAAAGAAAAGAGTAAGAAGATTGGAAAAGAGAAAGCCGGAAACCACATTCTAAACAGGGAACAAGGGATGAGACTCTTAACCTGTTCAATATATATTGTGCTTTCATAATAGCCAAAAGACGTAGAAATTATATTTATCAGGTCTCTCCACAAAGACATGTTGTATCATAAAGTCTTTTTTTTTATGAGCTGCCCATTCACATACATGTGTACTTGGACCAAGGTAAAAAAAATATCCAGACCCTGCGACCACTGTCACGCTGAAGTCGATATTACACCGATCAAATCTTAGTGAAATGAGAATGAAGCTTCTGTAAGTTTGGAATAACCAGGTACAGGCACCTTCAGTCAGTTAAGTGCCATACGTGATACACGCTTGGGCGATCATGTCTCGAAAGAGACATGACTGACTGGACAGAAGATTATCCCGCAGTATGTTGCCATTACTTTCTATGGTAGACTGGTTGCCGACAAAGGCTATAGAACCCAATCTGTCCTGTTATTTAACCCATAACTGGAGGAAGAGACGGATTAATACCTTTTCCAAGGGTGTCTGCGCGCAAGTGAATGCAAGGAATTCAGCTGGCACCTTATCCTATCTCGAACGAATTGAAAACGGATACTATGCTTTTATTTAATGTTGAACCCATAGATCCAAGAGTGAATTAACGAGGCTCACTTCCCGATCTACATTTTATCAATTTTGACAGGCTCCTTACGCGATCATTTAATCTATTAATGTATAATTAATTATATATTTAATATCAGTAATGATATTGGGAAGATGATGAATACCACTGTTAATGAAATTGAAATTAATATTTTCAAAATATTGTTTATTTTTACTTAATTGATAAAGGGATGTATGATTAAATGATAGGAATGAAATCAAGAAAAATGTTGCTGTTGTTGGTACTTATTACACACGTTCCGAATAGGAGAAGCCTTTCTTTGTTTAATGAAATCAATTTAATTTTCCTTTCTCTGCTTAATTTTTAGGGACTCCGAAAGAAGACGGAAAAGCTCTCGCTTCAGAATGGCTTCTATTTGTAATTACGTATTGAAACCCTCAAACATCGCTACACACCAAAAACAACATTTAAACAGGCCCTTAACACTTGAATTTGTTCAAGCTATCACCTTTTTTCGTTTCTTTTAATTTTCATGATATGCATATTTTTTCATCTTCTTTTTCCTATTTCGTTGCCGGGAAACATACATTAATCAAGTTTTTGTCACCTTCTTATTGGACGAGAATTAATTTAAATATGTTTTTAATTTTCAGAAATAGGGAAAATGTAACCAGAAAAGAAAAAATAATTCTTATTATTAATAAGTGTAATATTACATACATGATGTCATCTTTTACTAAGGTAACACTGTCACTGCATTCAACTGGACGAGAACATGGGTATGTATTTCGGCTTTTTTCGATATTTTTTGCAATGTTTTTTTTTTTTTGTGTATTGCTATCAATTTTTACAACACGCTCCCAAATGTCAATGTTTTGCACATTTACAAGTTAAAAAATTATTATTAGTAATAATTTTCTTTTTAACCCAAGCAAGGGAATAACACCACTAAGATGGAAAGGGTTTCTTGCTTGGTTGATTTTGTTTAGTAAACTTTAAAACCATTTGCAGTATATTTAATATCAAAATTTAAATATTTTGTAAAAGATTTTATTATTATTAGAAATAATAATAGCTTAGTGACACAAATTCTAATAACTATCTCATAGCTGGGGGAGATAAGATGAATTTATACCTGTTCCAAGGGTATTTGTGTGTAAGTGAATAAAATTAACACAACCAGAATAGGAACTCGTCTATCCAATTAACATTATTCCGAGTAATTAGACATCCAAAATTACTGCACCTGTTATTCCAAAGCGGTCATTGATCTAGGTTATGATTGACCAGGCTCAACGTTGCTTAACGTCGTTGATCGTACGGGAACTAGTTTCAACGAGATATAACCAAAAAACCAAGATGTAAGGGGTTACTGAAAGGGAAAGATATTCATAAGCCTTTTGTGAGGTAAAAGAGGTAGAATTCAGCAAGTTAGAAAATGCTGACTGACGGTGCTTTTTTAGTCGTTGAAGATTTTCGGTGGAAGTGATGACAAAAAACAGAATAGTATTCCGCAGACGAGATGAGCGAGAAAATAAACTACTAGAATAGGACTTGCGGTTACATTGTAACACCGTATCCTGACGTCAATGGACCGATGTATTCCCCAAAACCAAACATTGGTCCTGTATGATCCAGTATTACAGGTTAGGCCAGAGCCTGTGGTTCTAAATGTCGATTTGATGGCACCCTCAAGCCACGTTGTGATTTTTTCATCCTGGAGACCAGTTATCAGACAGTAGAAATCCAAATCTCCTCGTTGGTTCACCTACAAGTTCGTCAGGTGTGAAACGGGTTAACAGAAAAATAAATATAACAAAGTCGTTTCGATTTTGGGAAGACAAAAGTTTTATACAAAAATACAAACAAAAAAAAAATCCTAGTTTCAAAACCTCAGTCAGTTAAGGACCACACGTGATACACGCTTTGAGCGATTATGTCTCTTTCGAGACATGACTGACCGGACAGAAGATTATCCGGCATGTTGCCTTTCCTTTCTGCGGTAGATTGGTGGCCAGACAGGGCTATAGAACCCAATCTGTCCTAATATTTAACCCATAACTGTGGCTTCCCTGTGCCTCTTCTACAAGTACTTTCATGGCTTCTGCTCCGATGAGCTTAGATCACTGGTGCCGCCTAAGCACGAATTCACACGAGATACTAGATTAGCAACTAGGTCCCACCCTTTTACAGTTAAACAAATAAGATGTAACCGTAAATTCTACTCCAACAGCTTCTTTTCTCGCGCTTCCCGCCTGTGGAACTCCCTTCCACAACTCTGCTTTCCCGACAGTTACAATCTCCAGGTGTTTAAATGCAGGGTCAATAGACACCTCCTATCACACTAACTCCCAACTATTCTCACAACACTCATCTACCCAACCCTCATTCTCGGTATCCTTACCCACCTATCACCCACCCTCTGTCATTTCCTATATTTAATCAGCCTTTCTCCACTCTACGTAGCCCCCTGCACAGTAGTGGCAGTGACATGCCTTGCTCGGGGTGAAACGCTTATAAAAAAAAATAACTGGAGGGAAAAGACGGATTAATACTTTTCCCAAAGGTATTTGTGCGTAACCAAATGCAAGGAATTTAACTGGAATTCGAACTTGACTCCCTGATTTGTTTCGAATCGATATCCACTGCACCACAACGTATCCTGATCTATAACCAAACAAAACAAAATACTTCAAATAATTTCTGTACAGAAGAGATGTGGTTTTCATTCAAACCTTTTTGGTTCGATCTTAGCGCAACTACTCTAACCGTCGACGTTCCTGTTCTCAGTGATAGTAATAATAGCAGTAGTAGTATTTCGATGTTGGCGAAAGTAATCTGCTTCTTCGTTCTTCATATCAATAACAAACAGAGCATTTTTTCTTTGAATTTCTGACGTCACTCAACTCATTCCGACTGTATTCGAAGATAGTCAAAACCTCAACTCCTCTTCTGGCAGACCACTACCAACTCAACCTCGGACCCACGTGCCTCCTCGACAGCCTCCTCGACAGCCCACTACATGAACAACTTAAGGTTTGCCTTTTTATTGAGAAAAAAAACGGCTCATCAGCTGATACTTACAAGACTCGTGACAGGCATTTTTTGTTATTTATCCATCTTGTCCTTTGCATTGTTTATAAATAAATCTTCCCCAACCCGATTTGAAATTAAAAATCTAAAAGAGAGCATTTTACTATTTATCCATTGGCCGTATTAAGTTCCATGTATATTTGTTTTAGATTTTTTCCTATTAATAGTTCAGACACGTTTTGTCAACTTCACAAAAGATCGTGTTTTCAGTTTATAGATAAAATTAACATTTCAATTAGGAATCTGCTACCTTTTTGTACACTAAAAAAGATTATATCGCATGTTCTAATTTATATTTTCGTGACATTATTGATATTTAAAGTCTTTACGGCGTATGAACCTCTTGGTTATTTGAAGCGGCTTCTTTTTCACTTGGTGTTTTTTGCTCTTCTGCATATCGACCTTCATTAATATGACTAACATTATTATTGTTTCAGGGTGATATCGCCCCTGTCACAACATCGAGATGTTTCAACAAGAAAGCGATGAGATCTGTTTGCCAATCTGGCAGTTGGCATAAATTCAAATGGTCGTGTTACGAAGGAAAAGTGATTAATTTTGTATTTTGGTGAGAAAAACTGTTTGGCATAAAAGTAAGCCAACTTTACTAGTAGCTCTCTAGTCAGTCAGTCAGTTAAGTGCCATACGTGATACACGCTTGGGCGATCATGTCTCGAAAGAGACATGACTGACTGGGCAGAATATTATCCCACAGTAGGTTGCCATTGCTTTCTGCAGTAGACTGGTTGCCGACCAAGGCTATAGAACCCAATCTGTCCTGCTATTTAACCCATAACTGGAAGGAAGAGACGGATTAATACCTTTCCCAAGGGTATTTGCCCGTAAGTGAATACAATGGATTCAACTGGAATTCGAACTCGGCTCCCCGGCTTGTCGTTCCGAGCCGATACCCACTGTACAACAACGCACATCCACTAGTAATTGATTCATTATAAACATTCGGATAATTGAACGGATACTGCCAATCTGTATGCATTATGGGAGTTTAGTTTGAAAGCAGATATCACTTTGTTTCTGTTCTTGTGGTGAAATCAGGTAAAAATACTCCTGATGAGTCGTGAGTGTAGATGCAAGAGAATTTCCGAGATAATAACTTTGCTTTATCTGTAGTAGATGGCAGTTGATCGCTTGAAGACAGGAGTGATCGAGGATGTGTGTGTGTGTGTGTGTGTGTGTAAAAATTAAGACGAACACGTTATTCCTAGGAACTTACTCCAAGAAATTTACTCAGAGGACTTATTTAGCCTTCAAAATTCAGTTTACGACGAAAAAAAACTTATTTGATATCGATACCAGGAAATCAAAATTTGATTTACATCCATTCATTTTTCTTTCAGTCTACGGTTTCGCTTTAACTGGAAAGAGTCTGAACTCCAGGAGAATGGATTAGTTTTAAAGTCTTCATTACACCCGAGCAACGCCGGGCTATACTGCTAGTTATTAAATATTTATAAATTCATTTGATGCACATGTTATTGTTCAATATTAACAAAAAGTATTCTATTTTTATTTACAATTATTCACTTAGTAATAAATACTAAAATATTGTATGAAATACATAATTTTTTTAAAACACTGGGGTGGCCTAATAATTATGCCATATATATAACGAGAGAGAGTGAAAAAGAGAGTGTGTCTCATTCTATCAGCGAACAGTGACTTAGCCCTGAGGAGGGCACATTTACACTCATTACGCACGGATACAAAGAGACGTCTATTAAGATTCTATTTCTTATTGTATCTCTCCCTGTTCTTTTCTTTGGTTTAGTTCCTGGACATTTTTCTCAAATAATTGTATAACTTTTCTTATTTTCATTTTTGCATTTTTCTCTTGTGTGTATAATGGCGTACTTCTTTTTACTGCTGTTGTTTTTTATTCTTCGTCGTCTTCTAATATTTCATTTAATTCCTCGTTTCTTCTTCTTCTTCTTCTTCTTCTTCTTCTTCTTCTTCTCCTTCTTCTTCTTCTTCTTCTTCTTCTTTACTGTTACCTTTTTCTTGTCGTCCTTTTCTGTTTTTTTCTTATTCAACATATTTTTTCAAGTCTTCAGTTTCGATTTTATCTTCTCCTCTATTTCTTTCTTTGTAATTCCATTTCGTTTATCATTATTTTCTTTCGATGAATCGCATTTTCATCTCACACCACTATTCTTCTCCCTATTCTCCTTTTCCTTTTGTTGTCGTCTTTGTGTTATTCAGTCATTCTATGGCTATAAGTGCCATACGTGATATACCATGTCTTAAAAAAAGACATGACTGATAGGCAGAAGATTATCCCACAGTAGGTTGCCATTACTTTCTGCGGTAGACTGATTGCCAGCGAAGTCTATAGAACCCAATTTGTTCTGCCATTTAACTCATAGTTTCAGGTAGAAGAGATTATATTACATTATTATATTAAGTATAATTGTTGGGGGATCAGTTTATTACTTAATAACAATAAAAAAATCGATCCCCCACTTTATGCCCAGTACAAATTTTAATTATGTCTACAACTATTATATTCAGTCCGTTAAGTGCCATAGGTGATACACGCTTGGGCGATCATGTCTCGAAAGAGATATGACTGACAGGGCAGAGGATTATCCCACACTGTGCTAGACTGGTTGTCAGCCAAGGCTATAGAACTCAATCTATCCTGCCATTTAACTCATAGATGGAGGGAGAAGTGACAGATTATATTACATTATTATATTAAGTATAATTAGTGGGGGATCAGTTTATTACTTCATAACAATAAAAAAATCCGATCCCCAACTTTATGCCTATTACAAATTTTAATTATGTTTCCAACTGTTATATTCAGTCAGTCAGTTAAGTGCCATACGTGATACACGCAGTAGATTGCCATTACTTTCTGCGGTAGACTGATTACCAGCCAAGGCTATAGAATCCAAGCTCTTCTATTATTTAACCCATAACTGGAGAGAAGAGACGGATTAATACATTTCCTAAGGGTCCAAACACTTTTCCGTATTCTTTACTTTCGTATCCAGAAGTTATGAAGCCAAATTCTCATGTACTTTATTATTGGTCCTCTTATTAAACAGATAAACATTTTTCTTATTCATTATTTTTCTGTCCTTTAATTCTCCTTCCTATTTTCCCTTTCATTTCAGATTACTCTACTTGTTATTCCCACAAAGACTTCTTTTATTTACTTTCGTATCCTGGTCCTGGTTATGACGGTAAACTGCATCTGGCAGCAAGACCTCTGATTGGGAAGTTGTGAGGAGCATAGAACCACCTCTTAATTGCTGTTGTTCCCAGGTCCACCCTAACCCGGAGTGGTAGTACCTGTGAGGGTCCCAGCTATGGGCAAATAGTTTATCCCCAAACTGGGGTCAAAACACTATGAAAATACAAAAATAGATTTTTATACAAAACAATATACATTTTTGAAGGAAAAAGATGACCATAACACATTTCCGAAGAAAAAAAATTATTACCAGCAATATACTTTAATACACAACTGGAAGACATCTTCAGATTTCTAAAATAAAATAAAAATTTCAAAATCTAACCACATCAATCTTCTTACTATAACTGAACATTAAAAAAATACCTTCAAAACCCCACCTTTTTGACATTAAATAACCCACAGAGGTTGATATGCCGTTAAACAAAACTCAAACTCCTGTGACTGAAACTTTCGTATCCCCTATTTCTCCTTTTTCTTTTCGTCTTTATTTACTTGTTAATCTCATAAACTCATTTTCTCATTCTTTGCTTTCTTATACCTCATTCCTCCTCCATAGTCTTTTCGTATTCGTCAATTGTTATTTCCATATATCAGTTCTTCAATACGGCAGTGAACAATAAAATCGAAGATGAAGGAAAAACTTGAAGCAGCGGAAATGTGGTTCTACAGAAGGATGCTGCAGATTGGACGAAGCATATGAGCAATGATGTTTTTTAAAAGAATGGCAACGAAAAGAAAATTAATAGTGAATATCAGCAAGAGACAACTGAAGTTCCTGGGACATGCAATGAGGAAGGAGTGCTTGGAGAACCAGATGCTGACAGGCCAGATAGAAGGAAAAAGAGAAGAGGAAAGCAGTGGATAACATATTTGAAGGGCCCGAGCATGTGGATGACGGAACGGGTTGTTGCGTGTAGTAACAGGTGAAAGTGTGCTAAGAGCCACCAGGGAGAGTGAGACGTGGAAAACCATGATCGCCTACGTCCTGAAAGGACAGGGCACATAGAAGAATAAAAAAAAATTCTTCTTTTTGACGTTCTTTTCCGTAATTTCTCCACTATATTCACCTTTTCTTTTCGTATTCGCCATCTTGCTATTTTATTTATTTTTTTAATCGTTTCACCCCAAACAAGGAATTCCACTGCCACTATTGCGCAGGGGGTTACATAGGGGAAGGTGGTGAGAAAGAGTGGTTAGATATAGGAAATGTCAGAAGGAGGGTGATAGACGGGTAAGGATGTAGATGGGAAGAGTGTTTGAGAGAATGGATGCGAGTTGGTGTGTTAGAAGGTGTCTGTTGACCTTACATTTAAACTCCTGGAGATTGTAGCTGTCAGGGAAGCAAGTATGTGGAAGGGAAGTGCGAGAAAAGAAGCTGTTGGAGTAGAAATTACGCTTACATTTTATCGGTTTCAATGTAAAATGATGGTTCCTAATCTAGTATCACGTGCAAATTCGTACCTAGGGAGCACCAGTGATATAAGTTCATCGGAGCAGAGACCGTGAAAATATTTAGAAAAGAGGCACAGGGAAGCCACGTCACGCCGGAGAAAGAATGACTGCAGGCGTTCGGCCAAGTTGGTATCGATCACATTACAGATTCTCTGTTGTATTTTGTCAAGAATCCCGAAGATAATAGCAGAGGCACCCGACCAGATGTGGCAGCAGTATTCAATACACGGGTGGATGGTAAATTTATATGTGTGTGGGATAGATTCAGACGGGAAAAACTTCAGGGCCCTGCACAGAGAACCGACTTTCATAGCGGCGGATTTAGCAATGGATTCGATATAGTCTTTCCACTTGGGGTCCGCAAAGAGTGTGAGGCCAAGGAGGGGTAGTGCTTTACTCTCTGGGAGACAAACCTGTTCCATGCTAATGGGAGGTATTCCAGTAAAATCTTTTCTTTTTTTTTCTTTCTTATCCCTAAGTTCTCCTCCCTCTGCTCGTCTTCATTTCCTCATGGTCTTCTTTTTATTCTCGCACTCTCTTTATTTTCCTTCTCCGACTCTCCCTTTAATTTTCTGTCCATTTTCTTTCTTTTTTTAATCCTATCACTCCAAGCAAAGCGATAACGCCACTGATGTGCAGGGGGCTACATAAGAGTAAAAAAGAATAGATTGGAGCAGAGTAAAGAGAAAGACGAACCACTTAGAAAGGGAGCAAGAGAAGGATGGGAATACAGGTGAAAGGTAGAGAGAAAAGAAAACATATACAGGAAGATGTAGAAAGAACTAGAGTTGGTTAAGAGATGGGTATTGGACATTGCATTTAAATTCCTGGAGGTTGTAGCCGTCAGGAAAGCAAGAATATGGATGCGAGTTCCACAGGTGGGAAGTGCGAGAAAAGAAGCTGGTGGAGTAGAATTGTCGTCTGCATTTGGTTAATCTAACTGTGAATGGGTGGCACATAAACTTTTCTTTCTCTTTTCTTTTATAAATTTCTTCTCTATATCTTCATATATCTTGATATTTTAACATTTTCCACCTCTCTTTTCTTCCTCATTGTTTATGTCCTTTTTACATCATTCTATTTATCCTTTAAATAGTAACACTTCTATTCTATTCTTCTTCTCATGAATTTTCTCCTTCTTAGTCCAAGTTTTTTTCTACTTCTCCTTAGGAATTATCTTATTCTGTTGAATTATATTATTTTTTCCTGCCTTTATTCATTTTTTTCTTCCAAATGATCGTTTTTTGAATTTGTTTGAATTTTCTCCTTTTCATTCTTCTTTTTACCAATTATCTTTTTCTCGTGAATTTTCTTCTTTTTTTATTTCTTCTGTGGTATCTTCTCCTTTTACAGAATTTTTTTCTTCATCTTCTTCCGAATTATCTTTTCAGAATTTTCTTTTTCATCCAAATTAACTCCTTCTTTTAGCGAATTTTTCTTGTCCTGAATTTTCTTCTTTTTTTATTTCTTCTGTGGTATCTTCTCCTTTTACAGAACTTTTTTCTTCATCTTCTTCCGAATTATCTTCTTTTTCAGAATTTTCTTTTTCATCCAAATTAACTCCTTCTTTTAGCGAATTTTTCTTGTCCTGAATTTTCTTCTTTTTTTATTTCTTCTGTGGTATCTTCTCCTTTTACAGAATTTTTTTCTTCATCTTCTTCCGAATTATCTTTTTCAGAATTTTCTTTTTCATCCAAATTAACTCCTTCTTTTAGCGAATTTTTCTTATCCTGAATTTTCTTCTTTTTTATTTCTTCTGTGGTATCTTCTCCTTTTACAGAATTTTTTTCTTCATCTTCTTCCGAATTATCTTTTTCAGAATTTTCTTTTTCATCCAAATTAACTCCTTCTTTTAGCGAATTTTTCTTGTCCTGAATGTTCTTCTTTTTTTATTTCTTCTGTGGTATCTTCTCCTTTTACAGAACTTTTTTCTTCATCTTCTTCCGAATTATCTTTTTCAGAATTTTCTTTTTGATCCAAATTAACTCCTTCTTTTAGCGAATTTTTCTTGTCCTGAATTTTCTTCTTTTTTCTTATTTTTCCGAATTATCTTCTTTCGAATTTCTTCTTCTTCTTCATAATTATCTACTTCCTCTGATTTTTCGAAATTTTCTTTTTCTTTCAATATTTCTTTTATTTCTTCTTCTTCTACTTCTTCTTCGTCAGAATTTTCTTTTTCTTTTTCTTCTTCCAAATGATCTTTTCGGGAATTCTCTCCTTGTCATTTTTCTTTTTACAAATTATCTTTTTCTCGTGGATTTTCTTTTTCTTTTCTTTCTTCGGTGTTATCTTCTTCATTTAGATAATTTTTTCTTCATCTTCTTCCGAAATATCTTCTTCGTTTCCAAAATTTTCTTCTTTTTCTTCCGACTTAACCCTTTTTTTCTCTTAATTTTCCTTCTCCTGAATTTTCTTCTTTTTTCTTGTTCTCTCGAATTTTCTTCTTCTTCATTCGAATGTTTTTTCTCTTCATAATTATCCTCTTCTGTTTTCGGAATTTTCTTTTCCTTTCAATATTACTACTTCCTCTTCTTCTTCTTCTTCTTCTTTTTCTTTTGCATTATATACTTCTTCAGAATTTTCTTTTTCTTCTTCCTATTATTTTTCCGAAGATTTTCTTCTCCTACTTCTTTCGAATTTTCTTTTACCTTATTCAATAAAATTATCTTCATTTCTTTTCATTTTTCTCTCGGGTATATTTGATAGAATTTCTTTCTTTCCTGTCGCCATCTTTAAATTCTCCCCGACGGCTTTCATTTCTGTTAGCATCATCGTTCATAGACTCTCTTTTGATCTTACCACCCAACTTAATTGTATCTTTCACCATTGCCTTTTAATCCCGCCATCTTTTCCTTTTCATATAGATTCACTCTTTTCCTCATGCGTAAACATCGGCCTTTCTTTTCTTTTCCCACAAAATCCTATAATATCATTTACGCATTTCCGGTTATTGGTCGTCCAAGGTTCTCATTTCAATGATGACTCATTCTTGAGTCACATGACCACGGGCGCCTCTCTTTGCGTTGCACAGCGATTTGTTGCAATTCCTTGCTTTCCGCTGCCATCAACTCATTACATCTTACGATGAAACTAGGTACTTCAAAGGAAAAAGACCAAGTAGATATAAAAAGTGATACATACATACAGTGTTCATCCATCTGTGGACACACCTTCTAGCCTCTCTCTCTCTCTCTCTCTCTCTCTCTCTCTCTCTCTCTCTCTCTCTCTCTCTATCTCTCTCAGGGTGCGATGGATAAATTGTCACCATTTTTAAATTTTGCGTATGCGTTTAGTAGGGTCAGTCGGGCACCGAAGAAAAACGAACATCCAATTTGAAAATTTGAAAATGGCATGCTGTGTTGCTCGAAATTCTCGCAGTAAGCTCCAATAAAGTGTTAGGGTCTCAATTTGAGGATAGTGAAGATAATTCGGGATGAGTTGGATGAATCTAATGAAGATTACGAAGGTATCTAAAGTCATTAGTAGTAATAGCGACATTGTACGGACATTTCCCTAACCACAGACCCTCAGACTCAACACGAACGCTTACATCAAGTGACTTACATCAAGTACCGCCCTGGGTCAAGAGTGGGGCCGCTAGAAGAATCTGTGTCTGGCAACAGGAGTTTGTAATATGCCACACAAGCAAGAGAAGATAGTCATGGCTGTCACTGCGACAAAAGCACCCCTTACATCCGAACACTTGACTCCCCAGACTGCAACCTCTTGATTATTATGTATGGGGCACACTTGAGCGAGAGATCAACAAAGCTTGTAACACCAAAGATGAACTTATCCATCGCACACTGTATTTGTTTCGTTTAAATATAAGCAGTGGAACCTGTAGTATGCGACCACCCCTACTGTCATCGAAAACTAGTCGCATACGGCAGGTGGTCGTTCACTAAAGGCTCATAGTCATGACCTATTTACGCAAAGAACGTATATTCCACTCATCAGAATGTACATATTAGAATTTTACCATGTAATCTGGTAATAAATAAATGAGAACATAAGAAAATGGCTGAACTTTAAAGAATTTTGTTCAGCATAATTCATTTCAAAATTTAAAAGAAGTATTTACAACGATCAGAAAGAGAACAAAGTATTTATTTACAAAAAATATTTATTAAGTTATTTTTAGAAGTGAGTGATAGCAAAAGTGAATCTGCGTTAATACATGGAAAAAACATACAAAGAACTGACAGCGATCGTGGGTGGGGGGTAGAGAAACATAGATATACGCAGATAGAAATAGAGTAGATAGATACACAAAAAATAACGGAACTAAAGAGATAAACATTTGAGAAAGGGACATAATAGTGATTTTCTTAATCCCTGAAATTATCTAAGTCAGTACAGAGACTGCGATAAATCCCTTGAACATGTCAAATGCGATGCATGTTGTACAAAACCGTTTTTACCGTGAGGTGAACTCAGGCAATGTACATTTCGGCAAGAAATAACATGCTGATACAACACTACAATAACAAAACAATGAGTGTTCCTGGCTTCGACCAAATCAAAATAAAATAGATTAATCATTTACTTTCAACTAATTTAAAAGTTCGCAGTGTACGACCAAAATGGATTTTTTTTTATAGAGGTCGATTGATCAGTGATTTTCACTTGTTGATGTTAGTCGTTGGTCGCGTTCTGGAGGTGGTCGCTCACTAAGAGTCAATTAACATTAGCATTAGGCTTACGGCCATATCACGTTGAACACACCGGTTCTCGCTCAATCACCGACCTTAAGCAACGTTGAGCCTGGTCAGTACTTAAATCGGTGACCGCTTGGGAATACTAGGTGTTGTAAGCGTTTAGTGACGGATGTGCGTTGTGGTGCAGTGGATATTGGCTCGAAAAAAGAAATCGGTGAGCTGAGTTCGAATTCCAGTTGAATACCCTGCATTCACTTAAGCACTGGTACCCTTGGGAAAGGTATTAATCCGTCTCTTCCCTCCAGTTATGGGTTAAATAACAAGGGTAAGACTTGGGGACCCTGCCCTTAAAAACAGATCCCCAATGAATCTTGGTACTCGAAAAGAAAAAAGTATTACTAGACACAAAAACATATAGAAGAACAACAATAAATTGTTGAAAGAAAACGGTATTATCAGCAATAAACAAAAATTTAGTTGGCAATAAATGGCCCGCTGAGCTTGATATGTTATAAAACAAAACAACCCAACAAAAATATATATATTAGTTTAAGTGTCCTTTGGGAGGTTTATCTCCATCGAAACGTTTTCATAATTTAGATGATCCAAATATCAACAACATAATAAACTGCATATAACGATTATATACCAATGCCATTCTATATTTTTACTATTTCCAGGTTAGCTCCCTTATACTGAAAGCTTGGTTAATAAAAAAAATTAACCAATGTCTGTATCCACTGGGCTATGTGTCCTTAAATACACATAGCCAAGGCTCTACGCAAAAGGGATGAAGATGAGATACCCCAGTGATTGTAATGAAGGGTTCGGTTCAAACTTCCTAGCAACTGAAGAAAGCCGAAGCGTACAAGAGCCGAAACGTCGTATAAATGGCAACAAAGATGAGGACAATAGTCCGAATAATATAAATACTGTAAATAATACCTCATTTCATCAATATAGACATTTTTTTTTCATAAATTGATAAACATCGCATTTTATTTGTTGGCTAGCATTTTTAGGGCTCGGATTTTTTTAGAATCTTTATATATATAATCATTCTAACAATTTAATAAATAAATAGTGTTTTATATTTTCACTTTCATATGTTTATTAAATTGTTAAACACGGCTTGTTAAAACAACAAACATTACAGTACGAGTGAAGGCATGTAAAATAATAGCGATGTCAAGGAGAAATTTATCCCTTTTATAAACCGTTTCATTCCAGGTACGAACGTTGAATATTAATGACAATATTTAATCAAAGAGATTCAATGAATATAATGCAGTCACCTTTATTAATAATTGTATCAACAAGGAGGACGAGATGCAGTAAATTGTATATAAGGGGCGATAGAGTGTAATTTCTTGCATAATTAGTTATTTTCTCATCAGTGCTGACTTGTAAACTTTCCTTGAATATCAAAACACACGAAGACTGAAGTATTTTAATATTTCAACAAGTCATCTATCCAAATCAATAAAATCCGAAAAACTATTCTTATTGATCTATCATTGCAAAACAAAAATCATTAGTGGCAACCCGAAAAATGTACCTGCAGGTAATCGATAATAAATCAACATTGAGAAGTATTGAATGATTTTGCTGATAAAGTTTTTCCTTCATTTTATTCATGTCATCATATGAATATTAGAAGCATCTCAAGAAGGGAAGAATTGAGCTCAACTCCTCTTTGTCAGTTCAGTATTGATTGGCGGCAAGTATAATGATTTTTTTTTTTCACAAAGAAACCGCGGCCATCTTAAAATAATCTGGTGGACAAAGTTCATTTCTTTGCCTGTTACGCTCTGAAAAGTATTTCCAAAAAGTCGATAGACAGAAAGTACAACAGTGTACATGTGAGCATCAGTGAGAATTCTAGCTTTAGTGTTTTATCGTTCAACCTTAGGGGTTCTACCGTAGAATTGGGTGCAATTCTGGGAAAGCGAAGTCGTAGTACTGGGGCAATGCAATGGAAAATTACTACAGCGAAATATAGGAAGTGGCTATTACAATAAGAGTCAACTTCCGGTAAGATTGCTTTTGAACTCAGCAGCAGGTTGCAAGGGGAAAAGGGCGGGAAAGACATGGCGAGATATAAAAGAATCTGATAACAGAAAGAAAGGGCAAAACTAACGACATCATTAGCCTGTAGTTAGATTCTTGCAAGAGAGAAAAGGGAGTAAAAAGAACAAGAAGTTGAGGAAGAAGAGGTTAGAAGGAGAAATATTAAAAGAAGGTGAATAAGAGAGAATAAAGAGAGAAGGAAAGCGAAAAAAGGATAAGAATGGACAACAAAAAAAAAAGAGTAACAGCAAAAAGAGGGGGATGGAGAGTAAAGAAGGAAGGAGTAATAAAAGCAAAAAGAAGAAAAGAATGAAAAAAAATGAAGTTAGAAATAGTAATACTAAAAAGAAGCGAAACAGACAGGGAACGAGATTGACGGTAAGGAGGAAGAAGAATAACAAGAACAAAAAAGAGAAGATGTAAGAGAAGCTGGCAAGAAGCAAAAAAAAAAAACGAGAGGAGGACAGGAAGAAATGAGAGGCGAAAGAAAAAGAAAGGCGAAGAAGAAAAAGAAAGGTGAAGAAGAAAAAGATGGTCAAGACGGGAAAGGAAAAAGAGGATGAGAAAGAATAATAATAATAATAATAATAATAATAATAATACGAAGAAAAAGAAGAAGAACAACAACAACAACAAGAAAAAGAATAATTAAAGAAGAAGAAGGTGGAAGCTACGAAATCGCATTGGGAAGACACAGAGAAGGTAAGAAGAGAACGAAGGAGAAGAAGGAATGAGAAGCAGTCGTATTAAATTTAATAGGAGCAAAAGAGAAGGAAAAGAAAGGTGAGACGAATAGGATGAGAACGAATAACAAACGAAATAAAGAGGAAAAGTCGGAGGAACGAAGAGAGAAGGAAAGAGAAAGAAAAGCAAAAGGAAGAAGACGAGAACGAAAAAAGAATGGTGATAAATAGCAAGATTAAAAAGAAGGGAGGAGAGAAAACAAGGCTGAGCGAAAAGTGGAAAGAGTACAATGGAAACAAAAAATTAAAAAAGGGAAAAAGTGGAAAAAAAGGTAGGAGAAAAACGAAGAGGAAAAGTTAAAGTAGAGAATGGTGAGAAAAAAAGAAAAAGAAAGATGATGAAAAAATGAAAGAAGAAAAGAATGAGAAGGAATAATAAGAAAAAAAGAAAAAGAAAGATGTTGAAAAAATGAGAGAAGAAAAGAATGAGAAGGAATAATAAGAAAAAAAGAAAAAGAAAGATGTTGAAAAAATGAGAGAAGAAAAGAATGAGAAGGAATAATAAGAAAAAAGAAAAAGAAAGATGTTGAAAAAATGAGAGAAGAAAAGAATGAGAAGGAATAATAAGAAAAAAAAGAAAAAGAAAGATGATGAAAAAATGAGAGAAGAAAAGAATGAGAAGGAATAATAAGAAAAAAAAAGAAAAAGAAAGATGATGAAAAAATGAAAGAAAAAAGAATGAGATGGAATAATAAGAAAAAAAAGAAAAAGAAAGATGATGAAAAAATGAGAGAAGAAAAGAATGAGAAGGAATAATAAGAAAAAAAAGAGAAAAAAGAAAGATGATGAAAAAATGAAAGAAGAAAAGAATGAGAAGGAATAATAAGAAAAAAAAAGAAAAAGAAAGATGATGAAAAAATGAAAGAAGAAAAGAATGAGAAGGAATAATAAGAAAAAAGAAAAAGAAAGATGATGAAAAAATGAAAGAAGAAAAGAATGAGAAGGAATAATAAGAAAAAAAAGAAAAAGAAAGATGATGAAAAAATGAAAGAAGAAAAGAATGAGAAGGAATAATAAGAAAAAAAGAAAAAGAAAGATGTTGAAAAAATGAGAGAAGAAAAGAATGAGAAGGAATAATAAGAAAAAAAAGAAAAAGAAAGATGATGAAAAAATGAGAGAAGAAAAGAATGAGAAGGAATAATAAGAAAAAAAAGAAAAAGAAAGATGATGAAAAAATGAAAGAAGAAAAGAATGAGAAGGAATAATAAGAAAAAAAAGAAAAAGAAAGATGATGAAAAAATGAGAGAAGAAAAGAATGAGAAGGAATAATAAGAAAAAAAAGAGAAAAAAGAAAGATGATGAAAAAATGAAAGAAGAAAAGAATGAGAAGGAATAATAAGAAAAAAAAAAAGAAAGATGATGAAAAAATGAGAGAAGAAAAGAATGAGAAGGAATAATAAGAAAAAAAAGAGAAAAAGAAAGATGATGAAAAAATGAAAGAAGAAAAGAATGAGAAGGAATAATAAGAAAAAAAAGAAAAAAGAAAGATGATGAAAAAATGAAAGAAGAAAAGAATGAGAAGGAATAATAAGAAAAAAGAAAAAGAAAGATGATGAAAAAATGAAAGAAGAAAAGAATGAGAAGGAATAATAAGAAAAAAAAGAAAAAAGAAAGATGATGAAAAAATGAAAGAAGAAAAGAATGAGAAGGAATAATAAGAAAAAAAAGAAAAAGAAAGATGATGAAAAAATGAGAGAAGAAAAGAATGAGAAGGAATAATAAGAAAAAAAAATAAAAGAAAGATGATGAAAAAATGAAAGAAGAAAAGAATGAGAAGGAATAATAAGAAAAAAAAGTAAAAGAATGAGGGGATGAAGAAGATAAGAATCGGGATGACGATGAGAAAAAAGAAGTGAAGCAATAATAGAGGGAAAAGGAAAGAATAAGAAGATGAAGAAAAAGGGAAACAATGATGAAGTAGGGAAGTAGGAGGAGAAGGAAAGTAGGAGGAGAATGAAGAGGAATAACATCGGAGATAAAAGAGGAGGGGTAGGATGAAAAAGATGAAGAGGAAGAAGAGGAAAATACTCTGACATAAAAATAATGAGTGTAACGAGAAAAGAAATTAAAAGAACAGTAAGAAGAATAGAAAAACACAAACGAAGAATAAATATTATGAACGAAATTTCTTTTTTTTTTTTCAGGGGATAATAATAATCTTACTAATGAATTTTTATTAATTAACCCATTCATAGGGGAGTTTAGTTTAGTTTAGTTGTTTGTTTTACCAGCATATCTATCCTTTTGGGTCATTTAATGCTGAAGACAATACCATCAAAGATGAAGGAAAAACTTGAAGCAACTGAAATGTGGTTCTACAGAAGCATGCTGCGAATCTCATGGATCGCGCCTGTGAGCCATGATGAAATCTTGGAAATGATGGAAACAAAAAGGAAATTAATACTGAGTATCAGGAAGAGACAGCTGAAGTTCCTGGGACACGCAATGAGGAAGGAGGGCTTGGAGAACTTGATACTAAGAGGTCAGATAGATGGAAAAAGAGACAGGGGAAAGCAACGGATAACATATTTGAAGGATCTAATCAGGTGGATGACAGAACGAGGATTGCACGGTGTAACAGGAGAAGGCGTTCTCAGAGCCGGGATAGGGAAACGTGGAAAGCCAGATAGATAGTTTAGTTTAGTTTAGTTTAGTTGAGTTGAGTTGAGTTGTTTTACTAGCATATCTGCCCCTTTGGATCATTTAATGTTTTACTAATAAAAGTTTTATTAATTAACCCATACATAGGGGAGTTTAGTTTAGTTTAGTTTAGTTTAGCTTAGTTGTTTGTTTTACCAGTATATCTACCCTTTTGGGTCATTTAATGCTGAAGAATTTGTTTGGTTTTCGTTGACTGCTTCTTGATCTTTTGTGAGTCAATTGCTGTCGAGATATAAGTAGAGGTGTTGTGATTTGATGTGTGATGGTTATATGCTATCTTCTTTTGCAACTATATTTTGTTATATACTTTTGTTGCTTTTAGAAATTCTGAAAGGACATTTGGGTCAGCTTTGTTGAAGATGTCTTTCAGATTTTTTTCTTGATAGTATCTTAATCGCATGTGTTCAAGATCTATACAGCTTGTTAGTATGTTTCATTGTGTAGAGCTCCTGACATGGAATGCTAATTGGTGCCTCTTTAGCTTTTACTAGGTCGGAATGGGTGACAGCGGTGTGGCATATTTGAAGTTTAGTTATTACTATTTCTTCTTGACATTTTTTATTAGAAAATTTAACTTCTATCCATTCTTTGAGAATGGGTTTAACCCTCTAGGGCCATTCGTATCATATTTGATACAGTATTTCCCTATAAGGAAACATTTGGTATTTCCCTATAAGGAAACATTTGGTATTCATTGACTGAGCAGTCAGTACTGCTTTCATTTGAAATTTATAAAATATTTCTCTTAAAAAATTTTTCAGGAAAATATTTCTTTCAAGGCTTGTTTTCATACTGTATCAAATATGATACGAATGGCCCTAGAGGGTTAATTTTGTAGAAATTATTATTGTTGCATGAGTTTCACCACTCTTGCCATTTGGTCGTAATAAAGTTGTTGATTAGAGGTTTGCAATCTGTGTGGGGTACTTTTATATCACTAATGTTGATGTGTAATGATCTTTTGAGATGAAATCATGACTATAAGTAAATATAAAGAAACAAACTGGAATTTGAAATCGACTCTCAGATTAACCATTCCGTGCTACGATATTCAAGCTTACAGTTCTTAATATTCCAAAGATTTCACTCATGCGGCCTAAACCTTGAAAGACGAAACGGGATGAAGAAAGAGCTGAATAATATATTGAATGTAGAAGATGTAGAAAAGACGAGTAGCAATAAGCAGTAAAAAAAAAATGGTTTAAGAGGCTGAGAAAAAGTCTGGAAACTAAAGAGAGGTTGGTTGGTTGTTTCTTTTTTATGGCAAATCAACCTCGGCGGGTCATTTATTGCCAACTAAATTTTATTTATTTAATGCTGGTAATACCTTTTTAATTCAACAGTTTATTGTTTTTTATATAAGTTTTGTGTCTAGTAATACTTTTTCTTTTCGAGTATCAAGATTCATTGGGGTTTGTTTTTTTAAGGGCATGGTCCCCAACTCCTACCATTGTTATTTAACCCATAACTAGAGGGAAGAGACGGATTAATACCTTTCCCAAAGATACCAGTGCTTAATTAAATGCAGGGTATTCAACTCGAATTCGAACTCGGCTCACCGATTTCTCTTTCCGAGCCGATATCCACTGCACCACAATGCACATCCGTCACTAAACGCTTACAGTACCTGGTATTCCCAAGCGGTCACCTATCTAAATACTGACCAGGCTCAACGTTGCTTAACTTCGGTGATCGAGTGAGAACCGTTGTATTCAACGTGATAGATCGTAAGCCACTAAAGAGACGAGGGGAAAATTAATATGACACATAAAATATGAAAAAATACAGAAAAAAATAGCAAGGAGGAAAATAAACGAAATTTTCAATTTATGTAAACTACGGACCTTCTTATGACTGTTTTTACGGCTAGTTATCTAATCCCTGGCGCAGATACCTGCTCAGGTACATTTGTTTTTAAACAAAAACCTACACTGGCAACCTGTGATTTATATTCCATTATTATTGATAGCTTTTATGCTGTACTCAAATGAGGACACTGGGTTAAAATGGGTTAAGTAGTAGCAAATTGATAAAGTTTTCATAATTTCGTGCAAATACTGGTTCGAGAGATATTGAAATTTGAATTTTCTATTATTAAACCAATTAGGTTAGTTTGAAAAAGACCGCTACATTTGCATACGATAGAGCTTCGTAAAAATGAAAGATCAAATAAATACATAAAAAGTTAAGAACATATTTTTTTACGTCCAATTTGTTTGTGATTGTTTTTCTATAAATTTCGATGATTAATCCCAGATATCAAGTCTTTAGAAACACTTTCCTATATTTCGCATTATTGTTTACTCATTTTTGACATTGTTCCCGCGGATATCGAAACAAATCGTTTATTTTATTCTCTTACTAGCAGTATAGCCCGGCGTTGCTCGGGTGTAATGAAAGCTTTAAAACTAATCCACGGTCCTGGAGCGCAGCTTAAAGAATATTTGAAATAATAAAATAATTGCGACAATTTACCAATCGCACCTATATATATATATATATATATATATATACTATCAGTATAGCCCGGCGTTGCTCGGGTGTAATGAAAGCTTTAAAACTAATCTATGGTCCTGGAGCTCAGACTCTTTGAACGATGGCACGAAAGACTAAAATGCAATAGTTGTTTCCAGTTAAAGCGAAACCGTAGACTGAAAGAAAAATGAATGGATGTAAGTCAAATTTTGATTTCCTGGAATCGATATCAAATAAGTGTTTTTTTCATCTTAAACTGAATTTTGAAGGCTAAATAAGTCCTCTCAGTAAATGGTATCATGGCTGAGACTAAGAACTACAATTATACCTACTTATAGCCAAACCCGAAGCAAAACCTAAAATGAAAGAGCTGAAAAAAATGCAAATATACAGGCAGATAAGCAGACACACACACAAACATCTTGCCTTTTATATATATATATATATATATATTATCGATTTTCTGCACTATTGTAAGAACTGCAACCTTGAAACTTCTGAATATCGTTTTTTATGTCTTCGTCTATGAGTGTATCAAATTTCATTAAAATCGGGTCACTCCTTCTACAACCCGATTTTTTTCGATTATCGATCTTCGAATTTATCAGGGGTACCTCAACACAAAACCTAGCTAAGAACACTCGAAGACGCTTATAGTACAACTGTGTAAATTTTCAAGAAAATCGGTTCAGCCGTTTAGGAGTCTATAAGTAACGGTCACACACACACAGATACATACACAGAGAAAAAGTACCATTTATAAATAAGTTTAGATTAGATTTGATTTTGTTGTCAGTATTGTTCAAGATAACTAGACATTTTTTTATCAGGTGTAATAATGAACTAGAGATATTACCGCTACTAAAGACATAGTTCCAAGAAATCGGAATCAAGATGAACTTTTACAAAAGCAAATTTGAAGCATTGGGAATCTAAGGACAATGGAGACGGAACATACCATGACTCTATCATAAAAATTCAAATAACTCGGTGTACTGATTAGATTTAATAAAGAGGGATAACGAAATTGAACATAGAATAAGCTGTGCTAGGGATACTTTTGCCATACACCGCAAATTGTTCTTCTTCTTCTATGTGCCCTGTTCTTTCAGGACGTAGGTAATCATGGTTCTCCACGTCCCCCATCCCTTGTGGCCCTTAGTATGTTCTCTCCTGTTACACCTCGCAACCTCCGTTCCGTCATCAGGCCCTTCAAATATGTTATCCGCTGCCTTCCTCTGTCTATTTTTCCTTCTATCTGGCCTGTCAGTATCAGGTTCTCCGAGCTCTCCTTCCTCATTGCGTGTCCCAGGAACTTCAGTTGTCTCTTTCTGATGCTCAGTATTAATTTCCTTTTTGTTGCCATTCATTACAACTCCTCATCGTTGCTTGCATGATATTCGCAGCATCCTTCTGTACAACCACATTTCCGCTGCTTCAGGTTTTGTCCTCATTTTCGATGATATTGTCCAGCATTTACTACCGTATTGAAGAAGCAATCACACAGCAATCCACCACTCTTTTTTTTTTTTTGTTTCTAGTAAAATTTTCCTGTGTATTATTAATTTACTCAACTTCTGGAACGCGTCTTTGCCATGCCAATTCGCCTTCAGATCTCTGTGTCGCACTTTCCATCTCCTGTTAGAACACTTCCTAGGTATTTAAATTTTTGTACTTGCTTGATTCTGGTATCCCCCACCTGTATTTGGAATTTTGAATTGCTCTTTTTGCTGATGGCCATGCATTCAGTTTATTTAAAGTTTATTTGTAGTCCTTTTTTGTCACTCTCCCCAGATACCTTCTGTAGGAGGTCTTATAGTTTCTTTTCCGCGTCTGACAAACCGAAACATTAACCATAAATCTCGAGCTATTTTCTCAAATAGCCTCGTTA
Source organism: Ascarosepion bandense (assembly GCA_037127315.1). NCBI lineage: Eukaryota > Metazoa > Mollusca > Cephalopoda > Sepiida > Sepiidae > Ascarosepion > Ascarosepion bandense. The sequence goes on from JBBBDQ010029610.1 coordinate 1,943,203, forward strand.
AATCGAGACTTCCGTACATAATGCTGTCAAACTCATTCAGAATTATTTAAACCGGTGATTCCCAACATGAAGCATACGCCCCACAAGGGGACAATTTGATTTTTTTAGGGGGCAATTCGATTTTTAGGTGTTTTGCTAATAAAAGCCTTTGTTCTTTTTATCTGTTATTATATCGTGATCTTGGAACATTCCAATAAAGAAAAGTTTAGCAACGTTACATAGATAGACTGAACAATTGGAGTAGATAGACTGAACTATCGCCCGGTTCACACTCCACCCACGTCTATTAAACAGGTGAAGAGGCTCATCCCTAGTTCCCTGTTTAGAATGTGATTTCCGGCCTTCTCTTTTCCAATCTTTTAATCTTTTCCACTCTTTTATTCTTTTTTTTTTTCAATTGGAGTAGACAGACTAAACTATCGCCCGGTTCACACTCCACCCACGTCTATTGAACAGGTGAAGAGAGAGGCTCATCCCTTGTTCTCTGTTTAGGATGTGATTTCCGGCTTTCTCTTACCCAATCTTTTCGCTCTTTTCTTTTTTCTTTTTTTTTTTTTCAATTGGAGTAGATAGACTAAACTATCGCCCGGTTCTCACTCCACCCACCTCTATTGAACAAATGAAGAGGCTTATCCCCTGTTCCCTGTTTAGCATGTGGTTTCCGGCTTCCTCTTACGCAATCTTTTCACTCTTTTCTCTTTTTTTTTCAATTGGAGTAGAAAGACTAAATTATCGCCCGGTTCTCACTCCACCCATGTCTATTGAACAGGTGAAGAGGCTCATCCCTTGTTCCCTGTTTAGGATGTGGTTTCCGGGTTTCTCTTACCCAATTTTTTCACTCTCTTCTTTTTTTTTTCAATTGGAGTAGATAGACTAAACTATCGCCCGGTTTACGCTCCACCCACGTCTATTGAACAGGTGAAAAGGCTCAAACCTTGTTGCCTGTTTAGGATGTGGTTTCCGGCATTCTCTGTTCCAATCTTTTGACTCTTACGTAGGCCCCTGCACATCAATGGCGGTACCGCCTTGCTCGGGGTGATATGATTAAAAAACAAATATTAGCAATTTCTTTGGCTTTTCACGCTGTATTTAAATTTCAGTGTGGTTTTTAGGAAATTCACCCCTGTCCTAATACTTTTGGCACACTACCGGTAGTGTGCAAAAACGTTAGGACAGGCGTGATTTTAAAAATTTATTTTCATGCCCCATAAAAGATAAATTAGTTTTTGTCTAATACTTTTCCACTGTAATGCTTATTATGTTTCCTTCAGTTTTAGCTTCCACTGTAGTAAGTGAAGATCTGTAAACATTAAAATGCCTGTATTCTACCTTATAAACGATAAAATGACGCACACACACACACACACACACACACACTATATATATATATATATATATATATATTTATATATTTATATATTCTAAACATATACTGTTAAAAGTAACATACAATGAATGTCTATTATGTTTTAATCGTGAGTCATTTTAAGCATCGTATTTTGGCTTTCAAAGTAGCAGTGGAGAGTGACAAGAAGGGACTACAAATAAACTTTAAGAAAACTGAGTGCATGGTCATCAGCAAAAGATACAACCCAAAATGCCAAATACAGGTGGGGGATAACAGAATCAAACAAGTCCAAGAATTTAAGTACCTAGGAAGTGTTCTAACAGGAGATGGAAAGTGCGACACGGAGATCCGAAGGCGAATTGGCATGGCAAAGGACGCGTTCCAGAAGATGAGCAAAATACTAACACACAGGAAGATCTCAATAGAAACGAAGAAAAGAGTGCTAGACTGCTACGTGATGTCAGTTCTTCAGTACGGCTGTGAATGCTGGACAATATCATCGAAAATGAGGAAAAAACTGGAAGCGGCCGAAATGTGGTTCTACAGAAGGATACTACGGATATCGTGGACTGAGCATACAAGCAACGACGAAGTGTTAGAAAGAATGGCAACAAAAAGGAAATTGATGCTGAGCATCAGGAAGAGACAACTGAAGTTCCTGGGACATGCAATGAGGAAGGAGAGCCTGGAGAACCTGATACTGACTGGTCAGATAGAAGGAAGGAGAGACAGAGGAAGGCAGCGGATAACATATCTGCAGAGTCTGATCAGGTGGATGACGGAACGAGGGTTGCCAGGAGCAACAGGAGCAAACATACTAAGAGCCACAAGGGATAGGGAGATCCATGATCGCCTATGTCCTGAAGGGACAGGGCACATAGAAGAAGAATTTTGGCTTTAATTTCAGGTGAAAAATGAAAACAAAAATTATCCAACATTTGGATAATTTTGTATTATGCTGGTTCTAAGCTTTCGGCTCACATGAGCCATCTTCAGAGAATGCCTAGAACAAGCATAATGTCAATTACAGTTTGAGGATACTAAAATCAAGCAAATACAAAAATCTAAGTACTTAAGAAGTAATCTAATGGAAGACGGAAAATGTAACACTGAGATCTGATGGCGAACTGGTATGGCCAAGACGCATTCCAGAAGCTGAGTAGAGTATTAAGAGACAGGAAAATTTCGCTAGAAACAAAGAAAAGAGTACTGGATTGCTATGAGATGTCAGTTCCTCGATGCAGCAGTATTTTTCATCAAAGAAAAACCTGAAGCAACTAAAATGAGGTTCTACAGAAGGATGCTGCAGATATCATGGATCGAGCATGTGAGCAATGAAGAGGTTTTGGAAAGGATGGAAACGAAAACAAATTTAATACTGAGCATCAGGAAAAGACAACTGAAGTTTCTGAAACATGTGATGAGGAAGAAAGGCTTGGAGAATCTGATACTTACAGGTCAGATAGAGGAAAAGAGTGACAGGGAAAAGCAGTGGATAACGTATTTGAAACGCCTGTGGATGGGAGAGCGGGGTTTGGTTTTGATAACAGAAGAAGGCCTGATAGGAGCTACCAGTGATAATGAGACGTGGAAGGCCATGATCTCCTACGTCCTGAAGAGACATGGCACATGGAAGAAGAAGTTAAATTCTGAGATTTTTTAATGTCTTCTACTGTCTGGAGAGAAGCTGGTGTCATAAGAGAAGATATGCTTCTTGACTTTTCGTCTCCGGTCTACATGTTACAAACGTCATTGATTATGGACAACACTTTCAGACCAAAAAGACTTTTGATTGGTCAGCTCTTGCAACCCTAAAAGTGAGCAATCACCAAAACGGACGTTGGGAATAATAGTATATCAACAAGTACAAGACTGGCACGCTGTTTGAAGCAGGTACACTGCTATTGAACTGCTAGTCAGTTTAATCGCTCTCTTCTCTACTACTATTTACTCGAATAGTGTCCACGTATTTTGAAGGATAATACACGGGATGTGACTTCCCTTTGTCTGTTCTATAAATACTTCAATGGATTTTTCTCCAACGAACTTACGTCACTGGCGCCTCTGCAACAGGTGTTTACTCGTGCAACCAAAATGGAAACTCTCACCCATTCACAGATCAACCAAATGCAGACGACAATTCTACTCCTGCAGCTTCTTTCCTCGCACTTGCCGCCTGTGGAACTCGCTTCCTTATTCTTACTTTCCTGACGGCTACAACCTTTAGGAATTCAAATGCAAGGTCAATACTCATCTCTTAAGCACTTGACCCTAGTTCTTTCCTCACCACCCTGTATATAGTTTCCTTTCTCACTAACTCTGCAACTGTCTTCACAGCTGTATTCCCTCCCTTCTCTTGCTCCTTTCTAAATGGTGTGTCCTTCTCTTCACTCTCTTCTATCCAGTACTTTTACTGTTATGTAGCCCTTTGCACATCAGTGGCGTTACTGCCTTGCTCGGGGTGATATGATTAAAAAAAATTATATTCCTTTATACAGGGAGGTATACAACATGATCCAATTACAGACCCTACTCGTTGGTCAATCAACCATAGTTATAATTATAATTTATAGAATTTAAGGAAAACCCATTCTAAATCTCTGATTCAGTCCTGCTTTTATCTATTAAATTCTTAATGTTTGACCAATCGTTATTTAGATCCGAGGGGATTAACCAAAACATCATCCCTTACATGATTCGAGCTTTACGTCTGAAGGCAGGCCAAAAGCAACTGATGCTGGGAATTTCACCTCACTAACAATATGGTGACCGACTATGGAAGCAAAAAAATAAACAACATTCGTCTTGAATTTTGGCAGATTTGTATTTATTAAATCCAGTGACCTTTAAAATAATCAAATCCATGGAAAGGGCTTTGTTTTCAACACCGTATTCAAACGCCTACTAATGGTGTTTGTTCAACATCCACAGAGCCCACCTTTAAACTGAAACTATGCTGAGAGAACATAAGTTACATTTCCTCGTAGAGAGCGCATTATCTGGTGTTGTCAACAGTCTGTACAAGACCATTACTTTGAAACCTGAAGATATAGGGAGATTTTTTTTTAATCATTTCACCCCAGCAAGGCATTCCACTGCGCTTGGGGCTACATAGGGGAAGGTAAATAGAAAGAGTGGTTAGATATAGAAAATGTCAGAAGGGGGTGATAGATAGTTGGGTGGGTGGGAAGAGTGTTTGAAAGAATGGAAGTTAGTGTGTTTGAAAAAATGGAGGTTAGTGTGTTAGGAGGTGTCTATTGACCTTACATTTAAACTCCTGGAGATTGTAGCCGTCTAGGAAGCAGTCATGTGGAAGAGAATTCCACAGTCGGGAAGTGCGAGAAAAGAAACTGTTGGAGTAGAAGTTGCGGTTACATTTTATCGGTTTCACTGTAAAACGGTGGGATCTAGTTGCTAATCTAGTATCTCGTGCAAATTCGAACCTAGGGGGCACCAGTGGTCTAAGTTCATCGGAGCAGAAGTCGTGAAAGTATTTATAGAAGAGACACAGGGAAGCCACGTCGCGCCGGTGAGAGAGAGACTGCAGGCGGTCTGCTAAGTCGGTATCGATCACATTACAGACCCTCCGCTGTACCTTGTCTAGAAGCCCAAGGAGAATAGCAGGGGCGCCCGACCAGATATGGCAACAGTATTCAATGCGGATGGTAAATTTATAAATATGCAGGATAGATTCAGACATAAAAAAACCTCCGGGACCTGCACAGAGAACCGACTTTCATAGCAGCGGATTTAGCAATGGATTCGATATAGTCATTCCACTTGACGTCCGCTGAAAGTGTGAGACAATGGAGGCGTAGTGTTTTACTCTCTGGGAGGCAAGCCTGGTTCATGCTAATAGGAGGTAGGTGTGATTGTCTATGATGATTAATTGATAGTAGCTTCGTTTTAGAAGCATTAAAATTTACGAGCCATTTCTTAGGTCCTTTCCAAGCTCGGCTGCAAGGTTGGCTTTGTCGCCCGCACCAGATTTTTGGTCTAGGCGAGAATAAACTGTGGTGTCATCGGCGTACATACCTACTTGGGATCTTATTGTATCAGGGAGATCATTAATGTAGATCAGAAAGAGCGTAGGACCTAAGATAGAGCCTTGAGGGACACCCGCGTTCGTATGGTAGTTCTGGGAGGCATGTCCGTTTAATACCACTTTCGGTTATATAGGAATGACTGCATTAGTTCAAACAATTGTCCAGCTATACCATAGCTCCGCAGTTTGCATAGAAGGCCAGCATGTCAAACTCTGTCGAACGCTTTAGAAATATCCAAGGCAACGATTTGGATATCGAGTGCCTGATATATGTACTCGGTGATGGTCGTTAGCATATCAGCAGTAGACCTGGTGAAGCGGAAGCCATACTTTTTGTCTGAGAGGAGCCTGTGGGCCGTGAGATGCAGAACGACCTCGGCGTTGATAATGGCTTCGAATACTTTGCCGAAGATCAGAAGAAGGCTGATAGGTCGGTAATTTGCGGGATCCGAGGGTTCTCCAGTGTTTTTAAATATAGGAACTACAGAGGAAGATTTCCAACAGGCAAGAAAGCACGAAGCAGATAGGCAGGAGTTGTAGAGCTTAGAAAGTACAGAGGAAAGTTCGGGGGCACATTTCTTTAAGACTATGATTAGGATTCGTCTCCTCCGCTCGCTTTGTGAGGGTCAAGTTTTGAGATTATCTTACAGACAAGCGAGGGTGTATATTAATATATTTTAAATCGGCCTTGTGTCATACATAACCAAACTCCCTACAGCTTACAGGATTTATTCATAATCATCAGAAGGTTGTCAGCAGGTTGGAATGTATGGAAGAATGAAAATATAAATTGTGCAGATTTGAATCGAAATTTATCGAAAGAAAATAACAGGAATTAGTATATACTAATCTTCAATTAGAAAGTTAAGGCTATCAAGAATCTATAGTAGTATGTGTGTATGTATGTTCTCGTTGAAAAGGACTGTTGAGCATAGAGAAGAAGTAAAAGGAATCAGCACACGAGTAAGATGGAGAAATTTATCGAAAGAAAATAACAGGAATTAGTATATACTAATCTTCAATTAGAAAATTAAGGCTATCAAGAATCTATAGTAGTATGTGTGTATGTATGTTCTCGTTGAAAAGGACTGTTGAGAATAGAGAAGAAGTAAAAGGAATCAGCACACGAGTAAGATGGAGAAATTTATCGAAAGAAAATAACAGGAATTAGTATATACTAATCTTCAATTAGAAAGTTAAGGCTATCAAGAGTCTATAATACATAGTGTGTATGTATGTTCTCGTTGAAAAGGACTGTTGAGAATAGAGAAGAAGAAGTAAAAGGAATCAGCACACGAGAAAGAAGGAGAAAGAGAACGAAGGTGTGACGCGAACTTACTTCCGGGTCGATTTGAAGGTTCTGCTGTTACATTTTAGTGTGTCGTCTTTCTCACTGCTCCCATCTGACTGACCGGCTGACACTGACCGAAGCCTTTATAGCTATTTAGTTTTTTTGCACTGGATCGCTAACTCTTCTCAGTCCTGCAAATTGCTTCCATTGGTCAGAAATTTAATTTAACATCTACTTGCAAAATTCCGTTTCAACTTTTCTTTCAGCACGTGGTAAATCCTTTTTCTATTTGGCAAACCCAGGATTTCACATGCCAGCGTGAATGTTTGTAAAAGTTAAAAAGAAAATTGCTTTTAATTCTTAATTTCCTATCCACCACACACCCTCACTCAGGATTACCGGTTTCTTTTTGCTAGCACAACCATCGATGGCTTCCAAATAATCAGGTCTGCCCAATTTTACTCTCAAGGCTTGTGCCAACGTGTGGTATTGTTTTTCAGGCACTTTCCAAAGGGGTCTCTCGCTAAGATAGCCTCAACCAAACAGATAATATCAAAAAGAAGCTCTTCTGACCAATGTATCATGATGACATTTGAACTCTGATTTTGTTGTCAGAAATTAAGCGTTTTAACAACCTCGCTCTGTGCCTATGAATCAATCTTTAGGCTACTGAACATTTCTCGATCGACTGATTTAGAAATGAATTTCGATATTTGGCTGTTTAGACAGATTTAGATAAATAGGTCGGTCATAGTAAAATATCAAATACTATGTATTCAGGGGAAAACTATAAAAAGTGAAAAGGAAAAAAAGAAAACAAAACTATAACAAGCAGTCAGAAAACTGAAAACATGGATACCTCATTCCTGACGCCGGCTCAAACGTACAAAATCTTTACGACTCAAAGCCGATGTAAGAGATTTGTGTTATATACTGCCGCTGGATCTAGACAAAAACGAGGAACACGTATATATAAAAATATAATCTTATATTTTTATTCATCGACGGCTACAGTTGACTGGAGCAGTAGAGCAGTCGGTGAGAGTCGCGCACACGAAGAGGCCGTTGGTAGTTGGAAGCCAGCGGGAGTTTTCTTTGTCCCTTCCGCTAAAAATTTTTGACTTTATATAGTCTTAAAGCTCAAACGCATTTTTGCTTTTTCGGGTTGTCGCTTTGTTTAAGTTCTCTACTGTATCTGTCAATCATCCTCATCGGTCCATTGTTTTTCAAGCCGGTTGTCGCTTGTGCTATTGTTTTGTTGTTGCATTTTGTTGACATCGTCTATGGCCAGATATATCTGTCGACCGCTCTTGTTCATTGTTCACCTTACCTACGGCTGGATATACCTGTTGCGACCTCAAAATCAGAGTTCAAATGTTATCATGGCCTCTGCTCTTCAAAGTAAAATATTACAATGTGCAAACTATGTCAGCTAACACTAGTCTGGTGCTATGAATTCGATGCCAGTGTTGAGTTGTTCATCGCGCTGAGTAGGTTGGTGTTGAGGTATCCTGGATTTGAGTTGTCACGGAGATAATTTTGCTGGTGCTGAGTAGGTGGTTTTGAGTCGGAAGTGCTGGATCGGTTGTGATGAAATGTTCCTTCCCTCCTAACTATACATGTTGAAACACAGGTTCTCATACTATCACCGAAGTTAAGTAAAGTCGAGCCTGGTCAGTAACCAGATGGTTAACAGCTTGGAAGTAACAGGTAATGTAAGCTTGGATATACGGTTGACGTAATGGATGATTGCTCGGAATTTGTTAATTGGAGCGCCTAGTTGTATTTCTGATTGGCTTAGGTATATTAACGAATGCGTAAATACCCCTTGGAGAGATATGAATAGACTTTTTCTACCATACCAGATATGGGTTAATTAATAAGAGTTAGTCCACTAAACTATTATTATATACTAGACTTGTTTGTTTTTTAATGGCTATCAAATCTATGCAGGTTATTTAAAGACCAAAGATATTTGTAGATTGTACTAATTTTTTGGGGCGATGATAACTGTGTAGTGATACAAGTCTTATTAATTAACCCATAGGTGGAGAGAGTAGAGGTAGATTCATATCTATATTTAGCGCGTTAGTGAATATAACGAACCCTATTAGAATTGGAAATCAACTTTCCTGTTAACCCTTCCGAGTCATTATCCATTGCACCAACCGCACAGATTGTTTAACTCTTAGTATGTCCAGACCATTTTCGAACATAGAAAGAACATATCCTGTGCATCACTTATAAGTGAAGTGATGATAAACGAACTGATCAATCAATTTCTAACAAAATATGAATGCTATACCTAAACTAACGATGCGCGTTGTGGTGCAGTGGATATCGGCTCGGAACGAGAAATCGAGGAGCCGAGTTCAAATTCCAGTTGAATTCATTGTATTCACTTACGCGCAAATACCCTTGGGAAACGTATTAATCCGTCTCTTCCTTCCAGTTATGGGTTAAATAACAGGACAGATTGGGTTCTATGGTTCAACCTACTGCGGGATAATCTTCTGCCCAGTCAGTCATGTTTCTTTTGAGACATGATCGCCCAAGCGTGTTTCGCGTATGGCACTTAACTGAGTGATACCTAAACTATATGACAGGCGCTACACTTTATAGTATTGGTTGTATCCAAAATCATGTTGGTTATTAAAACCTGAAAACGGTTAATGAACCGCAGAAACGAATAAATCAATCAATAAAGAAATTAAAAGAACATAGAGCTATAACACTAAATTGACAAAAAACGTGAAAGAACTGACTTTCTTGTAATATAAATACATTAGAAGAAAAAGTTTCAAACTGAATACACACAAGGAAATCCGTTTCTTTTATCAGTTTTTTCAGTACAACTCGCTTGAAACCATCTTAAGATTAGAATTTGAGATTGAACAATTAACAAATACCTTAAGTATAGCAGTAAACGCCATCATATTCATAAATTTAGATACCTAGGAAGTGTTCTAACAGAAGACGGAAAGTGCGACACTGAGATCCGAAGGCGAATTGGCATGGCAATGGAAGCATTCCAGAAGTTGAGTAACGTATTAAGAAACAGGACAATTTCACTCCAAACAAAAAGGAGAGTACTGGATTGCTATGAGATGTCGGTTCTTCAATATGGCAGTGAATGTTGGACAATATCTTCGAAGATGAAGGAAAAACTTCAAACAGCTGAAATGTAGTTCTACAGAAGGATGCTTCGGATATCATGGACCGAGCATGTGAGCAATGACGCGGTTTTGGAAAGGATGGAGACGAAAAGGAAATTAATACTGAGCATCAGGAAGAGACAACTAAAGTTCCTGGGACATGCAAGGAGGAAGGTGGGCTTGGAGAAACTGTTCCTAACAGGCCAGATAGAGTGGGGAAAGAGATAAGAGAAAGTAGCGGATAACATATTTGATTGACCTGATCAAATGGATGACGGAACGAGGAGAAAGCGTGCTAAGAGCCACCAGGGACAGGAAAATGTGGAAAGCCATGATTACCTACGTCCTGAAAGGACATGGCAAATAAAAGAAGAAGAATACTGTGGAAGACTTGAAAACAGGTAAGTATTCAAAATCCTGGAAGCTTTGTGAAAATACTTTGGCAATAGTTCTCGCTTAGAACATTGCAACCACAACCGGTACTCCTGTTATTAAACTAAATCTCTTTCATAAAATACGAAGAAGAATCAGCAATAATATTAGTCCTGATTTGGCAGCTCGGCTTTAGTCACTTTCTTACTTTCGTAAAGTGGCTACCCTTTTCCTTTTCTATAAATTCTTTCATAGTCATTGTTCAGGTGAGCTGTTTACCTGTTGTACCTAGATTTTTAGTACTTGATTAGCAACAAGGTCTCATTCAATTTATCATTGAATTGACTAGATGCAACAGTTTTTTTCTTTGCATTTCTCGCTTATCTTTTGTGCGTATGCATTCCACGTAGAGTGTTGTAAAACTGATTTATCTCTTCATCGCTACTATCGTTGTGAAGACTGTAGCAAGATATGATTGTTGTTTTAGGATTACCCTTGAAATCGGCAATGACGACTTTTGTGATATCTTTTTGATATCTGATAAATTCTCCATGGCTTTTGTTGAAAGCAGGAGGCCTACACCCACTACGAACGAGTTGGAAATCCAATCTTGATCGTAAGATCAAAATCCAAGTTTTTTGCTCACTTATTGAACCAATCTTACTCTATGGATATGAAACTTGGACTATTTCAACAAAACAACGGCGCCGTTGAGATGGATGTTATACTCGTCTTCTCAGAGGAGTACTTGATCTTTCATGGCGAAACCACCCAACTCTAGAAATGATATATGGAGACCTACCAAGAGTATCAACCTTAGTTCAAAAGAGACGTGTCCAGTTTGCTGGGCATTGTACACGTGACACAGATGAACTTGTTTAATCGTTTGTATTATGGAGGCACCTATCATCTCACAATTGATCTTGTAAGTTAAACTTTCCAGACAGGATACATAGAGATACATCTATCAGGAAGACCTCATGACAAATAAGGAATACTGGAAATGTGTAGTGATTTCAATCTCGACCGAGGCCGCAGGATGAAGATGATGCATTCCACCCAATTTTAATTTTCAAAATTTTAAATGCAATGTGAATCGCTATTCACTGTTGTCCGTATTACCTGTCTGCTGTTATCGTTCATTATCAATATTTTTTGTGTTCTAATACTTCAACACCCTTTGTGTCTTAGTGGCTTTACTGCCTTACTTGAAATGATAGCTATTTAACAAAAACCTTCACGAAGATACGAAAACAGTGAATCGGGTGAAAATATCCATTCTCACAGAAGAATGAAAAAACTATGAAATACAATCTATATAGCAGTACTCAAAATTTGATGAGTATGCAATGTGATAATTCCAAGAAATCTTATTGTCTCTTGATCCCTAAAAAAAGGGTCTTTCACATACGAATGAAATTAAATTCCATTTTAAAATAGGGCAAAAGCAATATTCTAAATAATAAAAGAATTTTGAGAAAAAGATGACAGTTTCACCAGTTTTTAAGGGGATACCGCGTCATGAAACTAGCAGCCTGTAACAAATCAAACTTGAATAGAATATTGTCTGGAAAACACGCCGGTATATAATGGTGAAAGGCGAACGGCGTGGCCTGATTATCTCCAGATAATACAATCTTGGCGCCATGAATAATACGCGTCCGCCATTGTCACTTCTTAGCTAGTCTAATAATGGCAACCTCAGCAAAGATTTTCTATGGAAGTACGTCAGCATCACTAATGGACTATCCTAGCGCGAAAAACGTTAATATTGGCTCTGTAATCCCTGCGGATAAGTTTGTCTTTCAAATGGGTTGCATCAGCACTGGAAAGAAAGAAAAGAAAACTGGACGGAAGAAGGTACGTTTGTGGTTAAGAAGGAAAGGACAAGAGAGAGAGAGAGAGAGAGAGAGAGAGAGAGAGCGCATGGCGGGTCATTGCTCTCTTTATGCGAAGGGGGGATTTGCGCAACTAAAAAATCCGTTATTGAAATGATGCACCAATATTTGTTTGATACGCAAATGATACAGTGCTGATAGCAAACACGGAAAGAAAACTACAAGATCTCCTATAGAAGGTAGCTATAGAGAGTGACAAGAAAGGACTACAAATAAACGGCAAGTAAACCTAAGCATGGTCATCAGCAAAAAGAGCAGCCCAAAATGCCAAATACCGATGGGAGATACTAAAATCAAGCAGGTACAAAAATTTGAATACATGGGAAGTATTCTAACAGAAGACGAAAAGTGGGACACAGAGATTTGAAGGCGAATTGGCAGGGTGAAAGACGCGTTGCAGAAAATTAATAGACTATTAAGAAACAGTAAAATTTCGCTAGAAACAAAGAAGAGAGTACTGGATTGCTATGTGATGGCAGTTCTTCAATAGGGCAGTGAATGCTGGACAATGTCATCAAAGATGAAGGAAATACTTGAAGCAACTAAAATATGGTTAAAGAGATATATTCTGCGGATATCATGAATCGAGCATGTATGCGATGATAAGGTTTTGGAAAGGATGAAAGTAAAAAAAAATAATATTGAGCATCAGGAAAAAACAGCTGAAGTTCCTGGGATATGCAATGAGGAAGGTGGGCTTAGAGAATCTGATACTAACAGGCCAGATAGAGGGGGAAAAGAGACAGGATAAAGCAGCGGATAACATATTTGAAGGGCCTACTGAGGTGGATGACAGAACGACGGTTGTGTGGTGTAACAGGAGAAAGAGTGCTAGGAGCCACCATGGATAGAAAGACAGGGAAAGCAATGACCGCCTACATCCTGAAAGGACAGGGAACATAAAAGAAGTAGAAGTTTCGAGTTTGTCTTTGTTACCCCTGCATATTTACGCACACACTCTGATTTTCGCCGTTTCTCTTCCTATATCAATCTCTTATACACAAACACACGCACGTGCACACATACACACACGTATATATATATATATATATATATATATATATATATATATATATATATAACTTTAAAACAGGAAATAACATATTACATTGCATTTGACTACATGGTTTTGTTGTCATTTAGTGCTATCCCACGGTGTGACGTCATAAAACCGCATCGCAAACTTAAGAACTGCGTTTATTATTTTTGGTAACTATTGCCGTTGCCAAGCGGAGTTTTATGTCAACACAAAATAAAATCGTCGGGGACGCTGGATTTTATAATATTTCAGTTTAAACAACCTCTCTGAAGATGGCTCATGTGAGCCGAAAGCTTAGAAGAAAACCAATAAATAATTATCCAAATATTGGAGAATTTTTGTCTTTATTTTCAACTGAAATTAAAGCCAAAATACGACGTTCCGAACGGCTCATGATTAAACATAATAGACATTCATTGTCTCTTATATGTAATAGCATATATTTAGAAAAAAAAAATATATATATATATATATATATATCAATGATATTCAAATAAGCCATTGGTTGTACGTATAATGGCAAGAAATAAAGAAAATTTAATAATTACAGGCATTTTGTAAAGATGGAAAATAAAAAGACGCAGAAAAACGATATACCGGTTTCTATCCCAAGCTTCATCAGTGCCGATTGGGAAATTCATTTCATCCATTTTTTTTAAATATTTAAAAATGAAGATGAGAAATTTTAGGGAAAATGGACAAAAAAGGTAGTGATGAAGTGAAGTCAAAATAGGCAATCTCTCTGTTTAGAGAAAGACGGCCTCCTAGATTTAATACACAATGATTCTGATGCCTGCAAGTGAAACACAGAGACAAAACAGAGAACTGCTGGGTCAAAACAGGCAATCTCTCTGTTTAGAGAAAGACGGCCTCCTAGATTTAATACTACACAATGATTCTGATGCCTGCAAGTGAAACACAGAGACAAAACAGAGAACTGGTCAAAACAGGCAATCTGTCTGTTTAGAGAAAGACGGCCTCCTAGATTTAATACACAATGATTCTGATGCCTGCAAGTGGAACACAGAGACAAAAACAGAGAACTGGTCAAAACAGGCAATCTCTTGTTTAGAGAAAGACGGCCTCCTAGATTTAATACACAATGATTTGATGCCTGCAAGTGAAACACAGAGACAAAACAGAGAACTGGTCAAAATAGGCAATCTCTCTGTTTAGAGAAAGACGGCCTCCTAGATTTAATACACAATGATTCTGATGCCTGCAAGTGAAACACAGAGACAAAACAGAGAACTGGTCAAAACAGGCAATCTCTCTGTTTAGAGAAAGACGGCCTCCTAGATTTCATACACAATGATTCTGATGCCTGCAAGTGAAACACAGAGACAAAACAGAGAACTGGTCAAAATAGGCAATCTCTCTGTTTAGAGAAAGACGGCCTCCTAGATCAATACACAATGATTCTGATGCCTGCAAGTGAAACACAGAGACAAACAGAGAACTGGTCAAACAGGCAATCTCTCTGTTTAGGCATGCCTCCTAGATTTCATACACAATGATTCTGATGCCTGCAAGTGAAACACAGAGACAAAACAGAGAACTGGTCAAAATAGGCAATCTCTCTGTTTAGAGAAAGACGGCCTCCTAGATTTAATACACAATGATTTGATGCCTGCAAGTGAAACACAGAGACAAAACAGAGAACTGGTCGGGGAAACAGGCAATCTCTCTGTTTAGAGAAAGACGGCCTCCTAGATTTAATACACAATGATTCTGATGCCTGCAAAGAAACACACAGAGACAAAACAGAGAACTGGTCAAAAACAGGCAATCTCTCTGTTTAGAGAAAGACGGCCTCCTCGATTTAATACACAATGATTCTGATGCCTGCAAGTGAAACACAGAGACAAAACAGAGAACTGGTCAAAACAGGCAATCTGTCTGTTTAGAGAAAGACGGCCTCCTAGATTTAATACACAATGATTCTGATGCCTGCAAGTGAAACACAGAGACAAACAGAGAACTGGTCAAAACAGGCAATCTCTCTGTTTAGAGAAAGACGGCCTCCTAGATTTCATACACAATGATTCTGATGCCTGCAAGTGAAACACAGAGACAAAACAGAGAACTGGTCCACAATCAGTCACAAAATCTCTGCTATTTATAAGGTGTTCGGCAACTGCTGGCCTGGAAGTGTTAGCCAGTTGACTTGAACGAGCAATTTTAGCGCTGCGACGTCCTTTCTATGTATTTATAAATGGAACTTTGTCTGTGTGTGTGTCTGTGTGTGTGTCCGTTACCTATAGTCTCCGAAACGGCTGAACCGATTTTCTTGAAAATTTATACAGTTCTACTATTAGCGTCTGCGAGTGTTCTTAGCTAGGTTTTGTGTCGGGGTAACCTCGATAAATATCGAAAATCGATAATCGAATACATTGGGTTATAAAAGGAGTGGTCCGATTTTAATCAAATTTGATACACTCATAGACTAAGACATAAGAAACGATATTCAGAAGTTTCAAGGTTGCAGATCTTACAGTAGTGCAGAAAATCGATAATATATATATATATAAGGCAAGATGTCTGTGTGTGTGTGTCTGTTTATCTGCCTGTATGTCTGTATATTTTTCAGCCCTTTTATTTTACTTTTTGCTTCGGGTTTAGCTCTAAGTAGGTGTAATTGTAGTTCTTATTCTCAACCATGATACCATTTACTCAGAGGACTTATTTAGCCTTCAAAATTTGGTTTGCGACGAAAAAACATATTTGATATCGATACCAGGAAATCAAAATTTAACTTACATCCATTCATTTTTCTTTCAGTCTACGGTTTCGCTTTAACTGGAAACAACTGTTGCTTTTTAGTCTTTCGTGCCAACGTCCAAAGAGTCTGAGCTCTAGGACCATGGATTAGTTTGAAAGCTTTCATTAAACCCGAGCAACGCCGGGCTCTACTGCTAGTAAATAATAGATGAAATACGATGAGGATGAAGTAAGTCTTTTCGCATAGAAGGAAAAACATAATGAGTCTCAAAATGAAACAACAAGAGCTAACTACTGTAGAAATCTGCCCAGCCAAAAACTCACTACGCGAACCAGTATAAGGAAAAAATAGGTTAGCGGTCTATTGTTTGTAGCGATTTTTTTATGAATATTCCTCGATACTTCGTAGAACCTTATATATATAGTATTTCAATTCGCTATCCGGCTACCCTTACTCTCATTCTTCCTATCCATCATGACCTTGTTTTCTACTGGCTAATTGTGACAAACCCTCCCAATTACACCCCACCCTTAATTGTTTGGATATGCTAACAATTGTTTTATTTTGAAGATTCTATAAAAAATAATTACTAACAGAATATATATTTTACCGCCTGAAGAGGTGCAAATAATTAGACATCGAAACTATTGTTGCTGTAAATTGTTTTTATTATAAACACTTATAATAAAAAATTCCTATATATATATATATATATATATATATATATATATATATATATATAGACACTACGGCAATAATTATTAGGCTACACCAGTTTAAAAATGATATATTTCATACTATTTTTAGTATTTATTGTCAAGTGGATAATTTTAAATGAAAATATAATGATTCTTTTGTTACTATTACTTTTCAAAATTTTACAAGGCAGCCAGGAAGCCTCTGCTTCGAACAGCCAATAATAAAAAGAGATTAGCATAGGGAAAAGATCACAAAAACTGGACACCTGAACAGTTCATTTGATGAATACATTATCGTTTAGTCTTAACAAAAACAAAACATTCCATTTAGAATTATCCACTTGGCAATCACTACCATGCCCAAGGATCGAACTAATGTCCACTAGATGATGCTATCACATGTTTAACCAACTACTATATTCACCACACTACCGAAGAACTTAAGTAGCGCAATTTTGAGCTATTTATATTCAGTATCGGATAGATTTTGAAATCAAATTCCAACATGAAAGAACGAGATATTCCACATCAGCCAATCTATGGACACCTGATGATGACCAGATGGTACTTGGTCGAAACGTTGTGTTTATTATAACACCTATATCAACCAAGATGAGAACAAAAGTTCGAAATAATTCCAAGATTATTGAAAATTACTCATCTCAGAAATAAATACAATTTATGACAAGCGGCACGAACCAAATAGTTGTCAAAATCTATCTGACACTGAATATAAAAGGCTCCAAAAATACACCACTAAAGTTCTTCGGGACGGTGACGTAGTAGACATTAGTTGGTTATGCATGTGTTCGTGTCATCTGGTTCATCTGGTTATACATGTGTTAGTATCATCTTGGAATTGGTAGTGAGAGAACCAAATTCCAACATGAAAAAACAATCATTGATTTCACAGGATATTTCGCATTAATCTACCAGGTATTCTATGGACACCTGATGATGAGCAGAGAGTAATTGGTCGAAACGTTGTGTTTATCATAACACCTATATCAACCAAGATGAGAACAACCAAGATTGAAAATTACTCATCTCAGAAATAAATACAAATTGTGACAAGTGACACGAACCCACTAACATAATCCAGTTGTCAAAATCCACATTATACCGAATATAAAAGGCTCCAAAAATACACCACTAAAGTTCTTCGGGACGGTGGCGTAGTAGATATTAGTTGGTTATGCATGTGTTCGTGTCATCTGGTTCATCTGGTTATACATGTGTTAGTATCATCTTGGACTTGGTAGTGAGAGAAACAAATTCAAACATGAAAAAACAATCATTGATTTCACAGGATATTTCGCATTAATCAAGGAGATATTATATGGGCACCTGATGATGACCAGAGGGTACTTGGTCGAAATGTTGTGTTTATTATAACACCTGTATCAACCAAGATGAGAACAAAAGTTCGAAATAATTCCAAGATTATTGAAAATTACTCGTCTCAGAAATAAATACGAATTATGACAAAAACACACTAACATCATCCAGTTATACAAAATCCATCTGACACTGAATATAAGACCTATCGAATCCTGTTGAGAAAGAGAAAATAATTATAGTTACTGAATAAAATTTAAGATTTCAGGTAAAGACGGCAAAAGTACAGAACTGAAGGAGCCGGATACCCAAATCTAAAGAAAATACAACAGATAAACTTTTGCTCCTGTTCAAAAGAACAGGGAGAAGTGTGAACCGAGTTACAGCCAAACCTATCTACTCCTACTGGAGTGGACAGAGAGAAAAAATAAGATAAATAATTACTGAATAAAAGTTAAGAACTTAGGCAGAGACTTAAAAGTATATATTTCAGCGAAGAAGAATGGAAGAAAGAAAAAACATAATATTTAGTGAATAAAATATATACAGTACTGTGCAAAAGTATTAAGACAAGAACTATTTTATCTTTTATGAGGCATATTGACAGAAAATAAACAATTTAATTAAAGTAATATTATTTGATTTACTCAATAAATACTTTAAGAAAAATACTTGTTACAAATTAAATTTGATATTTAGTATTTTGCTTTGATCACAGCCTTCATTCTGTCAGGCATTGACATCACAAGCTTCTTTAATGTATCAAATGGTATCTCCTGCCAAGCAGCTTGTATTTGTTTGCAAAGTATGTCTTGCAAAGTAACATTAGATTTATAAATTCGAGAGGGGGGAGATAAGAAAAAAGTCAGCCATATCCAAGGATAATAGAATAAGGACTAGTTTCAAAATAACTTGTTTAATATAGAATAGGAAATTTAAATATAACTTCATACATTTCTTTTACACCTAGTTTTAAATAATCAATATTTATTAGCAATTTATTTGGCTTTTCACCCTACATTTGAATTTCAGTGAGGCTTTTAGGAAAATCACCTCTGTCCTACCACTACCGGTAGTGTGCAAAAGTGTTAGGACAGGGGTGATTTTAAACTTTATTTTAATGCCTCATAAAAGATAAAATAGTTCTTGTCCTAATACTTTTGCACAGTACTGTATATATACTAGGTGCGATTGGTAAATTGTCGCAATTATTTTGATGCCTCATAAAAGGTAAAATAGTTCTTGTCCTAATACTTTTGCACAGTAGTGTATATATACTAGATGCGATTGGTAAATTGTCGCAATTATTTTGATGCCTCATAAAAGATGAAATAGTTCTTGCCCTAAAACTTTTGCACAGTACTGTATATATACTAGGTGCGATTGGTAAATTGTCGCAATTATTTTGATGCCTCATGAAAGATAAAATAGTTCTTGTTTTAATACTTTTGCACAGTACTGTATAGTCATTTTATTATTAAAATGGTTTATAACGAAAATGTTCATGATTCAAAACAAAACTATTCTTCTGTTCTTGATACGTTAAAATAAATGGTGAAAATTTTTTGTTTTGCTAAAATAAGATGAATTCATGGTTATTTAGGAAATTAGGGAGTAGTAGTTGGAGGAAATGCAGTAGGTGTGTCAATATTGTTCAATCAAAACTGAGAATTATGCAACCATGGAGATGTAATATTTGGGTTATGAAAGCGGGTAGGACTTGTTTCTCAAGTTTGATAAAACTGCACATTTCTATAAAATTGCCCTACGGATTACACTAATTTAATAAAAAATATTAGCAGATAATTATAAAAAAAAAATAATTCATTTTTTCTCAAGATAAATGCATTCTGTTGTTCATATTCTATCTGTTATTTTCATCGTAACAATCAAGAAGCTGCTACTGTAATACACGTAATATAATCTTTCTCCCCATTTCTGATTGACGACAAGGTCTCATCAATTCTTAGTTGATTTGCTTAGATTCAACTGTAAGTTCTATGCTGATATTTTTTTCTTTTGCACTGTTGACTTGCGGAGCTCTCATTCGGTTCTATGCTTTCCAGTTAACAATGATCTTCAAAAATTCAAGTGGAATATTGACTTTTATCGATTTATTGTTTTAATTATTTCTCTTCTTTTATGGTTCTTGTTCCTTAATAAAGGTTTTCTTTTTCTTATTCTATCACAAGTAGTAACTACTCCTGATCATATATATATATATATATATATATATATATATATATATATATATATATATGGTTAAATAAAATAAAGACAAGAGGAAAATGTGATGGACATTATCAAGGCAAAAAGACGAAATGAGCTTTATTCTAAATTACGTATCTATACACCTGCTTGTTCATCAATTTTCGGTTAAATTTCGGTTATTTTTAGATCTGATAATGTCCATAATAGTTTTAACAAACAGGACATAGGGCTATATAGAGACGACGGTCTAATGATAGTAAAAAACTCCACACACTTTAAAACAGACAAAATCAGAAAACTAATACATAGAGAATTCAAAGTTTTAAACCTAAAAGTTATAGTCAACACAAATTTAAAAGTAGCAAAATTCCTCAATATCACACTAGATTTAGTCAACAACAATTACAAACCATACATAAAACCCAATGAATACCCACTATACATCAACCCAAAGTCAAACCACCCACCTAGTATTATCAAACATATGCCCTCTTCCATAGAACATAGAATCAGCCAAAACTCGTCCAACAAAGAAATATTCAATAAACACAAAGCTCTCTACAACAAGTCATTAAAAAAACGGCTACAGAAACAAAGGCATCCAATACATAACAAACAACAACCCCCACAAGAAAAATAGAAACAGAAAAATCATTTGGTACACACCTCCTTTCAACCAAATGATCAACACCAAACTAGGACAGAAGTTACTGAACTTAATTAAAAAAACATTTCCCAACAAATAACCCCTCAGTAAAATCTTCAACAAAAATACACTTAAACATAGCTACAGCTGCACAAGCAAACTTGAAAAAATCATAACTAACCATAACAAATATATCCTAAATCAACACGTAGACCAAAATAAAACAAGCAACCAAAACACAATCAAGCCCAACAACGAAAACATGTGTAATTGTAGAAACTCTAGCAACTGCCCACTACAAAATAAATGCAAAACAAACTCAATAATCTATCAATGCAACATAACATCCATCGAAAATCCAACTATAAATAAAGTGTATATCGGATCAACTAAGAATACTTTTAAGCATCGCTGGTACTTTTCACCATACTAACCTCATTTAAAAACAGCTTATACCGAAACCAAACATCCCTTTCCACATACTTTTGGAAGCTCAAGGATTCAAAACAGAAACCCAAAGTAAAATGGAAAATCCCAGAAAAAACTAGAACTTGCAACTCACTTAACGACATCTGCCCTTTATTTCTAAGTGAAAAACTACACATTCTTCAGTACCCTAACAGCAACGATTTATTAAACCGTAGAGACGAATTAGCAGTAATATGCAAACATCGCAAATATTTCTCGCTAAAATTTAAGTAAACAAAAAACACTCCAACCACGAACCCCCCCCCCCCCCACAAAAAAACACAAAAATACACACAACCAACCCTATAAATAAACAGAGAAAGAAAACAAACCCTAAGCAATACCACCAACAAATAATGCAGTTGCAGCAGAATAGTAGATAAATAAATAAAAATATATTTTATATTTATAAAATATATTTTATAGAGGATAGATTTTATAAAAAAATATTTTTTAAATATTATAAAATATTATCTTTTATAATATTATAAAATATTTTAAATATTATAAAGTCTTATAAAATTTTTTTTTATAAAAAATGTTTTATAAAAATATATTTTATAAAAAACAAAAAATAAAAAAGCAAAAAAGCACACCCCAATACAAAATAACATAAATTAAATTAAGAAGAAACCAACCCCAAAACAAAACAACACCTACCAACCCCTAAACCAAATAACAACACTCAAGGTGCCAGCAGCCTAAACCCTCACAAGATAATTAGATTAACCTATCCTGAACTCAGCCACAAACAAACACTTAACCCTAAGACCTTAAAAAGGTCAACAGAACTCAAAATACAGAACAACCCCTCTAAAACCACCCACCAAAAAACAAATCCAACACAAATAAACTGGCTTTTCAACTAGCAAATTCTCATTTCTAAAAAATCACCTGAAGATGAAGCCGACAACATAATGGGCTGGCTTCGAAACGCGAAAATTTTTGTGTAGTAATACTATGAATTTAGAAAAACATTGTAACAACCATTACAGTATATATATATATATATATATATATATATATATATATATATATATATGACAATACGTTGTTTTTTATTATTTATGTATTTTTCAAGTATTGTGGAATTGTTTTTCCTGTTCCTTTTAAATTCAACTTCCATCTGTATAATTTGAACGTCTCCGCCTGAATGTACACTACTGTGCAAAAGTATTAAGTCAAGAACTATTTCATCTTTTATGAGGCATCAAGATAAAGTTTAAAATCACCCCTGTCCTAACAGTTTTTCACAATACCGGTAGTGTGCAAAAGTATTAGGACAGGGGTGATTTTTCTTAAAATTCAAATACAGGGTGAAAAGCCAAGTAAATTGCTAATAAATACTGATTATTTAAAACTAGGTGTAAAAAATACATTAACAGAAGTTATATTTAATTTTCTATCAAAAAGTTATTTTGAAACTACTTATTAATTTTTTATCCTTGGATATGGCTGACTTTTTTCTTATTCCTCTCTCTCACATTGTCTGAGAGGGAGATTATGATCTCTGGGTTTTTTCCTCACTTCGTAATTTGGTTGGTGATTCTTAAGATTATATTAAACCTGGAAAAGCGCAGGACAAGTTAATAAATCTGGAAAAGTAAAGGACAAGATATTCTAGTTAAGTAAAAAATAAGAAAAATCTTTCTTAAAACATTGCATTCAAATTTTATTTGAAGCTGCAATATTTTTAAGTAAGCAATTTATTTTTTTTACTTCACTAGAATCTTAAGAAAATTACTTTTCATGCGCGCATTTTTCAATGCAATCTGTGATTTTTTCCATAAATTGGTATTAATTTAATATAAGTTAAATGCTGAAAACGCTATCATAAATACTTTAAAAAATGCAATTGATTAAAAATCAATAAAAATTGATTATTTAAAATCAATTCTGATAAAGAATTCTGATAAACTGATAAGTGATAAGCAAAGTTTGGTAGACAAAACTGATAAAATATATCAGAATTTAAATATTGAAAACTGCATGCAAATATATTAAACAAAAAATTATAAGGAATATTATTTATTATTGGAAGCGTCAGTCACTCACTTATGTACTTAAGTAGTCAGTCTTTCTTTTCAGACTTCACATATTTTGATGTAACTTTCTTTTTTACTGAACCAAAATTCAGTTTGTTTTCAAATTGTAGCTAAGATCTTTCCTATCTACCTCTGTAATCTGTTTGAAATTTGATTAAGAACTGAATTAGCGGTGAAGCTTAAAAGCTGTCTAGTTTCACTGAATGTGGACTTAAGAATATGTTCAACTACTGATGTAGTTGAAAGATATATATATATATATATATATATATATATATATATATATATATATATATACTAGCTGTATAGCCCAGCATTGCTTGGGTGTAATGAAAGCTTTAAAACTAATTCATGGTCCTGGAGCGGAGCTCATATTATTTGGACGTTGATGCGAAAGACTAAAAAGCAATAGTTGTTTCCAGTTAAAGCGAAACCGTAGACTTAAAGAAAAATGAATGGATGCAAGTCAAATTTTGATTTCCTGTTATCGATATCAAATAAGTTTTTTTCATCGAAAACTGAATTTTCAAGGCTAAATAAGTCCTCTAAGTAAATGGTATCATGGCAGAGACTAAGAACTACAATTATACCTACTTAGAGCCAAACCCGAAGCAAAAACTAAAATAAAAGGGCTGAAAAGATACAGACAGATAAACAGACACACACACAAACATCTTGCCTTATATATATATATATATATATATATATATATATATATGTATTATAGATTTTCTGCACTGTAGTAAGAACTGCAACCTTGAAACTTCTGAATATCGTTTCTTATGTCTTTGTCTATGAGTGTATCAAATTTGATTAAAATCGTACCACTCCTTCTATGACCCGATTTTTTCGATTATCGATTTTCCATATTTATCGTGGGTACCTCGACACAAAACCTAGCTAAAAACACTCGCAGACGCATATAGTACAATTGCGTAAATTTTCAAGAAAATCGGTTCAGCCGTTTCGGAGTATATAGTAACGGACACACACGCATAGACACACACACACACACACACAGAGACAAATTTTCATATATAAATAAGTTTAGATGTAGTCAGTCTTCCTTTTCGGATTTCACATATTTTGATGTAACTTTTTTTTTTACTGAACCAAAATTCATTTTTTTTTTCAAATTGTAGCTAAGATCTTTTCTATCTACCTCTGTAAACTATTTGAAAGTTGGTTAAGAACTGAATTAGTGTTGAAACTTAAAAGCTGCCTTGTTTCACCGGATGTGGACTTAAAAATATATTCAAACACTGATGTGGATGAAAGATATATATATCTATAGATATATATATATATTCCTTAAATATGACGTACAAGAAAATTTTTAAGAAATTTCTATTTACTTTTTCCAGCGTTCTTATTTTTTTATTCCCACCAAACGGAAACACTAAATATAAAATGAATAAAATTTTCATTGTCCGTCAAATTTAATGAAAGATATTTTTTTAAGAAAGTTTGCTGCCCATATACATATTTATAATAAATTGGACTCAAAACTAGTTGTTTTTACTTTAAATAAAAGAAAATTAGTATAAGTAAGCCGAGTTTCAATTCCAGTCGAAAACTCTGCATTCACTTCCGCACTGGTACCCTAGAGAAAGGTATTAATCCGTCCCTTCCCTCCAGTTATGGGTTAAATAACTGAGGTCTGCTCTTCATGCGATCTGTGGCGAACTTCTGCACCGATGGTTTGTTCTCAGCAGTTCCAAAAAGCCTTCAACACTCAAAACAATTCCTGGTGTGGCAGTCTAACTGATTTAGACACTCATACCTCGAAATCGACAGGTGAGTCCGTAATATATATATATACCGAAACCGACTTGTATGAGGATGACAAATATATATATATATATATATATATATATATATATATATATATATATATATATATTGGCTTCCTACTCATTTCCAAATTTCCTGACTGCTAAGGAGGCTAGCATATCACCGATGTACGAGCTCAGGCTTATTTTGTGTTCGTTCAACACCATTGGTTTATGTTGCAACTATACTAAATGGACAGAAGTTATTGTTTTTAAGAAAGCCCTACGTCTACTTGGCCCCACAATCTCAGCGGACCTCGAGAGGAATGACTATATCGAATCCATTGTTAAATTCGCTGCTCTGAAAGTCGGTTCTCTGTGCAGGGCCAGGAAGTTTTTCCCGTTTGAGTCCATCCTGCACATATATAAATCTACCATCCACCCGTGTATTGAATACTGCTCCCACATCTGGTCGGGTGCCCCTGCTAATCTTCTCTGTGTTCTTGACAAAATCCAACGGAAAATATGTAATATGATTGATAGTGACTTGGCAACTCAGCTGCAGTCACTCTCTCACCCGCTTGATGTGGCTTCCCTGCGCCTCTTCTATAAATACTTTCACGGCTTCTGCTCCGATGAACTTAGATCACTGGTACCCCCTAGGTATGAATTTGCTCGAGATACTTTTACAGTGAAACAGATAAAATGTAACAGCAATTTCTACTCTAACAGCTTCTTTTCTCGCACTTCCCGCTTGTGGAATTCCCTACCATATACTTGCTTCCCCGACAGCTACAATCTCTAGGGATTTAAATGTAAGGTCAATAGACACCTCTTATCACACTAACTCGTTTCCATTCTCTCAAACTCTCTTCCCATCTACCCCCACCTCCATTCTCGGTATCCTCATCCGTCTATCACCCTCCTTCAGACATTTCCTATAACTAACCACACTTTCTCATCACTTTCCCCTATGAAACCCCCTGCGCAATAGTGACACTGGAATGCCTTGCTTGGGGTGAAATGATTAAAAAAAAGTACTAATCTTTTGGCGTTATTAAACACTTTGTGAAAAAGGCCAGCAAGCTCAAACTCTTGATCAAGATGACTTGCATCTTTGTGCTAGCATAAGTTTTTTGAACACTGGTATCAGCTACCCAGACAGGTGGCATCAAAACATCATCTCCCCGACAAATTGTGCATGGTAAAATTTGAACCTTGGTCTTATTGTTTTAACTATGCGCCAATAATAATATTATTAATAACAATGATGAGGAGAATTATGATGGTAATAATAACATCTAACTTTACAGGTGAAGGATGTCTTGAAAATTTATATAATTTTATATATATATATATATATATATCAGTAGAAATGGAACAGAAAATGAGCGTGTGTGTTTGAAGCGTTTGTGAGAATGGGATTAGCCCCGGGTTAGTCTGGTATGAAAGACTTTTGCATCTCTTACTTGCAGTCTCCTCTCAACTCATGAAAGACTGAATTTCATCGAATAGGAGACGCCGGACACCCGTAGCAAAGGCTAATCCAACACCACTCCAAATCGAAACAGAAGAAATCGACTAAATGGCAGTGAAGGGACTTGCAACCGGAAGTTCAATCAAAGGGAAGACAATAATTGGACGCGTTTCACCTTCATCTGTGCACTTCCGCTTGCGTCTGCGCCTTGAGCGAATTCCGACAGAGACCTCAAAGACGTGTAATCTCCTCGACCCGAGTCAACAACGATTGATTCTTTACACACACACACACACACACACACACACACACACACACACACACACATACACACACACACACACACACACACACACACAAACACACACACAGAGCGAGATCTGGAGCGAGAGCAAGCTAGAAACAGAGAGAGAGAGAGAGAAGGTGTATATTCGTAATTTCTCAGTCTCACAGAATGTTTGATTTTAAAATTTTCCAACTGTTACTTTTTTTCTTCTCCAGATTAAAGATTAAGTCTCATACGGATTATTTATTTCCTAATAAACATATTTTCCAAACCTAAAACAGACAGAGAATTTAATTGTTAATATAAATTTAGCTTTCTTGTATAATAAATGTTCATAACATAACCTCTTAAAGATAAGCATGAATGACACACACACATACGCAAAAACACACGCGCGCGCATACACAGGTACGCACACACGATGAAAAAAGCGAATATTTAGCTAATAGCACTCAAACAAATCCCTTAAACATAAAAGGATGTATAACGATACACCTTTAAACTATAATTAATCAAACCTCATACCTCTAAAACAGGGGTCGGCAACTCATTCGATCCAGCAGTCAGGCTCGTGTCATGATGACGGCCGGCGACCGTCATTTTTTTTTTTAATCGTGTAACACTGAGGAAGACTGTAACGCCACTGATGTGCAGGGGGCTACATAATAGTAAAATGATTAGATAAAAGAGAGTGAAGAAAAAGACGAGCCAGTTAGATAGGAACAAGAGAAGGATGGAAATACAGGTGTGAAGACAGTGGCAAAGGTGGAGAGAAAGGAAAGGATATACAGGGTTGTGTGGAAAGAACTAACGTCAAGTGGTTAAGAGATGAATATTGACCTTGCATTTAAATTCCTGGAGGCTGTAGCCGTCAGGAAAACAAGAATATGGAAGCGAGTTCCAGAGGCGGGAAGTGTATGAAAAGAAGCTGCAGGAGTAGAATTGTCGTCTGTATTTGGTTGATATAACTGTGAATGGGTGGAACCCAGTTGCCAGTCTGGTTGCACGAGTAAACACCTACTGCAGAGGCACCAGTGACTTAAGTTCGTTGGAGCAGAAGCAATGAAAGTATTTATAGAACAGACAAGGGGAAGCCACATCTCGTCGGTAGGGAAGTGGCTGGCGTCGAGCCGCCAAGTCGGTACCTATCACATTACTGATTCTCCTTTGGAGCCTGTCAAGAACACTGAAATGAGCAACAAGGGCACCTGACCATATATGGAAGCAGTACTCCATGCACGGACGAATAGTTGATTTGTATTATATGCAGGATGGATTCAGATGGGAAAAACATCCTCACCCGACACAGTGACCTAACCTTCCTAGCAGTGGATTTAGCTATTGACTCAATGTAGTGGTTCCACTTGAGATCGGAAGAGAGCGTAAGGCCGAGGAGGCGCAGTGTAGTGCTCTCAGGGAGACTCGCTTGTTTCATGCTTATGGGAGGCAGGAGAAGTTGCCTGTGATGATTGACAGACAGTATCTTGGTCTTAGACGCATTGAAATTTACAAGCCACTTCTTACCCCAGTTCACCACAGAATGTAGATCTCTCTCAAGATCAGCAGCGAGATTATATTGGTCCGCCACGCTGGGTTTCTTACTGATGCGGGAGTAAATTGTGGTGTCATTTGCATAGATGCCTACCTGGCTCTTGATCTCGTCTGGGAGATCATTTATGAAAATAAGGAAGAATGTCGGACCTAAGATAGAGCCCTGATGGACACCAGCGTTTGTACAGTAGGATGTGGAGGCATACCCATTCATGACGATTTTCATAATACGGTTATTTAGAAAAGATTAGATCAGATCAAGCAAGCATCCGGTAATACCGTAATCCCGTAGCTTGTATAGAAGGCCAGCGTGCCAAACCCTGTCAAAAGCCTTGAAGATGTCCAGAGCAACAGCAGGCGCGTCACCGGACTCCTCAAGAGCCTGGAACCTGTACTCCGTAATGTACGTTAGCATGTCGGCCGTGGACCTGGCAAAGCGGAAGCCATACTGCCTGTCGGAGAAGAGTTTATGGGCAGTAAGATGTGTAACTATTTTAGTATTAATAATGGCCTCTAACACTTTCCTGAAAATTGGTAAAAGGCAGATAGAGCGATAGTTGGATGGGTCCGAGTGTTCACCAGAGTTATTAAATACAGGAACGACAGAAGATGAATTCCAGCATGCAGGAAAACAGGAAGCAGAAAGGCATTAAATATACAGTTTAGAGAGGACAGATGAGAGTTCAGGAGCACATTTCTTAAGGACAATCACCGGAATTCCATCACCACCGATCGCCATTTTGGGGATCAAGTTTTGATATTACTCGAGATACTACTGTCGGGGTAATGTCTGCATCGTTTAGTTTAGCCTTAGTTCTAATAGGGAAGTCGGGTGAGGGTACTTCAGATGAGTCAAATGTGGAGGTGGATGAGAATCTGCGAGCAAAGCACTCAGCCTTGTCCGCTGATGCTCTGAGGACCTCATATTCATTGATTAAAGAGAGATATAGGATTTTCTATCGTTCAGCACCAGTTTGCATAACCGCCAATAGTCCTTGGAGCCGAACTTGCGGTCAGATATGAGCTGACTCATTTTCTCAGCAAACAAGCGCTTGGCATCACTCGGGATTCTCTTACACTCATTACGAGCAGACGTGAATAGGCGCCTATTGTGGTCAGCATTATAATAAAAATAACAAACACTGAGTAAAAAGTTAACTGACAAAAATCACCGTATTGAAATACACAATAATTTATACTCAATACCGTCTAGACTAATTTGAAATATAATCTTTACCGCCTACCCCATTATTTTATTACTAATAATGCATCAATAATCACCAAATATCAATAGTCGAGTCAACACACAACACATATGTGCTGAAGATTACGTTCAAGTATGAAACAAGAAAATATATTTGGCGTCAATGCTTTTGAATGACACTCGATAAGTTGCTGATAGTTCAAACCTTCAAGAAAGATGACAAGCAAAATCTCATATATATATATATGTGTGTGTGTGTGTGTGCGTGTGTGTGTGTGTATGTGTGGTTGGGTGTGTGTCTGTGTGTCTGTGTGTGGTAATTTTATTATTATTTTAATGGCATTCATTAACTTAATAGCTGTAAAGTTTCGGTGTTAAAACATCATCATCAGGTATTAAAATATGGTTAAATTACTTGGTAATATATATAGATAAGCAGTTTTAAAAAATAAAAATATATAAAAGCATAAGAATAAAAATGTCATCCAATGAGATGAATTAAGTGGGGTTTGGAGGTTATGACATTTTAAAAAATGGTGTGTGTACGACTTATAGACAGTAATACTTCAATGTTGTTCATAATTATTATCAGCAATAATAAAAGCTTAAAACAACATTATGATAGATAGATTTAACTATCGCTCGGTTCACACTCCACCCACATCTATTGATCAGGTGAAGAGGCTCATCCCTTGTTTCCTTTTTAGAATGCGGTTTCCGGTTTTCTCTTTTCCAATCTTCTCACTTTTTTTTTTCAATTGGAGTAGATAGACTAAACTATCGCCCGGTTCACACTCCACCCACATCTGTTGAACAGGTGAAGAGGCTCATCCCTTGTTTCCTGTTTAGGATGCGGTTTCCAGTTTTCTCTTTTCCAATCTTCTCACTCTTTTTTACAATTGGAGTAGATAGACTAAACTATCACCCGGTTCACACTCCACCCACGTCTATTGAACAGGTGAAGAGGCTCATCCCTTGTTTGCTGTTTAGGATACGGTTTCCGGTTTTCTCTTTTCCAATCTCTTCAATCTTATGTAGCCCCGTGCACATCAGTGGCATTACCGCCTTGCTCGGGGTGATATGATTAAAAAAAAGAGATAATTATAATAACACTATTTTCTGGAATTATCATAACTCTAACTTATGTCCTTTGCAAAATAAATACCTTACTGATTCCATTGTATACCAAGCTACTTTTTCAACTACTGAAAATCCAAATCTTACCAAACATTATATCGAATATACTATAATAATTCTACTTTTTTCCTTCTAAATACTACTGGCAATTAAAAGATGCAAATAAAACCCCAACAGTTAAATGGAAAATATTAACTAAATCTATAACATGTAAATCGTTAATTGATATACGTTTCCTTTGCTTACAAGAAAACTCCATAGATAAAATATTCTCAAAACCTGATATTTTAACCAACGTAAAGGAAGGAGAGGCAAAGGAGGGCAGCGGATCACATATTTGCAGGGCCTGATCAGGTGGATGACGGAACGGGGGTTGCCAGGAGCAACAGGAGAAAACATACTAAGAGCCACAAGGGTTAGGGAGACGTGGAGAGCCATGATCGCCTACGTCCTGAAGGGACAGGGCACATAGAAGAAGAAGAAGAATCACTAATTTTTACCGCTAGAGAATCTTTCATAACTTTAATATATTTGAAATTGTCTCAATTTTATCTCAATATTTTCACTATTTGCTTTTTACACTTTTTATAATAAAATAAATGGATTATTGAACTGGGCATTTTTAATTACGATTATTCTTTATTCGTACTTATGAACAAATCCTCTTAAGAATTTATTTTTATTCATATTTTAATTTAACTTTTATATATATTTTTTTTTTACATTTTTTACATCATTCTTAACTTTTAGGTTGACTTTGATTTTATTTCTTATATTCATTTTATTTTATTTTATTTTATCTATTCCAACGTTTCGATTTTTCTTTGCTATCATTTTTTATCTCCTCTCTTCTAGTGCGTTGTGGTTCAGTGGATATCAACTCGGAAGGACAACTCAGGGAGCCGAATTCGAATTCTAGTTGAATTCCTTGCATTCACTTACGCACAAATACCCTTGGGAAAGGTATTAATCCGTCTCTTCCCTCCAGTTATGGGTTAAATAACAGGACAGATTGAGTTCTATAGCCTTGGCTGCCAACCAGTCTACCGCAGAAAGCAATGGCAACCTACTGCAGGATAATCTTCTGCACAGTCAGTCATGTCTCTTTCGAGACATGATCGCCCAAGCATGTATCACTTATGGCACTTAATTGACTGGCGGATGTGCGTTGTGATGCATTGGATATCTACTCGGAACGAGAAATCGGGGAGCGGAGTTCGAAATTCAGCCGAATTCATTGCATTCACTTACGCACAAATACCCTTGGGAAAGATATTAATCCGTCTCTTCATTCTAGTTATCGGTTAAATAACAGGACAAATTGGGTTCTATAGCCTTGGCTGCCAACCAGTCTACCGCAGAAAGCAATGGCAACCTACTGCAGGATAATCTTCTGCACAGTCAGTCATGTCTCTTTCGAGACATGATCGCTCAAAGTGTCTATCACACATGGTACTTAACTGACTGACTTCTCACTTCTTTTTCCTTTTATTTATTTATATATTATGTCCTTTATCTGTTTCTCTGATTTTTCCCCGATTTTGTTTTTGATACATCTGGCTTTCAGTGGCAAAACCTTGAAACACTACAGTGTATAAGTCCTGTACACAACATTCTTTAAAATGTCATAACGTCCCAAACCCAGTTAATTCATTTCATTGGATGACCTCTTTATTTTTATACTTTTATTTAATTTGTTATTTTTTTTCATTTTTAATTTTTTTTTCTCTAACTATATATATTACAAAGAAAAGTGTTACTGAAAGTATTGTCCACCGCTATATGTTATATGTATAGTTGCCTGTCTTGTCATTTTATCATTGTTGTGTGTTATCTTCTTGATAACTAAGAACTTGAAAATAAAGTAAAAATGCATATATTTTTAAGCCAACACTGTTTATATCTGTTGCGACAAGGGAATAGCTTAAGAAAGAACAAAACATGTGTTATAGAAATATTGTGTATTTAACAGTAAATACAATAGAAGCATGTTTCACGACTAGTGGGTGTGTCGGTTGTCCAGCGTTCAATCAATTGGACTGTTCCCCCAAAACCTCCTCTCCTACTAATCTTATAATAGGAGGAAGAGTCCGATATAGACTCTTTAGAGGAAGGACACCACAACAATATTTATTGTTATACTGTATTCACTGAGGTCAACAACCAACGGGGACAGTTTGTTTCATTCTTAAACGCAGTTATCAAACTTGCACAATTGCGCTTAAACATTAAATTTAATACATATACCTATATAAGATGCGGCATCAGTTACGTAATTTTCTATTTTTATTTTTTATTGAACTTAAATTACAGTAGTTTAACAATATTTATACATATTGCCTCAGTAAAGCAACTAAATTCGTTACGATTAACAATCTATTTAACATTTACAAAATACCCCACTTCACATTCAATATAACACTGAACCCAATCTCTGTTACAAACCATTTGGCACATTTCTAGATTAATTTTAGAATATTTATCAGAAATTACTTGTTTTAATTCATGAATTGTTTTTGGTGTGAGTCTATAAACAAGATCTTTCCGTATATCGAAAAAGAAAAATGTCTGGCGGTGTTTGATCTGGTTATTATTCCATGTGAACATATTTATATCAGCTCGAATAAAAAATGTGGTTAATTTTGTAGTATAGTCGTAAGGTAGGTGACCAGTATGGCTCTGATGTGGTTGTAATTATGAACGAACAAAAGCCAGGTTTGTACGAACTATACGATCATTTTCTTTTTATTTTGGGGGTTCACTTAATTAGCTACATATTTTCGTTTTTTTAGATAAAAGTTCATCACTTTACGTCTATTTTGGTGCGGAGGTTATAAAAGTTTTCATAGTAAATGTTCCTGTATTTGCACATGCTGATTGTGCTTTTGAATTCATCATCATTTATCCATCACACCCAGATGGTGCACAGGGCAGCAACGTTTTGTTGCAATTTTGTTGCTGTAACAAACTTTTTTACGGGACAGGGTTATTAGCCCTGCACCCAACCCCCAAACCTGGAGGACCGGTGGATCATTCTTGGTTCTTACATTCATAGCACCTGGTATTCCCAAATGGTCACCCATTTAAATACTGACCAGGCTCGATGTTGCTTAAATTCAGTGATCGAACGGGAACCGGTGCATTCAACACGATATAACCGTAGATATACTGATATTGAATTAGTCGTTGATTTTATGTATCTCCTGTCTTGTTTGAACCGCACCCCTGTGCAATTTATTTTAAATTCAAACAGCTACAAATATGGTTCGTCTTAGAATTACTTCTACACGAGTTTAATGAAATTTTTCATCCTTCTCTGCCATGCTTTTACGCACTACTGGAAGGATTCTTCTTGAACCTGTCATATCCCGTGTATGTGTGTGGGGGATTTATTTGCAAAATGAAAATACAGGCAATTGCATTATTTTTTTCAAAGTCATGTTAGAATAAAATTTAAGTTTATTATGCACCAAGGTTTTTGATGTAATATTAATATCGGTAAATATTTTCTAAAACTCGTAGATAAACATTTTAGCAATTCTAGTCTCCTTCATAGGATATTTAATAGGAAAACCCTAAAAATTAGCCATTCGTGTACTAAAAATATAGAGAGTAGAATCAGCTCTCACAAAAGAATAACTTTATCGAGATATAAGAACCAAATTGAAAACCTGAGATATACTACCCGTGATCAAGCCAACTCCAGAGTAACAACTCCTAGTCGAGCCAACCTTAGTTCTGTAACTCCAAACCAAGGCAACCCTAGAATTTCCCGGAATCCACAAGACATAAGAGATGCAGCTGGACAGGGAAGTCATACACCTAGATGCAATTGTAGAATTATAAATGAGTGTCCTATGGGTGGAGAATGTATGACAGAATGGATGGTATATCAAGCTATGATATAACCAAAAATATAAATTTAAAGGAAAAAATGAAAACGATTCTGGTAAAACCTCATTATTCATCGAATTGTTTTTCAGACTATAATGTCCATAATATATACATACATATATATATATATATATATATATATATATATATATATATATATATATATATATATTTCCATTTTGTAAATTGTATAATATTAATATCGGTAAATAATTTCTAAAACTCGTAGATAAACATTTTAGCAATTCTCGTCTCCTTCATAGAATATTTAATAGGAAAACCATAAAAATTAGCTATTCGTGTACTAAAAATATAGAGAGTAGAATCAGCTCTCACAAAATAATAACTTTATCGAGATATAAGAACCAAATCGAAAACCTGAGATCTACTACCCTTGATCAAGCCAAATCCAGAGTAACAACTCCTAGTCGAGCCAACCTTAGTTCTGCAACTCCTAACCAAAGCAACCCTAGAATTTCCCGGAATCCACAAGACATAAGAAATACAACTAGACAGTACAATCATACACCTACAGAGACCAACAAATCTCATTAACATATATTGTCAAACCTTGGATTGAGGTTGTCAGTGTTGATTGGAACACACACACACACACACACACACACACACACATATATATATATATATATACATATATATATATATATATATATATATATATATATATATATACATTTATCAGAAACATTAAGGCAGACACGTTATTTCATGGTGAATCGGAATTGTGGGCCTATTTCAGGCTAACCATCATCAGCTTCAGTCTTTATTTAACAAAGGATTTTACACGAATTTTACGTTCGTGTAAAATCCTTTGTTAAATAAAGACGGAAGCTGATGATGGTTAGCCTGAAAACAGGCCCATACTTCGGATTCATCATATATATGTCTTTACATGCATATATAATTAGAGCTCTCTTAGAGAGTTATCCTACCACTGTATGTAAAGGATACTCCTTTAGATTCTTCTATACCCACACTGCATGCTGATATATATATATATATATATATATATATATATATATATATATATATATATATAAACGGCATTTAATGCATGGAATCCCTGTCATCGGTGGCCAGTGGATGGTCATCATTATCGATTGAAATCTTACTACTACTTACCTGAAGAAAAATCTGAAATACTTACAGAGTACATGAAAAAGACGCCATGTCTCCTTCGACGGGCATAACAAACACACCGTGAGTTAACTAGGGCTATTCGTCGCTAAAGAACAAGCAGTTTTCTTTATTGTGCCAGAGGCTTTCTTTTGACTGTTTATGTCGATATGTTCAAAGAAAAAAAAAACAAAAGGAACTATGCGTTTTCGACATCCGTTAAGGGTTAGAGGCGGCCGTGTGGGCAGCAAATAGCAGTGGTCAAAGGCTCTCCTTCCACTTCGTAGCCTTTATTCAAAGAGGGCCATTGTTCGGGTTGAATCAAGCCAGCCGACAGGGCCGTATAATGCTACTGGCCGCTTGACCTTTAAAATACAACAGTTTTACGCACAACAACATTTCTGTTAAAAATTGGAGCCCGTCTTCAAATGTCAGCAATGAAGAAGATACAAGAATCAACAAAAGAAAAGCCCGAAAAAGAAAGCAAGTGGAAGAAATGCAAAAGACATAAAGAGTAGAAAGAAAGATGAAATAATATGAAAAGTAAGAAAGTAAGATGAAGGAATATTGAAAAGAAAGAATGAAGGGATATAGAAAGAAAGGAAAGAAGGGATGTCGAAATAAAGGAAAGAAAGAAGGAACATAGAACGAAAGGAAAAGAAGAAGGAATATAGGAAGAAAGAAAAGAGAGAAGTGATATAGAAAGAAAGGAAAGAAAGGAGGGGTGTAGAAATAAAGGAAAGAAAGAAGGGGTGTAGAAAGAAAGGAAAGGAAGGAGGAATATAGAAAGAAAGAAAAGAAAGAAGGTGTGTAGAAAGAAAGGAAAGAAAGGAGGGGTATAGAAAGAAAGAAAAGAAAGAAGGGGTGTAGAAAGAAAGGAAAGAAAGAAGGAATATAGAAAGAAGGAAAAGAAAGAAGGGGTGTAGAAAAAAAGGAAAGATAAAAGGAATATAGAAAGAAAGGAAAGAAAGGAGGGGGTGTAGAAATAAAGGAAAGAAAGAAGGGTTGTAGAAAGAAAGGAAAGGAAGGAAGAATATAGAAAGAAAGAAAAGAAAGAAGGTGTGTAGAAAGAAAGGAAAGAAAGGAGGGGTATAGAAAGAAAGAAAAGAAAGAAGGGGTGTAGAAAGAAAGGAAAGAAAGAAGGAATATAGAAAGAAGGAAAAGAAAGAAGGGGTGTAGAAAAAAAGGAAAGATAAAAGGAATATAGAAAGAAAGAAAAGAAAACAGGGGTGTAGAAAGAAAGGAAAGAAAGAAGGGGTGTAGAAAGAAATGAAAGAAAGAAAGAAAAGAAAGAATGGGTGTAGAAAGAAATGAAAGAAAGAAGGGATATAGAAAGAAAGAAAAGAAAGAAGGGGTGTAGAAAGAAAGGAAAGTAAGAAGAGATACAGAAAGAAAGGAAAGAAAGTAGAAATATAAAAATGAAGAAAAGAAAGAAGGGATATAGAAAGAAAGGAAAGAAAGGATGTAAAATGATACAGCAAGAAAAGAAAGAGAAAAGATATAGATAGAATAGAAAGAAAGATGAAATGATATATATATATATATATATAAAAAAGGATGGATGACGACGTGCCCGAGAAGAAACGAAAGAAAAACATGTAAAATACAAATGAGGCCAGGTAAAATTATGGAGAAAGACAAAAGGAAAAAAGAAAAGAAGAAAAGATTAAATAAGTAAAGAAACATAAAGAAAGAAAAAAAGAAAGAAAGAAAGAAAGAAATACCAACATAAACAACTAAAGAAACATAAAATATGACAAAATAAAAGAAAAAAAGAAAAAAAATGAAAAAGATGGCAAAATAGAAAAAGACGATAAGAGAAAGAAAGAAAGAAAAATGAAAAAACTACCAAAATAAACAATCAAAGAAAAAAATTAAAAAAAGATTAATGATAGATAATAGGAAGTATAAAAAGAAAGATAAAAAGACAAAACACAAAAAGAAAGAAAATGAAAGAAAGAAAAATAAATTAATAAAAATAGAAGGAAAGAAAAATTTAAAGAAAGAAAAAAAATGTAACATGTAAAAGATATCGAAATGAAAATTAAAGAGAGAAAAACAAGGAAGAAAAAGAAAAAGATTAAAGAAAGAAAAAAGAGAAAGAAAGAGTTCAGATTTAGAAGACGGTACGAAAGAAAGATTAACCTATTTTGCAAATGTACACGCGCATGCGTGCGAAAAGCAACGTTTGTTGCGCGTGCCATTTTTCCTTGGTTTGCTATACGCATGCTCCGTAAGCAAAAGTTCAAACGGACGAAGTATCGAAAGATATTTACTAGTTGCTTAGGGCAAGAGAATCAAACTAGTATGCACTGCCGAGGTAAGAGTGTGGTTACAGAAAGAAACCTCAACACATATACGACGGGGATGAATAAAATAAAGAATTTGTATACAGTCTTATACGATTACGTAATCTTCATTGCGATTGTGTAAAGTTTAAGCAGAGCTGATGGCAAAGAAAGAACTTATCTTAAGCCTGTTTTAGTACAATGATTATATTATATATAATCAGCATTAAACAGAAATTGCACAAAATGAACACATTCTGCCATTTTTAAGCACCTAATAGTGTTCTAAATATTTAAGCTCCTAATATTGTTTTCGGAAAGTGCGACACGGAGATCCGAAGGCGAATTGGCATGGCAAAGGACGCGTTCCAGAAGATGAGCAAAATACTAACACACAGGAAGATCTCAATAGAAACGAAGAAAAGAGTGCTAGACTGCTACGTGATGTCAGTTCTTCAGTACGGCTGTGAATGCTGGACAATATCATCGAAAATGAGGACAAAACTGGAAGCGGCCGAAATGTGGTTCTACAGAAGGATGCTACGGATATCGTGGACTGAGCATACAAGCAACGACGAAGTGTTAGAAAGAATGGCAACAAAAAGGAAATTGATGCTGAGCATCAGGAAGAGACAACTGAAGTTCCTGGGACATGCAATGAGGAAGGAAAGCCTGGAGAACCTGATACTGACTGGTCAGATAGAAGGAAGGAGAGACAGAGGAAGGCAGCGGATAACATATTTGCAGGGCCTGATCAGGTGGATGACGGAACGGGGGTTGCCAGGAGCAACAGGAGCAAACATACTAAGAGCCACAAGGGATAGGGAGACGTGGAGATCCATGATCGCCTACGTCCTGAAGGGACAGGGCACATAGAAGAAGAAGAAGAAGAAGAATATTGTTTTCAATTAATTTTCATTCATATTATGTTATTTTATACATCAAATTAGATAATAATTAGCATTACACTGGAAATACACAAACGGCATACATTCTGCTATTTTAGGCTCAAATTATCATATAATAATTCTACTTGTTCCTTCCTTAGATAGTTACTTAGTGACTTAGTTCCTCCGTCCGTTACGCCACTGAAGAAAAATAACTCACTCTCTACACGTGCTTTCCCTTCCCCTCTATCTATTTATAAACGCTACTCTCCTCAGCTTCTCTCACTTTTGCCAAACGGAAGGATAGTAAAGAGTGAGAGAATAGGAAGAGAGAGCTTGTAGCATTACCGTAGCAGTAGCAGCTTAAGTTGGTGGTTGTAGCAGTAACTGTGTGTGTGTATATGTGTGTGTACTGTACACTATAATAAAAATAAGTACGTCTGTTGTAGTATCTCGCGACCTACTAACAAAATTTCTGGTCTATACATCCTTGGCCATTACTCAGTTGGTCATTTCTGTTTACAATGGACACAAGAGCCATGCTTTTTCAGTAATAAAAAACATTTTCTCTTTCAAAATATTTCACAAAATAGCGTACAGTATTTTATTCCCAAGAATTTGAGTATGGCTTTGAAAATGACGGAACATATTCTTTTAAAGCGATCTTTCTTGTCCAGCATTTTGTCAGAAAGATTAGTTGGAATGACAATGATCAAAACGACCAAAGAAATAAAAAAGGTAGACACGAGGCGTAATGAAATAGCCACTATTAAGATAAATTTATTCATTAAAAAAACAAAACAAATCGTAGTTCCTTAATGTATTCATATGACATGTATATCTTGATTCAAGCATATTTGGTTGAATTATTTAGACATATTATGTATATTTATTTTTATTTTATTCTTCTCATATTCACGGATTAATTACTTCAAGTTGTAATGCAAATCACAAAGGAAGGCATCGTAATATTTCTTATTCATTTTATTTTCCATATATATATATATATATATATATATATATAATCGTGTCGCCCCAAGCAAGGCATTTTATTACGACTGTTGTGCAGGGGATTACATAGGAGAAATGTTATGCGAAGGAGTGAGAGGTTGCAGGAGGTGTCAGGAAGAGAGTAGGAGAAGGAAGGGAATACTGATGAGAGTCGGGTGGACGAAGAAAAAAGCATGAGAGAGAGGATGTAGATGACTATTGACTTTACATTTAAATTCTTGGAGATTATAGCTATTGGGAAAGCAAATATGCGGAAGGGAATTCCACAGTCGGGAAGTGCGGGAAAAGAAGCTGATAGAGTAGAATTTGCGTTAACAATTTATCAGTTTCACAG
Source organism: Ascarosepion bandense (assembly GCA_037127315.1). NCBI lineage: Eukaryota > Metazoa > Mollusca > Cephalopoda > Sepiida > Sepiidae > Ascarosepion > Ascarosepion bandense. Next base: position 1,983,457 of record JBBBDQ010029610.1, read on the forward strand.
TAAAAGAGTGGGACCTAGTTGCTACTCTTTGGCTCGAGGAAATTCATATATAGGAGGTACCAGTGAACTAAGTTCATCGGAGCAGAAGCCGTGAAAGTATTTGTAGAAGAGACACGGGGAAGCCACACTGCGTCGGTGAGAAAGCGACTGTATCCGAGCTGCCAAGTTGGGATCGATCACATTCCAGATTCTCCGTTGGATTTGGTCGAGGATACCGAGGTGGATAGCAGGAGCACCCGACCAGATATGGCAGCAATATTCAATGCACGGGCGGAAGGTAGATTTGTATATATGTGCAGGATTGTTTCAGACAGGAAAACTTCCTGGCTCTACACAGAGAACTGATTTTCTTAGCAGCGGATTTAGTTATGGATTCTATATAGTTATTTCGCTTGTGGTCTGATGTGAGAGTTAATCCGCGGAGACGCAGTGTTTTACTTTCAGGACTTTCACTCTCATCCAAGAACATTTTCAGAGGTGAATTGCTATGAGAAAAAGTTATACTGATAATTTTATTTAGTCTGGGTTTAATTTTTTTATAGAGAGGTATTCTGGGTTTTTTTTTTTAAATTTTATTTTCGTGGTAAATAATACTTGTATTGTTAATTAAAATGACTTTAAATTGTGAATATGGACAAGCATGTTCCTTCAAATGTCGTTCAACGGAGTTTGAACCTGACATATGCAGTGTATATATATATATATATGTGTGTGTGTGTGTGTGTGTGTGTGTGTGTGTGTGTGTGTACGTTATTTCGTGGATGGACGCAACCAGAATGTCGAAGAGAAAATCAGAAAAGTCTTAGAGAGTGAGTGTAAAATAAAATGTGAATTCTTTGGGCCTGACTAAACAGTCGCCCACACATTTCTCCACAGAAAGTAAACCTTATTCCGTTTATTCTCCGGGCCGTTTCATTGTATTCTATAGACCCACGTCATCCACCGTCGGTACTGCTGTCGTTAACCTCTCGGCCAGCATGCCTCATCATTTTCCTCACAAACAAACGACCCACAATAGGAACGATGTCAACATTCCAACAAACAAAGAAACGAAGCTTGACACGGTTTTCCTACTCTTTAGGATCTTTTGTCAAAATAGCCGAATAAATCTGCTTACTTCAGGTTTGTAGTGTTTTTTTTTTTAAATCTTAGTCTGGAACAAGGCAAGTTCGAATTCCAGTTGAAATGCTTGTATTATTCATTTATACACAAATATCCTTGGGAAAGGTATTATTCAATTTTTCCCTCCCGTTATGGAATAGATACTAGAACAGATTGGGTTCTATAGCCTTGGCTGGCAACCAGTCTACCGCAGAAAGCAATGGTAACTTACTGCGGGATAATCTTCTGTCCAGTCAGTCATGTCTCTTTCGAGACATGATCGCCCAAAGTGTGTATCACGTATGGCACTTAACTGACTGACTGAATATAATAGTTGGAGACATAAGTAAATTTGTACTAGACATAAAGTGGGGGATTTGGTTTTCTATTGTTATGAAGTAATAAACTGATCCCTCACTTCTTATACTTAATATAATAATGTAATGATTTATCTCTTCTTCCTCCAGCTATGAGTTAAATGGCAGGACAAATTGGGTTCTATAGCCTTGGCTGGCAACCAGTCTACCGCAGAAAGCAATGGCAACTTACTACGGGATAATCTTATACCCAGTCAGTCATGTCTCTTTCGAGATATGATTGCCCAAAACTCTAACTGACGATAAACATCATCACACAGGAATTATCATCTGCATTATGTTGATTAAACCACAACGATTCGTTAGCCTAGTCTCTTGGTCGGATGACTTCTGTACACTGGCGTAAGAAGTGTTCTCAGCGTCAGGAAACGAGTAAAATTTTGGCAACCCCACCTAAGTTACGCCGAAATATTTTATTGTGTTTTGTGATTCATTAGCCTACGAATGAAAATAACAAATTCTCAATCAATCAATTATGGCAAAAATAATGTCCCAATATAATAATTGTACAAGTTAAACTAATTCTATTAGCCGTAAATACTAGCTATACTTACATAGTTTGAAAATCGTTTCGAAATTCGTGTCATCTAATAATGATATTATTCAAAGTAAACGCTCAAGTAAATCAATGTTATATCCCTCAGCTCAGAGCCCTGAAACTAACTTAGAGAGGCATTCATTTATGGTAATGCTCATCATATAATAAACGGACAGAAATTAGAAACGAAGACATATTAGAAAGAAAAACCAACTAAAAGAAAGGAAAGCATTGCAAAATGAAGTAAAAAATGAACAAAAGAAAAGAAAATTAAGTAAAAACAAAAGGAAAAATAGAAAAAGTTATTGAGAATTAAAAAAGAAAAACATTCAAAAAGAGTAAAAAGCAACAGTAAACTTAAATAAGGAAATTAAAACATACAAAAAAAAAAATGAAAAAAAATAAAGAGAAAATAACAAAAAACATAGTGAGAAATAAAACAGAAAAAAATGAAAGAGAAAAAACGTTAAAACAAAATGGAAACTCATTCATTTCTAATCTTATCTCTCGTTTGTAAAAAAAAAAAATATAAATAATCCTAGACCGCACGGAGATAATTAATTAACTAATTATATATATATATCCGCAGACAGATCTGTTTCGCTGTATTACAGCTCATCAGTACGGCTTAGACTCCGGTCGCTTCCTAACCCAGGATTGCATATATATATATATATATATATATATATATATATATATATATATATATATATTTCGATCCCGGCCAGAAGCAATGAATGTGTCTAGCCACCCTGATTAGCTGTGATACAGCGAAACAAGCTTGCATATCGATAACTAATATATTATGCTGTCATTACGATTAAGCTCTCTAGAGAAAAAAATTTCAAAAACAGTTTCCACTTCTGCGATTTACGCGTTACTATTCAGTAATGAATTGGATTCTCTCGGTGACTGGCGTGTGTATATACACACATACATATAACAAGCTAAAACATATATAACAAGCTAAAATTTCCATCTCATTTTATGCGCCCAAGGCTTAGGGAGTAGGGACTTCGACTGACACCAAATCATTCGAGTGTCTAGCGGAACAGGCTTGTATGTGGATGACTGATATATATATATATATATATATATATATATATATATATATATATATATATTCGATACGATGGGTAAATTGTCGCCATTTTTGTTTTGTGTTCTTTGTTTTTAATAACTGCGCACTCTAGTCGGATTAGCTGAGCATCATCTGTGAGTAAACAGCTTATTGTCGCAATTCACTCGATCAGAATCTTAGAAACGTCGTGGCATTCGCACCGGAAGTTACAATACCAACATTTTAGAGTGTTTGAGTGACAATCTGAAGAAATTGCAACGGATTTAGTAATTCATTTTGTGGTGAGGTGTAAGGGTGACTTTCGTATGCTTACAATATGTGTACGTGTCTCTGTCTCTGAATTTGTCAGTGTGTGTATCAGTGTGTTGGCAGAATCTAATGGGGATTATGAACGTGTTTAAAGTTGTCAAACGTGATGGTAACGTGATTTCTCCATTCAGCTGCGTCAGACTGAACATGGAAACTTTGATCAGGTGTTTGAGGAGGTAGTGCCGTCCTCTAGGGCCACCTAATTCTCTACTTGATTATATATGTGGGGTGCAGACGCCTTACGGTATGTTTGCGTCTGAGTAGGTGTTTTTGTACGTGTGCTCACACATTACAACTCTCCCGTGAACGATAGATGTCACCTGGCCGTCATCCAGTGACTTTTAGTATAAACGGCGTAAAGGGGGATATAATACATCAGAATTGATCCTTCACCCGGTAAAGAATGACGTGAAAGATAGATGTCAGCTGACCGTCATCCCCCGACTGTTAGCATCAAACAAAAATAATTCTCGTGGCATGGAACATTAAACAACTGTGGCCAGAATGAAAATATAAACAGGAGATGATTAAGTTAAATGTCAAACTTTCAAGAGTATGTGAAACTAGATATCCAAACAATGGAGATTTTGTCAGTGACAAGCAGAGGGTTATATATGCAGGCGAAGACAAAAATGAAAAAGGAGTTGGCTTGATACTAGATGAATATATTAAGAAATGCAGCTTAAGGTTGGAGAAAGCGAGATTGGTTTGTTTTTTACAGCTTATCAAGTCTTTGTTGGTTATATAAAGATGAAAAAATATTTTGGATTTTAAGAGATCGGTTACAATACCCGATGTTCACAAGAAGTTACCAATCTTAGTACTAATGTCTATAATTGGTAGACACAATTCTAAACAACATAAGATATTCGAAACACACACTGTTTCTCTCTATCTCTATCTCTATCTCTCTTTCTCTCTCTCTCTCTCTCTCTCTCTCTCTATCTATCTATCTATCTATCTATCTGTCTGTCTGTCTCTCACACACATACACATACAGTGATGTTAAACAATACTGAATACGGTTAGTACTTAGATTGGTAACCTCTTAAGAAAATCTGGTATTGTAACCGAACTCTTACAATTTAAAATAGGTTTCGACTTTATGTAAACCACAAAGTGTTGATAAGCCGTAAAAAAACTAAACACTCTCGCTATTTCTAACCCTAACCTGCATCCTACTTCGCTTTTCTTCTGTGTCATCTATTATCCAGTGTCTCAAATATTGGATGTTGTTTAGATTGTCTGCCGATTATAGATTTTGGTATAAATTCTTTCTCTCACTGAAGTTAACCATTGTATCTGATTATTTTTAGATTGTCTGCAGATTATAGATATTGGTATAAATTCTTGCTCTCATTGGAGTTAACCATTGTATCTGATTTTTTTAGATTGTCTGTCGATTATAGATATTGGTATAAATTCTAGCTCTCACTCGAACCCAGTCAGTTTGAGGCCGCTTAGGAATATCTAAAGACACTGCTTGGAAATACTACTCCTACGCTAAAGGTTGATAACCCGTAAAAAATATACGGTAGATTTTTGTTAACTTTTACATGGTGGATTAAGACTGAAAAAACGGGAAACAGAACAACTACAAAACGAAAAATTTCTCTAAAGGGTAGTTTTTATTTTTGCTTTAACTATTTAAAATGACATTTCGACACTTTCAAAATGAAAAAGAAAGAAAATATTACGGACATAAAAGTGGGGCGATTATATTGAATCAATTGCTGCTTCAATTGCCAGGAAAATTTGTTAACTCTATTTGGCTAGAACGTTTTTTTTTCATCAGAATCCATCTTACACATTTATAAATCTATCATTCATCCGGTCCTGAGCATGACGGTAAATTGCATCCGGCAGCAAAACCTCTGATTGGGAGGTTGTGAGGAGCATGGAATCACCTCTTAATTGCTTTTGTTCCCAGATCCACCCTGATCCGGAATGGTAGCACCTTTTAGGGTCCCAGCTATGGGCAAATAGTTAACCCCCAAACTGTGGTCAAAACACTATGAAAGTATAAATATAGACTTTTATAGAAATATATACATAAAAATAGACTTTTATAGAAAAATATATTTTTTTGAATGAACACTATTACCAAAGTACATTTTAAGAAAAAAGTTATTACCATAACATATTTTTGAAGGAAATAAAAAATAATTTTCAGCAAAATGGTTTTGAATACAAAACTAGAACACATTTTCAGTTTTCTAAAATAAAAGAAAATAAAAACAAAAAAAACTCGGTAAATTTTTGTTTTGTTCTCCGAAGGCCTTTATCCCTTTAAATCTTTCCAAAACATCCCTATGTCCGTGCAAATGTATATGCTGAGCTCGAATCGATAATTATTCATTGAAGAAACCTACCTTTTTTCATGTTATCGGCCAGAAATAAACCGGACTATATCTCACGTCTTACAACTGTTCTTATATCTGATTCACCGCTGAATGACCTGATGCATAGGATACTTATTTCGGCCTATTTACTCCCTTTGAGCAATTATTCCGCGATTTGTTTGGTATCGGAACTCATTTTCCGCGTAGTAATTGCAAAAAGGAAGTAAAAAGACCGAAAAACCGTGAATAACATTTTGAACCGTGGTTACGGGGTGAGATAAACAGCGACAAGAAGTGCCATATTTTTCTGTTCGATAACATGAAAAAAAAGTAGGTTTCTTCAATAAACAATTATCGATTTGAGTTCAGCATACACATTTGTGAGCCGAATTCGAATTCCAGTTGAATACCCTGCATTCACTTAAGCACTGGTACCTTTGGGAAAAGTATTAATCCGTCCCTTCCCTCCAGTTATGGGTTAAATAACAAGAGTAGGACTTGAGGACCCTGCTCTTAAAAACAAAATCCCAATGAATTTTGATATTCTAAAAGAAAAATGTTGTAAAAATAAAATAACCTTACCCAAAATCATTGGTTATGACCTTAAATGATCCCATAAGGATTGATAAGTCGTTAAACCTCGAAACAAACAAAAAAAAAATATACATTTGCACGGAAATAGGGATGTCTTGGAAAGATTTGAAGGGGTAAAGGCCTTCGGGGAACAAAACAAAAATTTGCCAAAATTTCATTAAAATCTGACTAAATCAAACTTTTCACTATAACCGAACATTATAAAAAATACCTTAAAACATCATATTTTTGGCATTAAATAGCCTACAAAAAATTATTACCATAACACATTTTTGAAAGGAAAAAAAATTCTCAGCAAAACATTTTTGAATATAAAACTAGAAGACATTTTCAGTTTTCTAAAATAAAAAAGAATAAAAACAATATTTTTTTTATTAAAATCTGACTAAATCAAACTTTTCACGATAATTGAACATTAAAAAAAATACCTTAAAACCTGACCTTTTTGGCATTAAATAATCTACAAACGTGTTGATATGACGTTAAATAAAACTCAACCTCAAACTATTATTCATCCGTTCATTGAAACTAATATTTTAGTTTAGTGCACTTGTTTTACATTTCGATAATCGTGACAAACTTCAAAGTAGTGTCTGTAATGTAATTGACTCTAACCAGACATTTGGACTTCAATCACATTCTAACTGCCGTCGCGTAGCTTCTGCCTTTTCTATAAATATTTGCGATATATAAATATTTTGACGAGCACTCATTCCTTGGTACCTTGATTTGTAAATAAAGCAAGAGAGAGCGAGAAAGGACTGAGTATAAACTTCAAGAAAACTGAATATATGGTCATCAGCAAAAAGAAGACCGAAATGCCAACTATAGGTCGGAGAAACTAAAATAAAACAAGTAAAGAAATTTAAATAACTGGAACGCGTTTTAACAGAGGACGGAAAGTGCGATTTTGAGATCCAAAGATGCATTGTTATGACCAAGGAGACATTTCAAAAGAAAACCAGAGTACTGAAAGACAGAGAAATCACATTGAAAAAAAAAGAAAAAAGAAAAGAGTGGTGAACTCTGTATGGCAGTGAGTGTTGAACGACCTTCTCAGGAATATATATCCTTGTGGCTCTTAGTATGTTTGCTCCTGTTGCTCCTGGCAACCCCCGTTTCGTCATCCACCTGATCAGTCCCTGCAAATATGTTATCCGCTGCCTTCCTCTGTCTCTCCTTCCTTCTATCTGTCCAGTCAGTATCAGGTTCTCCAGGCTCTCCTTCCTCATTGCATGCCCTCATAGCTACAATCTCTAAAAATATTAATGCAAGTTCAATTTCCATTTTCTATCTTCTTGAATACCGTTCACCTTTATTCCTTTTTTCAATACCCCTTGTAAACAGTCTTTTCTCTTAGCGTAAACCCCTGCGCATTAGTGGTGGCCCAACCTTGCTTGGAGGGAAATGATTAAACAAAAAATATATTAACACATATCTGGGGGTGAAGAGTTGGATATATATATATATTTGCGTGTAAGTGAATATAAGGAAAACAACAGGAATCGACTCGCCGATTAAAAATTCTGAGGCAATATCGATTACACCACCCGCACATTCAAGTTTAGAAATTCAGGTATTACCAAGCAGTCACCCGTCTAGGTACGGACCATGATCGACATTGCTTAATTTCGATAATTGTACGGGAACCGGTTTTCCAACGTGATGTGGCCGTAAACAATTAGACTACACTCACATGCAAGCTTACTGCGTCTGGCATTGCAAAGCAGTAGCTTATGTACCCACCATCCTCGATCTTGACTAATTTCTATGTTCGTACAGGAACCTGGTTTATAACTTGATCTGGGTGTAAGCCATTTAGATAACACTCACATTCAACCTGGCTTACGGCCATATCACTTTGAATACACCGCTTCTCGCTCGCACACTGAAGTTAAGCAACGTTGATTCTGCTCAGTACTTAGATGGGTGACCGCTTGGGAATATCAGGTGCTGTAAGCGTTTAGTGACGGGTGTGCGTGCTTTGACAAAAATCGGTAGGAGGCTAATAGGGCGATAATTAGAGGGGTCACAGTGTTCACCAGTATTTTTATATATTGAAAGCGCGGAGGAAGACTTTCAGCAAGCAGGGAAACAAGAAGCAGGAATGCATTAGCAGAGTTTGGAGAGCCTCGGTGTTGCTTACTTTCGGTGACTGTACAGGAACCGGTTTTTCAACGTGATGTGGCCACAAGCCTAACTTCTTCGAGAATACAGAAGAAATGAATAAAAGAAGCGTTATCATAAAAACGAAAAATAAAAATGGGTAAGATGTACTTGGGTTATGGTGATCTGTCTTCAAGCAATCTTTTTTTCCACTATGGCCGCCCCCGTGCTAAAAAGTAATACAATACTGTCGGCGTCTATTTGTTTTCCTCTTGAAGACATATCTAATATTCTTGGGGCCGTCATCGATCGGCAAAGACCTGTTTGCTTTTCACACAATAACTACAATGTATATTTTACTGAAACCGGTTTGGACACGCTTCTGCAATGACGTACTCTCATAAAATAAAAAAGCGGATGATGAAAATTTCCAAACCCTACCCATTTCTCAAGACGTTTGTTGGCCATTGAAATTTACGAAAGGTGTCTCTACAAATATTTTCCGTCACCCACCTACATGCGTAGTTGCGTACAAAATTAAGATAAAATACATCTCCAAAAAGACCATATGAAATATATTTTTCACACACACACACACGCACAATCACACACACACACACACAGACACAGACACACACACACACACGCACACGCACAATCACACACACACACACAGACACACACACACACACACACACACACACACACACATATATATATATATATATATATAGTAGGAAAGTGACAGAACATGTAGATTTAAACCCACTGTTTAAGCATTTACTTTTACAAAGAATACTCAATACAGAGTAGAGCTTTATATTGTAATAGATGTTACAATCGATTATAAAAGCATAGTGATACTATGCTTTTATAAACCATTGTAACAACATACGTTCATGGCTTCTGCTCTGACGAACTTAAATCACTGGTGCCCTCTAGATGTGAATTTGCACGAGATACTAGATTAGCAACTAGGTCCCACCCTTTTACAGTGAATCCGATGAAATGTAACCGCAATTTCTACTCCAACAGCTTCTTTCCTCGCACTTCCCGCCTGTGGTATTCCCTACGCATGCTTGCTTCCCCGAGGTCTACATCCTCTAGGAGTTTAAATGTAAGGTCAATAGACACCTCCTAACACACTAACTCCCACCCACTCTCTCCAACTCTCTCCCTATGTACATCCTAAGTCGTCTATCACCCTTCTTCTGACATTTCCTATACCCAATCCCTCTATGTAACCCCCTGCGCTATAGTGGCGTTGGAATGCCTTGCTTGGGGTGACACTATTATATATATATATATATATATGTGTGTGTGTGTGTGTGTGTGTGGTAAATCTGCTTAAATCCAGTATGTAAATTAAAAGAACATGCTGAAAATTCTGCTATCTCTTCACATCGAAATTTTGATCAAATTATTTTAAATTTTGTGATTTACTGAATCCGTTCTTGGCTGTGCACAAAAATTTTCAGTACAATATCATATATATATACGCCAATTCGGTCGGGTTTCAATCCTGGGTTAAAAAGTAATCGGAGTCTAACCGTACGGATGATCTGTGATACAGCGAAACAGATCTGTCTGCGGATGACTATAGTGTATATATATATATAAATTAGAGAAAATTTTCAAAATTCACAGGTGTCGGATGTACATTTTGACATGGGATCTCTAACAGAGATCTTTATTAATATTAATATTAATAAATTAATATATATATATATATATATATATATAAGTAAATAACCTAAAAACCCAGCCAACCTCCCCCGAAGATCCGGTTAGGTGAAACCTTGGTAGGTTTGTTAGCTCTTGAGGTTATTTACTTTTTCTGTTCTGTTTACGTATTGAGCGCTTTTTTTGTGATATATTATTGGTATATATATATATATATATATATATATATATATATATTCTTGACTTGTGATGATGCTTAGCACCAAGATTGCTGGTTTGTTTTGGTTTTTTAAGGTTTTACTGATAGAAGAGTGTTATGACAAGCAGAAGAGCTACAGTAAGGTAAACAATATGCTGATAGTTACAGAGCATTAATAGGATTAATGTGGAAAACTAAGGCACTTAAATGTGCAGTGTTATGCCGATTTTTAAGTTTCGTGAAGACACTATTATGTGTCCTCACTCTTCGGGGCTTTTTCTTTTCTTTTGTTATTTCAGATCTTTGTCTTATTTACATAAAGCTTTGTGAAATTTAATATTTTTGAATGTGAATGGTTCTACAGATGGTTAATTGCTTTTGATTGCATTGTGTCGTTGAAGATATTTAACTCTGTTGTTTTGATAATGATTTTTTATTGCGTTAACTTCCTTTAAAATAATATAACAATTATTAAACAGAAAAAATATCACATACAAAGACACATAACCATAAATACACACAAAGACACAAAACTTTAAATATGACTAAAATCATTTAAGTAATCACATATACTAACACGGTAAAGTGAAAGTCAACCTAACACAGTAGAAAAGGTCAACTAAAAATGACAAGAAAAAGCAAAGTATTATAAAGCAATTAAGTAGACATCAACTCGAGCGCAGTAAAAGGAAGAACAATACAAATTAAAAAGAGGTCAACACAAGAAAAACAATTAACTATAGGTAGAACCAATTAGGTGCAAAAATATTAACTTACATCAAGTTCTATATAACCAGAATAACACCGGAAAATAACACCAGATGGGAAAAAAAAACCTGAGGAGTGAATGGGGCCTTCACAAAATTTCAAAGTCAACATAACTCTGTCCATCAAATGTAGCAGCTACGCATCACTCATTCAGTAATGGATTAGAGCACTCTGGCCACTTGAATATGATACATCATACGCTAAAAGTATGCCTCCTTCTACCGAGCGCCCATAGATCAGAGGTAGGATCGCCGGTTTACGCCAATACGTTCGAGTTTCAATCCTGGGTTATAAGCAGTCGGAAGTCTGGCCGTACTGATGAACTGCAATACAGCAAACAGATATGCCGTGGATGACATATATATATATATATATATATATATATATATATATATATATATGGGGAGGTTAGTTGACTATTAAAATCAAAGATAAATTGATAGATTTTTTATTTAATTTTTATAATATTCTTATTTTTTGTTTGTTGGTTGTAAGATATGGTAACATTTTTATATAGAGTTTATTGCCCAAAGATCTTTCGTTGTTTTCAAGGGTGTGTTGTTGTTAAGTGTTGCTAATTTTTTTATTTTTCTGTTTAAGGTGTGGTTTTAGTGGTGTGTAAATAGCAGTATGTGCGTTGTGGTGCAGTGGATATCGATTCGGAACGAGAAATCGGGGAGCCGAGTTCAAATTCCATTTGAATTCCTTGCATTCACTTACGCGCGAATACCATTGGGAAAGGTATTAATCTGTCCATTCCCTCCAGTTATTGGTTAAATAACAGGACAGATTGGGTTCTATAGCCTTGGACGGCAACTAGTCTACCGCAGAAAGCAATGGCAACTTACTACGGGATAATCTTCTGCCCAGTTAGTCATGTCTCTTTCGAGACATGATCGCTCAAGCGTGTATCACGTATGGCACTTAACTGACTGAATGAATATAATAGTTGGAAACAGAATTAAAATTTGTACTGGGCATAAAGTGGGGTATCTGTTTTATATTGTTATGAATTAATGAACTGATCCCCCATTAATTATACTTAATATAATAATGTAATATAATTTATCTCTTCTCCCTCTAGCTACGAGTCAAATAACAGGACAGATTGGGTTCTATAGCCTTGACTGGCAACCAGTCTACCGCAGAAAGCAATGGCATCTACTGCGAGATAATCTGTTGCCCAGTCAGTCATGTTTCTTTCGAGACATGATCGCCCAAGCGTGTATCACGTATGGCACGTAACTGACAGAAATAGCAGTAGCGTTTATTCCGAGCCGTGTGTGTTGCGACTTCGAATGTCTTTTTTTTGAGGCGTTGAACTTCGTAATTCTGGGCAAGAAGAAAGGTTTTAGTGACGCTGATAAATGTCAAGTTAAAACCGCCAGAAGACAACGCTAGGACATTTACGAATTTGCACGTTCTTCGACGATGGAAGCGGTATCCTTCAGCTGGAAAAGATGCCCTAAAGCACCGAAGTTGTTGTGCAAAATGGTTTCAGGATTATGAAGCAGATTTCACTGTCCTGCCGTAAGCAACAATGTATTCGGGTTTCAGTGATATTGAGCCCTTTCCTGACGCTCTGAACAAAAAGATTCTCGCCACGTAGCTTGCAGCTGCAATTAGAATTCTGGCAATAGATCACGGAGGAAATATCTAGAGGTCTTGCAGAATCGAGCCCACATCAAGTAGGTTTTGATAAGCGGACACGTGAAGGGCCTGAACATTATTAGTTAGATGATAACAATATAAGAGTTTATTTAGTTATATTTATTTAGTTTAGTGAAATGTAGATATGGCACAAAGCTAAAATTCTGGAGCCCATTGTGATGAAAGAAATTACAAGTCATTATCACAGATCTGGTGAGAAATGCCTGCTAATCTTTTCACCATGCCGAAGTTTCTTCATCAATAAATATGTGTTATTATATTCAGTAAGTAATGAGATTAATACCATATAAAATATAAAGACAAATGTAAGTTTGATATATAAGTGATTAGCAGTATAGCCCGGCGTTGCTCGGGTGTAATGAAAGCTTTAAAACTAATCCATAGTCCTGGAGCTCAGACTCTTTGGACGTTGGGCTGAAAGACTAAAAAGCAATAGTTGTTTCCAGTTAAAGCGAAACCGTAGACTGAAAGAAAAATGAATGGACGTAAATCAAATTTTGATTTCCTCGTATCGATATCAAATTTTCTGCACTTTTGTAAAAACTGCAACCTTGAAACTTCTCAATATCGTTTCTTATGTGTTTGTCTATGAGTGTATGAAATTTGATTAAAATCGGACCACTCCTTCTATTATCCGATTTTTTTATTATCGAGTTTCAATAGTTATCGGGAGTACCTCGACACAAAACCTAGCTAAAAACACTTGCAGACGCTTATAGTACAACTGTGTAAATTTTCAAGAAAATCGGTTCAGCCGTTTCGGCGTCTATAGGTAACGGATGCACATGTTTGAAAATAATGATATTATACCAGAAATTATATAAAACTAAAAATTAAATCTATTTTAATAGGATTAGAAATAAAATACAGTTATTTCATTAAAATATGAATATGATTAGAATTTTATGTCATTACGGTAAAAAGGTAAAAAAACCAAATGTTAAAGGTATTTAAATAAGACTGGAATTTAAAGACATCAATTTCATTGAAAAATTAATACGTTTAGAAACTGATGACATCACAACAGAAAGATAATAAAATCAAATGTTAAATGTATTTAAATACGAATATATTTGGAAACTAATGTCGTTATACCCGAAAAGATATAAAACTTTTGCATAGGGTAATTTTGAACTTTGATAAAAAAAAATGGATTCAACCATGAGTTTTTAACTTTCGTTCCACATACAACTAAAACAACTTTACGAGATATTACTTACCAAATATCAAGCAAAATGGCGAACATAGACTAGATTTATATCCAATACTTATGCTTGTCACTGTATATAATTGCAAACTAGTGACATTAAAGTAGAAAATATATAAAACCAATAACTAAACGTGTTTAAATTAAAATGTGTTTGGAAACTAATGACGTAATACCAGAAAGGTTATAAAAAAAGCATTCAATGCATTTAAAAGCTACTATAGTTAGAGACTAATGACTTTACATCCTAAACAGTATAAAAGCATGTATCTTTTTCTTTTTTTTAATAATCATACCGCCTCAAACAAGGCAGTTGACTGCCACTGGTGCGCATGGTTTTACATAGGACGAAAGTTTAAAGAAAAAGTAACAGGTTATAAGGGGTGTCAGGAAGTGAGTAACAGAACAATGAGAATACTGATGAGAGTGGAGTGGACAGAGAAAGGAGCATGAGAGAGAGGATGCAAGTCAGTGAGATAGGAGGTGACTGTTGAATTTATATTTAAATTATTGGAGATTGTAGCTGTCGGGGAAGCTAGTAAATGGAAGGGAATTCCACAGACGGGAAAAGAATCTGCTGGAGTATAATTTGCGTTTACATTTTATTGGTTTCACAGTAAAAGCGTGGGAGCTAGTTGCTAATCTAGTGACTCGAGTAAATTCATACATACGGGCACCAGAGATCTACGTTCATCGGAGCAGAAGCCGTGAAAGTATTTGTAGAAGAGATACAGGGAAGCCAAACTGCGCCGCTGAGAAAGTGACTGTATATGAGCTGGGATCAATCACATTACAGATTCTCCGTTGGATTTTGTCAAGAACACTTAGGTCGATAGCAGGGGCACCCGACCAGATATGGCAGCAGTATTCAATGAACGAGCGGATGATAGATTTCTATGGATTTAAGTATAAATAGAATTGAAAACTAATGACGTTATAGCTGGAAGATTATAAAACAAAATATTAAATGGATTTAAATACTAATATGCTTGAAAACTAATGACGTTATGGCAGAAACCTGTAAAAGCAAGTATTAAATATATGTAAATACTGATATATTTGTTAACAAACTACTTTATTCCAGGAAGGATTAAAAAAGAAAAAATTGTCATACTAGAATTGTTTTTTGCAAATGTGCGCAATATTTAGTATTTTTGAAGTTGTCACTAACATATTTTGTCGAGATTTGCAAACTATGTTTCATTCAATCCTGTAAACTAACCATTGAAATTTGAATAAGCGTATTTGCTTAGAAAAATTCTTTAAAAAAAACCCTACTTCGCTGTTTGATAATTTATTTTTTATTTTAATTTTTTATAAAATCATGGTAAACAATATTTTAAAGTGTTGTGGATTCCGGGTGAGAAACCGCACAAAATAATGAACAACAAATCAGATATGGAGATAGAAAAGTATGTTATATTGAACGTAACATACAATCTTGAACGCAGGTTAGTAAAATCCAGGAATACTATTAAGAAATAAATATATGCAAATCTTGAAGTGAAGTCGTTGAAAATGGCATATCCGTGTATATTATTCTAGCTGAGTGGCGCTCAGAGCTATTCTGACTTCTGATAGGGTTAATCTCTGGGTTACTTCGGTATCTCTCGGTAACGTACGTATCAGCTCCGGTACTCTCAGATAACTCTAACGGATCTCTGCGATTACTCTCAACACTCAAATGCTGTTCCCTCTAAGGCAGGAGTATAAGTATAGTCAGTCAAGTTCATTAGCATATACAAAGAGAAGATCCAACTACATTAAGAAAATTTCTGTTTATCCTTTTTAAGAACGAACGATCAATTATTAGGATTTCTTACTCGTATGCATGCATCATAAAACTGCCCATGTGTATATTTTTTCTTGGGCCAAATTCTAACATTTTGAAGCGTTTAGCCGTGTAATTTGTTCATTGTTCTCGCAAACAGAGAGCAAATAGTAAACTGGATTCTTGTGCGCATAAAAATTAAAGATATGAAAAAACAATATTGCATTTATATTATATAAGTATTTTTTATTTTTATTATTAGAGTGCTTCTTCTTTTTTTAAATAGTGGCAGCATTTTCTGTGTTAAATAATAAACAAATTTAATTTTTAACGAAAAAATGAATGAAAATTTAGTGAGATTAATCAGCCTATTTTGTAACCCCCGCACTTGTTTGCACATTTCCAAAAAAATTAATCTCGATCAGTCAGTGTATGACTATTTTAGAGGCTGTGAGAGTTGAACTAACAAAAGTCGCAGAATTTGTAACCCCTTATCTATTTACCCATGGTCCTAAAATTTGTTTTCAGTCGGTCAATTTATAGTTATTTTAGAGGGTGTGGCAAACAAATAGGCAGACTAACGTATACCACAGAATTTTATGTGTATATTATTACATTCGGCAAGTAAAATCTTCATTGCATAAATTATATAAAACCAAGTATTAAATTTATTTATATACTAGCAGTATAGTCAGGCGTTGCTCGGGTGTAATGAAAGCTTTAAAACTAATCCATGGTCCTGGAGCTCAGACTCTTTGGACGTTGGCACGAAAGACTAAAAAGCAGTAGTTGTTTCCAGTTAAAGCGAAACCGTGGACTGAAAGAAAAATGAATGGATGTAAATCAAATTTTGATTTCCTGGTATCAATATCAAATGAGTTTTTTTCGTCGTAAACTGGATTTTGAAGGCTAAATAAATCCTCTGAGTTAATGGTATCATAGCTGAGACTAAGAACTACAATTATACCTATTTAGAGCCAAACCGGAAGCAAAAACTAAAATAAAAGGCCTGAAAAAAACAGACATACAGACAGATAAACAGACACACACAAAACTTTTGCCTTTTATATATATATATATATTATCGATTTTTTGCACTATTGTAAGAACTGCAACCTTGAAACTTCTGAATATCGTTTCTAATGTCTTTGTCTACGAGTGTGTCAAATTTGGATTAAAATCGGACGACTCCTTCTATAACCCGATTTTTTCGATTATCGATTTTCGATATTTATCGGGGGTACCTCTATACAAAAACTAGCTAATTACACTCGCAGACGCTTATAGTACAACTGCGTAAATTTTCAAGAAAATTGGTTCAGCCGTTTCCGAGTCTATAGATAACGGATGCACACACACACACACACACACACACACACACACACACACAGACAAAGTTCCATTTATAAATAAGTTTAGATAAATGTTTTCGGAATGTAATGTCATTATGTTAGAAAAAAATATAAAATCAGGAGCCATCAAAGATAACGAACCTCCGCCAAGGCAATACCGACAGCATCTTTGTTATTAGCAAGAGATGAATATTAAAATGAGAAAAACTACAATAAACGTGACCCCCCCTTTTTTTTAGCTTTTGAAAAATAAATGTTAAATCTATATTATAAATAATAATATTTTTGTGGAAAAATAGTGCGTTTAGAAAATGTAAAGATATAAAGCAATCTACGCTAGGAACATCCGCATTTGGCATGCAAAACGTACGAAAAGATCTAAGTAAAACAAAAAAAAAGGAAGATAACCCCGAAACACTATCAAATTCCTGCTCGAACCCAAAATGTAAACAGTTCTTGCGAATCATGAGACCAATCATTCCTGAAAGTTTCATCTGAATTCATGCAGCGTTGCTTTAAATATCTTGACCACGCACAGGCAGATAGACAAATGCAACTGAATAAACCTCTCCACCTTAATGTGGAGGCAAATAGTGTTATCGTTGTTTATGTATGATATGTCCCGGAAAAGGATATATATATATGTATATATATCATTCGAGATAGTTAAGTGGTTTAGGCAAATTTAACCGAGTAGAATAATCTAGTAAGTAGACGTAATGGACGGTACTTGTCGTATGCAGTATCCTGAGACCTGGGCGTAGTCAATAGTCATAGACCTCTAGTGGTAGATCTCTAGACGTCCTCACCTTAGACTATATTTATGGCTGGCATCAGACCATCACATTCCAGTGAGGGAAAACCAAAGTGTATACATATTCATTATCTATTCGTTTCATCAATTATCATTAGTAAATTAATGACGATTTAACAGAAATTATATAATAACAAATAAGTGTAATTTATTTAAATATTATTGTGTTCCGAATTTAACGACGTTTCACCAGTAAAGATACAAAGAATTTCTTTAAATATAATTTATCAAAAATGTAATAAACTTCATTTTTCAAACTCAAGTAAACTTCCGATTCCAGCTTTAAAGAAATCCGGTTTTGTCCTCGAATTGTGTTTGAATTTTTTTCACCTTCTTTGTTTCTAAGTTTTCTATCTTCTGTAAGTTTTAAATTCGGTGAGTATGGAAGATGTCGAACATATTAAGCATGTCATTTTTATTTGGGTTTGTTTTGTAGAGTGTATTATTGCATTGTCATTCTAAGGAGAATAACACATTGTACGTATACCGGAAGCGGAAGAGTTTTGCTCTAATACTTCGTTTACCCAATCAATGTTGCTAATAATAAAAGTATGCATTGATGGTCTTTTCATATTATACTAGTTCGTAATGAATGACAACTTTCGTAGTTTATCAGACTCAAGGCAAGTAATTCTCTGAATAGAATCCTGGTTTTCCTATTGGAATTGGTTTGATTTCGAGATAACCACTGAACTTTTATTGTGTTGGCATGAAAAACACATTTTATCACCTGTAACAAAGCGATGAAAGCAAATTCTTTGGTGAAACACTGCTGTATATGATAAAAATGTTGCAGATCAGAAGGTTGCGTGTTCACATCACGTCGAGGTCACCACTTATTAGTATTGGGTTGCGAACTGGCGATATTACCAATTACGCGATACTAATATAAACGTTTAAACAAAAAATTAACACGCTGCCGTAGCACGTGTAATAAAAAAGGGACAAGTTCATGGCAATAACAAATAGGCATTTAATAAAATACAAACAAGTAACAATAAATTACAAATGTTTAAGTAACAAAATAGAAGAATGCTCAAGTTGTCCAAATGGACGAGAATGTTTGTAGCAAGTGTGGTAAGGAATTACAAACCGTTAAACCAGCAATGGTCCTCGTGGCTATCCCACTCCAGCCGGGAAGGGAACTGACCCCAGATAAAAAAGAGTTCCTCAAAAGCGAAGACAACTGTTGTTCCTTTAAGGGAAGATAACTATTGTCTCCCTACAATGTGTTTGGTTTTAACTTTCCTTGCAGTAAACGTAGCAATTAATTCGATATAGTCGTTCCCTAGTGCCCTGTCGGTATGAATTTACTCAAGCTACAAGACTAGGTTTCATTGTTTTACAGTGAAACCAATCAAATGTAACCGCAATTTCTACACTATCAGCTTTTTTTCTCGCATTTCCCGCCTGTGGAATTCCATTCCATTTACTTGCTTCCCCAACAACTACAATCTCCAAAAATTTAGATGTGAAGTCAATTGCCATCTCTTATCACCTTGATTCACATCCTTTCCATAACAACCCTTGTATCATGTTCTCCTTCCTTTACACTCTACTCTCATGCAGCTTTCTTCATACCAGTGTCCTCATCTTTCTCTTACCCCTTCTCTGACATTCCCATAATTTGTTCTTCTTTCTCATCACTCAACTCTTATGTAAGCCCCTGCTCACCAGTGGCAGTTCTGCTTTGTTTGGGGTGAAATGATTTGAAACAAATCGACTTTATGTCAGTAGAAAATATGTTCATAAAAAAGCTTACAATATTGCTCTCCTAAAATCTAACATCAGCCATACTGATTGCCGCCAGAGATGGCTCTTTATATTTATTAATGAAAGCAGCTTTGTTTCGGAGTCGTTACAATTTAAAGCCATTTTTTTTATCTCTTGGAGGTCTTTTTTGAGAGTAATTTCCAGGGTCACTTTTTCATGCCTGTTAGACAGTTTACTTAGACAAGATAAATGGTTATATCATGTGCGTAAATACCAAGTTTGGAAATGAAATGATCGGGGTGGTCAATGATGAATTCATCGGTGTGGTCATCGGTGTGGTCATCGGGGTGGTCACTGATGAAGATCGGAAACATGAGCATTTGTAGAACGTCAGCATGCCAAAGCCTGTCGAACGACTTTTCGAGCCTCACTTTGAGCTGCTATATAATTATATAAAACGATAGAATAATTCAGTGATGGCTATTAACACGTCGGTGGTAGAACAGGCGAAATGGAAGCTATATTGGATATGCGAAATAATTTGCTTAGTTATTTCGGCATCGTTGGTTTTTTGACTAATAATACATACTAGCGTGGAATTTTCACGGAAGGATAATTATGATTTCCTAGAAAAATTTTACTTTGTCATACTACAAATGATAGTAACGTCTTCAACGATTCTCTGGCCATTGACGAGAGGGTCGTTGATGCTTCTGTAACTTGTCTTTTTGACAGATAGGGGTGGAGCACCTACGCAAACCCTTTTATCCTCCAGGTAAAGTAACAGTCCGTTTTAGTGCCATATGTAATAGACACTAAGGCGATCAGTTTTCCAAGAATTACTTTCTGAAGCCCAACAAAGTATCGACTTCCATATGGTATCTCGGGAGAGTAACTTTTTATATATTTATTTGTTTTTTTGTTATTTTCTGACTGAAATCTCTAATTTTAGTCAGCAGAAAAAAAATCTCTAAATCTGCGAGGTTAGATTTTTACTTTATCTTACTTCTCCATAATTGCTCATCACTTCGTTTTTCATTTACTCACATTAGAGACCTTTTCTTTGATACAAAAGTTTTAAAAGTAGAAAAGAGATCAATTCTAAATTATCAGAATTATTTCTGACCATAATCATCATCATATAATAAATCTGCTTGTTCCTTCCTTAGTTACCAAATTTAAAAAGAAAGAGATTTTGAAAGAGAAATTTTTTTTTTGTTATTACTGAAAATTCATAGCTCCTGTGTCCATTGTAAACAGAAAAGACCAACTGAGTAATGGCCGAGGGTGTAGAGGCCAGAAATTTTGTTATTACGTCGCGGAAACTTACTTATTTTTACTATATTGTACAGAACATACAGATATACACAAACACAGAACTGCTGTTACAACCACCAGCTTAAGCTGCTACTGCTACTGCTACGGTAATGCTATAGGCTCTCTTCTCCTTATTTCACTTTTTACTACCCTTCAGTTTGGCAAAGATGAAAGAAAGGCTGAGGAGAGTAGCGTTTATAGATTATAAAAAGATAGAGGGAAAGGAAAAGCTCGTGAAGAGAGTAAGTGTGTTATCTTGCTTCAGTGGCGTAACGGACGGAGGAACTCAGTAACTAAGTAACTAACTAACCAAGGAAGGAACAAGCAGAATTATTATATGATTAGGGAAATACATAAATACCTTCCGAAGGCTTTAACAGAATCGATTATAAAATAATAGTAGATGCTGTTTTCTACGTTTAAACGTTTTGGTTTTACTTGGTTGACTAACTCATAGTGCAGAGTGATTAAATATATTATTTACTACAGTAAAAGTGATGTCAGAATCGAACATACTCGAAATAACAAGGCGCATGAGTCTGTAGGTCAGAGCGCGTGATATAGGAAATAAAATTTTATTTAAGTATTTCGCGAATTTTATTTTTATTTCACTTATTAAAAAAAAAGAATTCTTCCTCTTCATAAAAGACCATCAAAGACTTCGACTTGGAAGTAAAAGTTCAAACGCTCAATCGACAAAAGACGATAGTGTTTTCAAAATTAAAGTGAAGAACGTCGCTTCAAATCAATTCCGGCAACCAATCGATGACGGCAAATTGTCGAAAGGTCAAAAGCAGATCGTTAGTTGGAATTGCTGCCAATATCGCTGTCTGCGAGACACGTTCGGAAATTATAGCTCCACTGTAGGCGCCCAATTTGAAAATATCACGTAGATATTTGGTATTCTAAACATGAGAAAACCACCATGTTCGAACCCTTTTCATAAGTATCTAAACTTATTTATAAATGGAATTTTGACCGAATCAACTGCTTCATAGCCTGAAGTTTTATTTAAAATTCGATATGAGCAGATAAACTTGTTTATAAATGGAACTTTGTCTGTGTGTGTATGTGTGTGTGTGTGTGTCTGTGTGTCTGTGTATCCATTATCTATAGACTCCGAAACGGCTGAACCGATTTTCTTGAAAATTTACACAGTTGTACTATAAGCGACTGCAAATGTTCTCAGCTAGGTTTTGTGTCGAGGTAGCCCCGATGAATATCGAAAATCAATAATCGAAAATATCGGATTATAGAAGGAGTCGTCCGATTTTAATCCAAATTTGACACACTCATAGACAAAGACATTAGAAACGATATTCAGAAGTTTCAAGGTTGCAGTTCTTACAATAGTGCAGAAAATCGATAATGTATATATATAAAAGGCAAGATGTTTGTGTTTGTATGTCTGTTTATCTGTCTGTGTGTCCTTTATACAAATCCACAATTTTTATCCGATTCTTACCAAACTTCACACAAATATTCTTTAGGCTGAGTCTGAGCTCCAGGATCATGGATTAGTTTTAAAGCTTTTATTACACTCGAGCAACGCCGGGCTACACTGCTAGTTTTAAATAAAGATCATATGTGTCTGACACTTGGCATGCTTACTATTCAACAACGACAACAAAAACGACATCTAACACGAAGAGAAAGTAATGGCATAATGAAGAGGTTGACGTTTGAAATAAAAGGAAATCCCCATCAATCGGCCAAACAGCGACAACAGTTCCTCGACTTGCGAGGCGTGTTTTCCCAAAAAGTTCATTAAAGAAAAAGATTCTGTAATGTGATCGATCCCGACTTGGCAGCTAGGATACAGTCGCTTTCTCAACGACGCAATGTGGCTTCCCTGTGTCTCTTCTACAAATACATTCACGGCTTCTGCTCCGATGAGCTTAGCTCACTGGTACCCATTATGTACGAATTTTCTCGAGCAACAAGTTTAGCAACTAGGTCCGACCATTTTACTGTAAAACCCATAAATTGTAAACTCAAATTCTGCTCCATCAGATTCTTTTCTCAAAACTCCCGCCTGTGGAATTCCCTTCCGCATACTTGCTTTCCAGACAGCTACAAACTTCAAGAATTCAAGTGTAAATTCAATAGTCACCGCCTGTCTCACTAAATTACATCCTCTCTCTCATGCTTATTTTCTCTGTAATTTCCCACCTATCAGTTTTCTCTTCCTTCTCATACTCTCTTCCTGACACCCTCTCAGAAGAGTTACAAGCTACAGATAGAGGGGAGGAGAGATAGGAGAAAACAGAGAATAACACACTTGAAGGGCCTGAGCAGGTGGATGGCAAAACGGGGGCTGCCTGGTGTAACAGAAGAAGCCGAGCTAAGAGTCACCAGGGATAGAAAGACGTAGAAAGCCATGATTGCCCACGACTTGACAAGGCACATACAAAAAGAAAAATGGTTTACAATATGAATAGAATATGTATTCTTGGTAAGAAATCAGTATGTAGATAAGGTTTTATTGACGTATTTTTGTAAAAAAGATTTTGTCGAATGTCAAATATATTGCTTGTAATATATACTAGCAGTATAGCCCGGCGTTGCTCGGGTGTAATGAAAGCTTTAAAACTAATCCATGGTCCTGGAGCTCAGACTCAGCCTAAAGAATATTTGTGTGAAGTTTGGTGAGAATCGGATAAAAATTGTGGATTTGTATAAAGGACATACAGCCAGATAAACAGACACACACACAAACATCTTGTATTTTATATATATATATATTATCGATTTTCTGCACTATTGTAAGAACTGCAACCTTGAAACTTCTGAATATCGTTTCTTATGTCTTTGTCTATGAGTGTATCAAATTTGGATTAAAATCGGACCACTCTTTCTATAACCCAATGTTTTCGATTATCGATTTTGATATTTATCAGGGGTACCTCGACACAAAACCTAGCTGAGAACATTTGCAGTCGCTTATAGTACAACTGTGTAAATTTTCAAGAAAATCGGTTCAGACGTTTCGGAGTCTATAGGTAACGGACACACACACACAGACCCACACACACACATACACACACAGACAAAGTTCCATTTATAAACAAGTTTATCTGCTCATATCGAATTTTAAATAAAACTTCAGGCTATGAAGCAGTTGATTCGGTCAAAGTCGGTTCACAACGATTCCATCCCTTATTTCCCAGAGTCTTGAAGTGCACATCTCTTATTGGCCAGTAAATAAGAAACTTTGATGGGTTTCAACCATAAAGTTGAAAAGTCCATAAAAATATAACAACTTTTACACAAATAATTTTGGTAGTCCTTTAACCGCCAATTTTAAAACCAGATTTTCATAACATCAATAATTTATTTCTAGAAACCCGTCTGGCGTAAAATAAAATTAAAACAAAACAAAACTAAAGGATGAAAATATTATTCACTATTCACTATTCTAAAGTCTAATTTATAAAGTATTTTTATAAATAGTTTTGTTTTCTAGCATTTATCCAATTTAACACCAGATTTTCAATTTTTTCGGCCACTATTCAAAAGTCTGTGAGGCGTTTCGTTCAACAGTGATGTTTACTAGAAAACGTGACTCGATGAATTCAAGATAATTTGTAACGTTCAGGTTTGTCTTAACAGCAATATAAGCCCCTAAGCAAACCAGTGTGCTGAAGCCCTTACGACAACCACTCACAGGAATAAAAGAGAAATAGTCGATAGTATCAAACATGTTTATTTTATTGGCACTTCAGTAATACACAAAAAATATTAAGCTACACTGATTAAATGGCAGAGTATGAAATTACTACGAACTTATAATAGCCATGTACGTGATTTCTTTTCGAGGAATTGGTTCATTATTGTTTTGAATTCAGTGGTTTTCAGGAATAGGATGCTATTTTTATGCACAGGAGTGAAAGCCAGTATCAACGATGCAGTCCCATTGTGCTACGAAGCAGATTTTTTTAAATAACTTTCAGTCTTAAAAATATAACTTTCTCCTGTAGAGTTAGTCACCACCAGGTACTTGCAATATTCGGGAATACAGATTTCATATTATCCAAAATGAGATACCTACACTTAATCGCTGAAATAACAACATAGTGCGAAGTAAAGAGGCCCCAAAAATAAATAAAATACAAAGTTTTATCGGCAAAATATTAATGTTATTAAGAATAAAGATGTATCTTCTTTTATTATTATTAATATTTTTTTAATTCTTTCTAACATGATCGAGATTTTGGTAAAAATCTTGTTTTTCTTTCGTCCGTGAGTGACGCAATTTTTACAAGGGTTTATTACAGAAAACAATAATACGCAAGTTACTTTTTTACCGATTATACATTAATTTTGAAATTCTTGCAAAAATCAAATAATAGGCAGATTTTGATAAAAATTTCAGAACTTTTTCATAATTGGTTGAAATCATTTCTGAAATAACTAGTTTTAGAAAATCTTGGTGAAAATATTCTTTTCACATACTTTACCTCTGCCTAATTAATTTCCGGAAAGGTAAAAAAAAATTCGCAGGAGTTTTTACATAAACCTAATTTTAATTAAATTCAGGAGTCATTGGGGAATGCTAATCAACTGTTTTTTTTAATTAGTTATTTATAAATTTGGTCACTCTTTAGAAAATCTGCTCCGAATTACGACAACAAAAATGCAAGCAAACTATGCCATTTCCTATTTAGTTAAACTTAACTGGTTTTATTAACAATATATAATCAGGATATCATAGTCTGAAACGATTTTTTTTTTCAATGAATAATGAATTTTTACAAGAATGGTTTTCATTTTCATTATTTCTATTATAATAATTTTAAAAGTTTCAAAAATCTTTTAAAATATTTTCCTTCATCGTTAACGCTAGGTTGTTAAATTAATGCGTGAAAAATATATTTACGAATTGAAAATTGAAAAGCTTAATGCACATAATCGCGCCAATCGAATTTTAAAATAATTAAAACATTTTAATTGTGTGCATGCTGATTACCCGTATTTTATTTGTACGGGTGGCCGTAGGTGATATTTATCATGAAAAGTTCACGTGATCCAAGGGTTGTCCCCCTTACAGGAAAACATTTTTTATGATGAACATTTGCATTCAGTGCCCAGTTCCGCGTGTTTGTAAATCCCTCAACAATAGGCTTCCCAAATCCCGCTTTCAAAATTTAAAGTTATTTACTTCCTAGTAATTTATTTCCTACTTTCATCATCTTTTAAATCTAAACTTATTTATAAATGAAACGTTGTATCTCTCTCTCTCTTTCTCTCTCTCTCTCTCTCTCTCTCTCTCTCTGTGTATGTGTGTGTGTGTGTGTGTGTGTGTGTGTGTGTGTGTGTCCGTTACCTATAAACTAGGAAATCAAAATTTGACTTACATCCATTCATTTTTCTTTCAGTCTACGGTTTCGCTTTAACTGGAAATTACTATTGCTTTTTAGTCTTTCGTGCCAACATCCAAAGTGTCTGAGCTCCAGAACCAGGGATTAGTTTTAACGCTTTCATTACAACCGAGCAACGCCGGACTATACTGCTAGTTAATTATAAATGTAAGTACCTTATAGAAATTGAAAAAGCTTTTCTTTCTGATGCGCAGGAGGCTGCATAAGAGTAAAAGTTTAAACAGGCGGAGAGTGAAGAGAAAGACTAACTAGTTACAGGGTGTGTCAGAGAAAGGGCAAGGCAAGGATGGGAACACAGGTGTGGGGTCAGTTGCGAAGGTAGAGAGAAAGGAAAAATAAAGATACACGGTGTGATGTATAAAGAACTGGATTCAAGTGGATAAGAGATTTGAATTGATATTGAATTTAAACTCCTGGAGATTGTAGCCCTCAGTATATGAAAGGGTGTTCCACAGGCTGGAAGTGCGAGAATATATATATATTTATGTATTTTTATATTTTATCGTTTCACCCCAACTAGGTGGTACTGCCTGATGCGCAGGGCCTATATAAGAGAGTTAAAAATTTTAGGCAGGAGGAGAGTGAAGTGAACGACGAACCAGTTACAGGGGGTGTTAGAGAAAGGTCAAGAAAAGGATGGAAGCACAGGTGTGAAGACAGTTGCGAAGGTAGAGAGAAGGGAAAAGAACAAGATACACGGAGAGATGTATAAAGGACTGGAGTCAAGTGGACAAGAGACGAGAATTGACATTGCATTTAAATTCCTGGAGGTTGTAGTCGTCAGGAAAGCAAATATACGGACAATGAACGCGTGTTCCCTTAGGGAGGCTCAGCGCCTTGGGCGCCTATTTCAGACTTAAACTGAACGCAACCCTCAAGTGAAACTCGTAAACACGATTCATTGTTAAATATGCTGGAAAAATGTTCCGTTCTCTGTAACTACCTATCATTTTCTGCTATCCTCTAACTTTACAAGAATGATATCAGATCGAAAATTATAGCACTACTGCCGTACAGGGACTTCCAAGTCTTCAATTTCTAGCCTTGACAGAGTCCAAAACTGCCTCGCGTTTTTGTGGGTGATGAGTTATTTTTCACTTTGTAACCCATTTCTTATTTCGAAAAGCCGGAGACGAAAAGGAAGTTCATATTGAGCATCAGGAAAAGACAACTAAAGTTCATGTGACATGCAATGATGAAGGATGGCTTGGAGAATCTGATGCTAACAGGCCAGATAGAGGGAAAAATAGACAGTGGAAAGCAGCGGATAACATATTCGAAGGGCCTGTGCAGGTGGATGACGGAACTTGGGTTGCATGGTGTTACAGGAGAAAGTGTGCTAAGAGCCACCAGGTATAGGGAGACGTGGAAGGCCATGATCGCCTACATCCTGAAAAGACAAGACACACAGAAGAAGAAGAAGAGTATCCTTTTCTTTTAGACGAGACATTACAAGTCACTCGCTACTCTATCTCTGTTACTACAGAAAGTGTTCGCACGAATTCATTAGTTCCACCAGTTCTATAGAATTCACGGCTAAAACCCGCCTTCTCACGCACGTGTAGTGAGCCAAAATCATTACTTTCGTATTCTGTTCGTGAGATATGTTCCACTCAAGTGACTTTTTTCCACAACCGCAGCTTTGTTGAACCGAACGGATCCCTATAATTTTAACCTATTCAGTCTAGATTCAATCTAGATCTACCAGACATACCCCACCATGAACTCTTACTCTGTAATCACAGACGGCTATTAGCATCACTGTAAAAAAAATGCAGTGTCTAATCGCACGTACTGGTTTGAGTAAGAATTTGGATAACTGATCTATTTTTTTCTTTTTTGAATCATAAGCAATTGATGGAAATCAAAAGATGAATGAGACAAAACTCCTCTCTTCTTTTCTTCAAGTTAAATATTTTTTAATCATTTTACCTCCACTATTGTACAGTGAATTACAGTCAGAGAAAATACTGGCTAAAGTGGGTATTGAAGAAAGAGTAGGAGTTGAACGGGATTTAAGAAGATAGAAGATGGAAATTGACGTTTCATTTAAACTTTTGGAATTTGTCGTTATCAGGAAGCAAGTAAAAGGGAGTTCCGCAGATGGAAAGTGCGGGAAAAATAACTATTAGAGTATAAAAGGCGGTTAAATTTGAATAGTTTGACCGTAAAAGGATGAGACCGAGATACCAATCAAGTCACGTACATGATTGGGCAATCATGTCTTAACTGGGCGATCATGTTTTAACTGGGCAGAAGATTATCTCGCAGTAGGTTGCCATCGCTTTCTGCGGTAGACTGGTTGCCGACCAAGGCTATAGAACCCAATCTTTCCTGTTATTTCACTCAAAGGTAAAGGGAAAAGAAATCTATTATATTATTATGTAGTAATTAGTGGGGGATCGGTTTCCTATTGTTATGAAGTAATAAATTGATCCCCCAGTTTATGACCAATATAAGCCTTAATCATTATTCCAACTATTATATTCATTCAGTCAGTTAAGTGCCATACGTGATACACGCTTGGGCGATCATGTCTCGAAAGAGACATGACTGACTAGGCAGAAGATTATCCCGCAGTAGGTTGCCATCGCTTTCTGCGGTAGACTGGTTGCCGACCAAGGCTATAGAACCCAATCTTTCCTGTTATTTGACCCATAGCTGGAAGGAAGAGACGGATTCTAATCTAGTAACACGAGTAAATTCATGTGGCCAGCGAACCAAGGAAAGAATCTCGTCTCTTGACATGAAAATATTTGCAGAAAAGATAGAGGGAAGCCACATTACATCGATGAGAAAGCGGCAGTAGAATCAAATTTTAGTTTCTTGCTATCGTCTTTTATCTGTTGCTCTTATGAATGCTAAGAAGTTATATATTTGTTTCTTTCTCCTTTCAATAATTTTTTTTTAAAAAAAAGTCTCTTTTCTTTTATGCTACGATGGTTGAAAGATAGACAAGACATATTTCTGTAAAATCACTCTCCCATACAGCAATGAAAGTAGATAGTATTTACTACCATTTTCAACTTCGACATGTCGCGGCTAGAAATTTCATCTCACGCAAGAGATTACAGCTGTCTTTGTTTTCTTCTAAATACTATTTTGTTGTTCGTGTCATCGGTAAATCAATTTTTCATCCGGAATTAAAGCAGTGTTTTGTTTTTGTTTTTCTCTTCTTTTTTCATATTTTCATTCTTTTTTTTCGTTCCCTTTTCTTTTTTCCTTCATTTATATTGTTTTCTGAGGGTATAAACCATTTTGATTTTTATTCCCTTTCCTTCTTTGATTTCGTTTTTCGTTTCGTCTCCATGATTCAATTTGTTACTCAACATCATCTGCATGTCGACTTTTGATTTTAGCTTCTTTTTTTTTTGTTTGATTTTAGCTTCAGTTTTTTTTTTTCCATTTTTTGTTTCGTTTCATCAAGTTTCACCATCGCAACATTTCTTCTTCCTTTTTAATAATTTCCATTCTGCCCGCTCTTGTCCATGGATTACAATTGCTTGTAAGAGTGACATCGTGCTTCCCGTCTTTCGATGAAAATTATTCCCACCCTGACTTGTTTAGCTTCTTTTTTTATTTTTGTTTTTGTTTTTTGTTTTTTGTTTTTGTTTTTTTTTTTCAATGGAAAGGTTAATAAAGGCACGAAACTCAACTCGATTCTCTTCGCTACATTTGATTATAGCAGCTCTAGTCGATGCTTCGTTGATTAGACGACTGTAATATACGTCTCTCCGAGTCACGTAGAATGATGATTTGTGAATCTCCTTGCGTCTATTCAACGCGTATATCCGGTTACGTTGCGCGGCAGCTGGACGACAGGGAGCCTTGATTTTTTTTTAAAATTCTATATTGTGTTGTATTCTTCTTCTTCTTCTTCTTCTTCTTCTTCTTCTTCTTTATTTGACGTGTCTTTTCAAGACGTAGGCGATCATAGACCTCCACTTACCCTATTCATTGCGTCTATTCAACGCGTATATCCGGTTACGTTGCGCGGCAGCTGGACGACAGGGAGCCTTGATTTTTTTTTAAATTTTATATTATGCTGCATTCTTCTTCTTCTTCTTCTTCTTCTTCTTCTTCTTCTTCTTCTTCTTTATTTGCCGTGTCTTTTCAAGACGCAGGCGATCATAGACCTCCACTTACCTCGATTTTCAATTGGAGTAGATAGACTAAACTATCGCCCGGTTCACACTCCACCTACGTCTGTTGAACAGGTGAAGAGGCTCATCCCTTGTTTCCTGTTTAGGATGTGGTTTCCGGCTTTCTCTTTTCCAATCTTTTTACTCTTTTCTTTTTTTTTTTTTTTTTTCTCAATTGGAGTAGATAGACTTAATTATCGCCCGGTTCACACTCCACCCACGTCTGTTGAACAGGTGAAGAGGCTTATCCCTTGTTTTTAGGATGTGGTTTCCGGCTTTCTCTTCTTCAATCTTTTTACTCTCACGTAGCCCCTTGCGCATCAGTGGCGTTACCGCCTTGCTCGGGGTGATATGATTAAAAAAAAATTCCTTATCGCTCTTAATATTTTTCCTTTTGGCATCTCTCCAAAACCCTACACTGCCATCCACTTGCTCAAGCACATCAAGTATTTCTTGCGTTAATCTCCCCTGTCTCTCTTTCCCTCTATCCGTCTCGTGAGTATTAGATTCTTTAAGCATTCCTTCCTTCTTACGTGCTCCAGAAACTTCAGCTGTTTCTTCAAGATGTTCAACATAAGTTTCCTTTGCATTATCATCCTCTCCAAAACCTTGTCGTTGCTCAGATATTCGCTGCGTGGTACCCTCAGTATCCTTCTGTAGAAACATATTTCTGTTGCTTCTAGACTCTCCTTCATCTTTGAGAAGATTATCCAGCATTCGCTGCCATATAGGAAGACATATATAGCATAACTGTCAAATATTATTTCCTTTGTTTTGAACGAAATCTTCCTGACTCTTAATATATTATCTATTGTATTTTATTCGAACGTGTGCAAAATCTGTTGATATAAGACATGACTGCAGATGTATGCAAGGTAACATTTGTTCTCTTGTATACAGCCTTTGAGATTTCACTCACCCGATCGACTCAGTCGATTTAAAACTCAATTTGGCGATTAAACTTTATTGCTTTACTGGCCTGCGGTCGATTAAAAACTTTGCAAAGAAACGTGTCCCCTCAAAAAGGAAAAAGGTAATTTGATTCCTTTTACAACCCAAAATTATGTCATTGAAGATTCACAAGTTACTTAGAATGACATTATTGAACTCTGTCTCGCTGTTATCGTCCCGGTCAGTGTAAACATTCTTTTAATTAACGCTTTCAGACTAGAGCCAAGATGTCTCTGCCACCCAGATGCTCACAGATTTTTAGAAACGCATTTGGAAAAATATTATCCTTGGCTCAACATCGATATTTCTACAAAAAGTAAAAACAAACATTTGAAAGAAAGAAAAAATACGCATACTTCTTTCAACCACACACCGAAAAACAAATTATACAAGTACGTAATTTTTTATAGAAAATTGTTGAGGAAATCAGATTTGTTATTTTTTCATCATCTATGAGATGGAGGTTGTAGTCAAACAGAAGGAAGAAACAACGAATTAAAGTAGTTCAACTCGATTGCCAAATAAAACAAACAACAAAAAAAAAGCATATCATGATGTTAAAAGAGATCAAACTTAATAAAAACAAACTTTTATCATCAGAATGTTTATGCTATTATTCAGAGGAAACATCAAATTTTGTTGATATTATTTAAAAAGAAAATTTAAATTCTTTGAACACGTTCGAAATTATAATTAAAATTTCATTTTTTCCGTCAGCGATTCAAGCTAAAGTTTACGGAAAGCGACTATTAAGAAAATGGAGTCGGTCGAGTAAAATGATTTTGGGGAGAGTAAATTTTCCCACATTCTCGACCAACGGTCGAGTGATTTCTTTTTCAAATCTCAAAAGCTGCTTGTACATATATATATGTAAGTGTATGTGCATATGTATGTGTGTATATGTATATGTGTGTATATGTATATATGTGTGTATATGTATGTATAAAAGTCAGATTAAATAAATTGCAAGTAATATATGTTTGCTTATTTTTAATACAATCCGTTCATACACAGAGATCATCTTTCGGGTATTACAATCAAAAGATGTCAGAAATGAGCTGTAACATTTTGACAGATGTTGTTTACGTTCATTTCTTAAGGTACCCAAGTACTTTCAACCTCCTTCCGAGGTCATCTTCAAGGGTGCAATTTTTAGCAACACAGTTTTCCGGTTACATTTGTTGCCATAACGCACACCCCTTATATGAAGTATCGACAAAACATTTTCTAAAGAATGATTGCATTTATTTTCAAAAATAATTTTAATTTCAGAGACGAAGTATATATATATATATATATATATATATATATATATATATATATATATATATATATAAAGTAGCTAACCTAGAGCCAACGGACTTACCAAGGTTTCACCAAATGGATCGTCAGCCAACTTGCCCTGACGATCCATTTGGTGAAACCTCGGTAGGTCCGTTGGCTCTAGATTAGCTACTTATTTATTTGCTCTGCTATTGTAGAGTGTTAGGTTCCTCGTCTCGGGGCTTTTTCTTTCGACAAGTACTTTGACTAATGTTCAAGTGCTTAGTTCTTTTTTTTTCTTTCCATTTTTTCCCCTCTGCGTTTATACTCGCTGTGTTTTTCGAGACGTGTTCAAAGATAAATTTATATATATATATATATATATATATATATATATATATATATTAAAAAAGGATTAATTCAAAGATGTTGAATGGCCATTTCGATATGAAGATCCCCACGGGGAACGACACATCACCTCAGCAACAGAAAAAAACCTTTCAGAAACTGGAGAAAAATTAGTCTACTTTTCCTTTTTAAATAGATTGCAAAGAAATACTATATATATATACATGCATTTTAAATAGATTGCAAAGAAATACTATATATCTATATATATGCATAGATTGCAAAGAAATATATATATATATATATATATATATATATATATATATGCATATATATATATATATGCATATATATATATATATATATGCATATATATATATATATATGCATATATATGCATATATATATATATGCATAGATTGCAAAGAAATACTATATATATATATATGCATTTTAAATAGATTGCAAAGAAATATATATATATATATGCATATATATATATATATATATATATATGCATATATATATATATATATATATATATATATATATATGCAAAGATTGCAAAGAAATACTATATATATATATATGCATAGATTGCAAAGAAATACTATATATATATATATGCATTTTAAATAGATTGCAAAGAAATATATATATGCATATATATATATATATATGCATATATATGCATATATATATATATATATATATATATATATATATATATATGCAAAGATTGCAAAGAAATACTATATATATATATATGCATAGATTGCAAAGAAATACTATATATATATATATGCATTTTAAATAGATTGCAAAGAAATACTATATATATATATATGCATAGATTGCAAAGAAATATATATATATATATATATATATGCATATATATATATGCATATATATATATATGCATATATATGCATATATATATATATATATGCATAGATTGCAAAGACATACTATATATATATATATATGCATGCATAAGAAATACTATATATATATATATGCATGCTCAACGTCTATGCTTTTAATATTCAATTTTTTCTGTTTATATTTAGTTTGAATTAAATTGAATCATGACTGAAAGAAATACTATCTTATTAGTAAAGGAAGTGCTGTTTATGTTATTACTGGTTGAATCGTGTAACGGAGGGAAACGGCTCTTTTTACAGTATAGATGTGAAATTGTGACGGACGGACGGACGGGCGTTGTAGTATAGATATTAATAAATATCTTTTCCCTCGCCGATGGCACGACTCGGAGTTTCATGCAAAACGCAAATTTTAGGTGTTGAGTACAGACTGACCGTTGCGTAATTTAAATTTTTGTTAATCGCAATGTCAGTGATTTATGTATTATACTGTGATTACATATTTTAATTTTAAAAATATATTTTATTTTTAAAATAAACAAGGTTTGTATATATATTTAAAAATATGTTAGAATTGCGCTTATTAATTTTTATAATATTAATATTTTTATGTATAAAAAGAAATCAGTTGTTCTTTTTTAAAAACAGTCATAATTTTGATTAAAAATTATAATTTATTAAGAAATTAATCTATATTGAAAATCTGCATTAAAAATTTAATCTGGATCAATATATATATATATATATGTGTGTGTGTGTGTGTGTGTGTGTGTGTGTGTGCTTATTTGTGCGTAAGTGGATGCAAGGAATGTGCATTGTGTTGCATCGGATGTGCATTGTGGTGCAATGGATATCGTGTTCGAATTCCAGTTGAATCCTTTGCATTCACTTACGCACAAATACCCTTGGGAAAAGTATTAATCCTCCAGTTATAGATAAAATAATAGGACAGATTGGGTTCTATAGCCTTGGCTGGCAACCAGTCTACCGCAAAAGCAATGGCAACCTACTGCGGGATAATCTTCTCTTCAGTCAGGCATGTCTCTTTCGAGACATGATCGCCCATAGCGTGTATTACGAATGGCACTTGCCTGAAGATATATTTAACCAATAAATAAACTTACTTTTCAATCACGTTCTTGGCGTTAAAAACAAGGTATAATATCACTTAGGTTTTTTACAGATACATGAGTATCTGAGAGTGGCAACATTCACAGATAAGCACATTCACTGTCAAGCCTCGTATTTCAATTGTAAATTTCCACCCTGAATTATTTTCCTCGAGAATCGGTGGTTTGTGTAACAGATTCTGCTCTTAATCTTTACGTCAAGTTTAAATCGTTGTCTATCCTCCATATCATGAGAATAATTTGTTCCTGCTACTTATATACTTTCTTACATCACGCCTCATCCTCTAAACCCTATCCTGTGTGGCTCTTGTGTCTTGTATTGGGTGCACATTAGTAAAGTAAAATACGAAAAATAAAATATAATAAACCCGAATTTTAGAAATGACCAGGGTAATGTCTTATATTGCT
Source organism: Ascarosepion bandense (assembly GCA_037127315.1). Lineage (NCBI taxonomy): Eukaryota > Metazoa > Mollusca > Cephalopoda > Sepiida > Sepiidae > Ascarosepion > Ascarosepion bandense. Next base: position 2,018,907 of record JBBBDQ010029610.1, read on the forward strand.
TAATCTTAAGCATTAGAACATTCAATCGAATTTTTTTTTTAAATGATTTCACTCCAAGCAAGTCCGGACCGACACTAGTACTCAGGGAGTTATAGTGACAGAAAAATGGGTACAGAAGTTATTAAGGAAAGGGTAAGAGATGAATTGGATTCAAGAAGATAGAATATGGAAATTGACGTTGCATTCAATTTTTTTAAGATCGTAGTCCTAAGGAAAACAAATAAACGAAAAGGATTTCCACAGATCGGAAGTGCGTGAAAAGAAACGTTTCTATGTAAAGAAGATGTTTATGTGAAACAGAAAGACAAATGTTTTCCTGCCCTTTTTAATCAAATATGTATCAATTAAAATCATGCTACCTGAATATATTTCATCTCAATATATATATATATATATATATATATATATATATATATAAACTTATTTATAAATGTAACTTTGTCTCTGTGTGTGTGTCTGTGTGTGTATCCGTTACCTATAGACTCCGAAACAGCTGAACCGATTTTCTTGAAAATTAACACAGTTGTACTATAAGCGTCTGCAAGTGTTCTTAGTTAGGTTTTGTGTCGAGGTACCCCCGACAAATATCGAAAATCGATAATCGAAAAAATCTGGTTATATAAGAAGTGGTCCGATTTTCATCAAATTTGATACACTCATAGACAAAGACATAAGAAACGATATTCAGAAGTTTCAAGCTTGCAGTTCTTACAATAGTGCATAAAATCGATAATATATATATGTGTGTGTGTGCGTGTGTGCGTGTGTGTGTGTGTGTGTGTGTGTGTGTGTGTGTGTGTGTGCAAATTCAGATAAGACTTAGCGGGGAAATAGCCATTTTCAACATGTCATTTTAAGACATGTATATTCAACTCCTTATAAACAGAGAATGTGGATAAATTCTAAGCCCAGAAGTTAACTCTAGTAAAAGAAGGGGTTGGGATGTCTTGGTTTTTGTAGGGTTAAGCCAGCAAAATTTTAGTAGTAATTTCTTTGGTAGTGGTGGGTATGTGGCTTGACCCTTGAGGTAGTAGTGGTAGGTGGTGGGGAAGAAACGGCTTAGCCAAATTTTAAAAAGACCGTATTGTGACTAATTGGAAGAGGAGGATAATAATTGAAATTTATACTAATCTCTATGACGACACACACTAATGATCTCCCTCCTTTTATTTAGGAGTATATTCTGGTATTTAAATTTTGAAATTTTAATTTTTTTCTTTATTGCTTTCTATAGGGTTAAGCTATCGGGATTTTAGTAGTAATTTCTTCTTTGGTAGTTGGGGGTATGTGGCTTGATTCTTGAGTTAGTATTGGTAGGTAGTGGGGAATTAACAGCTTAGCCAATCATTTTAAAAAAAATAATTTATTTTGACCAATTGGAAGAGGAGGATAATTATTGCAAGTATTTCTTATTTCTATGACGACATTTACTAATGATCCCCCCTTCGTTTATTTAGGAGGATATTTTTATTCAAAATGACACAGACGAACTTCAATGGACAGTAGATTAGATTGTTGATGTAAATTCAGTCACAAATGTTTGTATTTGTTTCATTTTGTTTGATGCGGTTTCGGCATAAATGCCCAGTTACAGTGCATTTAGCAGACACAGAAAGGAAACTACAAGACCTACTACAGAACGTAGCAGAAGAAAGTAACAAAAAAAGAACTACAAATAAACTGCACGAAAACTGAATGCATGGTTATCAGTAAAAAGGACAGCCCAAAATGCCAAATATAGCTCGGGGATACCAGAATCAAGCAGGTACAAAAATTTAAATACCTGGGTAGCGTTATAACAGAAGACAGAAAGTCCGACACAGAGATCCGAAGACGAATTGGCATGGCGAAAGAAGCATTCCAGAAGTTGAGTAAAGTATTAAGAAACAGGACACTTTCGCTAGAAACTAGGAAGAGAGGACTGGATTGCTACGTGATGTCCGTCCTTCAATATGGAAGTGAATGCTGGACTATACAGAGACAAATGAAGTTCCTGGTACACTCAATGAGGAAGGAGGGCTTCGAGAACCTGATACCAACAGGCCAGATACAGGGAAAAAAACAGGGGAAAGCAACGGATAACATATTTGAAGGACCTAATCAGGTAGATGACAGAACCAAGATTGCATGGTGTAACAGGAGAAGGCGTGCTCAGAGCCACTAGGGACAGGGAAACTTGGAAAGCCATAATCGCCTACGTCCTTAAGGGACAGAGCACATAGAAGAAAGAAGATATATACCAACTATTTATAAGAAATAATAATGTGGATATAAAGTGGGGGATCAAGTATATATTATTATCAATATATAAACTGATCCCTCATTTTATGGCCATGTTATTTTATATACATATATATTCTACATTTATGGGCTTGAGCCAGTGGATGGTAGAGCGGGGTTTGGGTGATGTAACAGGAGAAGGCGTGCTAAGAGCCACCAGAGATAGGGAAACGTGGAAAGCCATGATCGCCTACATCCTGAAGGGACAAGGCACATAGAAGAAGAAGAAAGAATGAAAAGACAAATATGGGCAGGGTTCGAGGGAGGGAAAATAGATAAATAAATATCTAAACTACAAATTAAATACTGCTTGTTGTACATAACACAAAGACACATTCAAACCGGAAGTGCTGATTGGTCAATATGGCTGGCATTCAGTCCAAAAAGAAATGAAAACATTAGTAATATGGCGAGCGTACTGACAACGAAGGCATCGATATTGCCGGACATGACATAGAGACAAGTGTGTTATAGCAAAACACAAAAGAAGTATACCAACCTCACCACCATCTTCACGACTCAAAACAAGGACCAACCGAAATTTAATTAACTTGGATTGGGTATATATATATATATATATATATATATATATATATATATATATATATTACGAGCGTTGCATCCACTTTTCCTTTTTTATCAAGCTTTTAGACTTTCAGAAGTAATACTCAACTGTAAACGTGATATGTAGGTTTATATGAAAGATGCGGTGTCAATATATGTGTGTTTTCGGGGCAAAACACCGATTTTGCCCTGATTACACGCGAGGGAGAGGCATTTAGCCATGCTTGTTTAGCGAAATCGTGTTGCATTAAGTGTGTACGTGTCTTATTTTTGTTTCTCTAAATATGTAATTAAATACATGAACGTGTACGTGTCTTCACATGTGCTGAACAGCAATAGAGTAAGTATATGTACAGTGTATTGATCTAGTCTTTTCTCTATATTAAAAAATAATATTCACTGGGTGTTCCGTTATTCGTTGCATATGCTAAACTATGGTTAGTATTATTTTAACCGGTTGCCTTGAAATGAAATCATGTTCAAACTAGTTAGTATAGAACTGGGCACCTCGATAGGGTGTAATGGTTAACAAGCTTGTCCCGCACAATAACGACTGAGTAGTGAGTTCAATCCTCATTGGGTGCCCTATACTTTTGGTCTTGAGCCACATCTAAGCGTATTATTATTATTTTATGTACCCTGTTCTTTCAGGACGTAGGCTATCATGGCTTTCCACATCTCTCTATCCCTGGTGGCTCTTTGCACGCTTTCTCGCAACACTCGTTCCGTCATCCACCTGATCAGGTCCTTCAAATATGTTATCCGCTGCTTTCCCCTGTCTCTTTTTCCCTCTATCTGGCCTATTAGTATCAGTTTCTCCAAGCCCTCCTTCCTCATTGCATGCCCCAGTAACTTCAGCTGTTTCTTCCTGATGCTCAATATTAATTTCCTTTTCGTTTTCATCCTTTCTAAAACCTCGTCATTGCTCACATGCTCGGTCCATGATATTCGCAGCATCCTTCTGTAGAACCACATTTAAGCTGCTTCAAGTTTTTCCTTTATCTTCAAAGATATTGTCAAACATTCTCTGCCATATTTAAGAACCGACATCACATTTTTAATATTGAAGAATTACTCGCCACAAATATACAAGAAAGACATGTAAACGAGTCTATATGAAAACAGAGCACCATTAATTTCTTCAAACTTAATAACTCAAAAACGTAGAATCCTCCGACATACACTACCGGTCATAATTATTAGGCCACCCCAATATTTAAAAAAATGATTTATTTCATACTACTTTTTAGTATTTATTGCCAAATGAATATTTGTAAATGACTATAGAATTGTTCTTTTGTTAATACTGCACAATAACTTTTGCATTAAATAAATTTACAAATATTTAATAATTTTCTATATTGCAGTTTCGTCAATGAAAGAATGAAGTAATTGAGGGTGATTCGGACGAGTTCATCTTTGCTTCCTTGCCTTGTAAAATATTGCACAGAACATTTCTATTTTCATTTAGAATTATTCACTTGGCAATAAATACTAAAAATAGTATGAAATTCATCATTTCTTTTAAAAAACCGGTGTGGCCTAATAATTATGGCCGGTAGTGTATGTTTATACGGACTTTTGCCTTTGTTTGGTGTGGGGAACCCGCGGCCAAAGTTCGTGGAAAGTATTTTTGATACACCCTGTATCAGTCAATTAAGTGCCATACTTGATACACGCTTTAGGCGATCATGTCTCGAAAGAGACATAACTTACGGGGCAGAAGTTTACCCCACAGTAGTTTGGCATTGCTTTCTGTGGTAGACTGGTTGCCAGCCAAGGCTAAAAGACCAAATCGGTTCTATTATTTAAGCAATAGCTGGAGAGAAAAACAGATTAATACCTTTCCTAAGAGTATTTGTGCGTAAGTGAATGCAAGGAATTCAACTGGAATTCGAACTCGGCTCCCCATTTGTCGTTCCAAGCCGATATCCTCTGCACCACAAAAACGTGTGTTTGTGTGTGTGTGTGTGTGTGTGTGAGAGAGAGAGAGAGAGAGAGAGAGAGAGAGAGAGAGAGAGAGAGAGAGAGAGTCAAGTTCTTCATGTTTGTACTGGTTTTCTGACACACACACCCAGGCGAGTATATATTTTTCTCTCTGGACCTCGCCCGTCGATTGAGCACTCTGTGGCAATGGTAGACTTTCAAAAACTGTAACTATTCACCGCTATTTATGTATCGTTCTCCATTAAATAATTGTCTCTACCAACATCCAATATTGCCCGATAAAGAGAATCTATCTTTAAACAGAAATTGCCGTGTCGCAATGTACAATTAATTCATAATTATATGATTATATTAAGCTCTATAATATTTATTATATTGAGCACTATTTATAAAAATAGTAAAACCTTGGATCTTCTTCACCTGGATACATATATATATATATATATATATATATATATATATATATATATATATATATATATATAATTCCATTGATATCGAGGAATACTATCCATCGATAACCAAGGAACTATTTGTTACGGCCCTGGAATTTGCCACACTTTACTCGGATATAAAGAAGAGGGAGAAAATAGTAATAATGAATGCAAAAGCATCTGTGCTCATTCATAAAGAAGAACAGTGGAAAAAAATTAATTCCAACGAGAACAATTTTGATATCACCATGGGATCGATGGATTCTACAGAATCTTCAAATCTGGTAGGATTATTAATATTATATAATCTCACGGCCTATAAGGAAGTAAATACTAAAGACATTGGACTATATAGAGACGATGGACTAATGATAATAAGAAGTGCCACAAATTTCAAAATAGAATTAGAAAAATGATACACAAAGTGTTTAAAAATCTCAATTTAAAAGTAACAATTAAAAATAATATAAAACGTAGATTTCCTGGATGTAACTTTAGATCTAGAGAACAATATACACGAACCATACAAAAAACTAAATACCAATACTTTATACATCCACCCAAAGTCTAACCACCCTCCTTCTATCATCAAGCATATACCCTCATCAATAGAATACAGAATTAGTAGAAATTCAGCTAATGAGGAAGTATTTAATAAGCATAGCAATTTTTATAATACTGCATTAAAAAAATAGTGGATACAAAAACCCACATATCATATATGTAAACAATAAATTTAACCCCCGAAGAAAAAATAGAAATAGGAAAATCATCTGGTACCCACACCCTCTTTCAACCAGATGACTAGTAGTAAATTGGGGAAAAAATTCCTCGCGTTAATTAAGAAACACTTTCCGGAAAAATATCCACTACGTAAGATTTTTATTAAAAACACTATTAAATTAAGTTACAGCTGTATGAACAATCTAGAAAAAATTATAAAAAACCACAATAATAATATTTAAAATAAGATTCAACAAAATCAATAAAAACAACCGGACAACAGAAAATAACAATTTCGACAAGAAAAGATGTAATTGTAAAAACCCCATCGACTGTCCGTTAGAAAACAGGTGCTTAACAGAATCAATAATCTATCAATGCGAAATATCTTCAAAAGAAAACCCAAATAATATAAAAATTTATATAGGGTGTACTAAAAACACTCTAAAGCAGCGAATTTACCAGCACACCTCTTCATTTAATAATAACAAATACAAAAATAGAACATCTCTATCGAAATATCATTGGTACCTAAAGGAAAAAAAAAATCACCCACAATAAAATGGAAAATTCTAGAAGCTAAAACATGTAAGTCCTTAAATGAACCATGTTCATTATGTTTATGCGAAAAACTATTTATAATTAAATCCCTTAAGAATAAAAATGTATTAAATAAACGCAACGAAATAAATATCCGATGTAGACATTGCAAATTATTCACATTAGAAAATGGATAAAATCTAAATGAAATAACACGCATATAACAAACAAGTTCATAAGGAAAATAATCACTGACGAATTAGATAAAAGTAAATTGGAACATAGAATTATTTCTTTAAAATAAATCTTCCTTTATATAAAAAAACTTTACAACAAATAAATAGATAGACCAAAAAATTATATTTTAGTTTTTAAAAAATCTTTTCTTTTTTAAAAAAAAAATTTACAACAAATAAATAAATAGACTAAAAGTGATAAGTAAGTAAAAAAAATATAGAATTGGTGTTGAATGAGAATATCACATCAAAAGTAATAAAACTGAAGGGAAAATGATAAGATCAGGTTAAAGGCGGGTTAACATTAAGGAGAGAAAAGAAACAAGGGAAGAGTAGAATGAGGGGGAAAAAGGAAAAAAGAGAAAAAGTTGGCATGTATTCTTTGGGGCCAAATCCCAAAATGAATCTCCATTCTGATTCACCACAAGAAACACCCACATACATACACAGCAAACCAAATGTTTTTGTCATTTAAATGCAAATCATCTGCACAACTAATATCAACATTGCCTGATTATAAGAATGTATCTCGAAACATAGAAACGTCCGTGTCGCAATATACAATTGATACATAACTATATATATATATATATACGTACTCACACTCCTGGTAAAAACTTTAAAATCAGGTACAAAAGGGTTGAAATATAAATATCGTTATTTTAATCGAAATATATTTATAAATTTTACATTTAATTACAAAATGTAGTTTATCAACAAAAAAGTGAAAATTTTAAGTTTTTAATTGATTAATTTAAACGAAAATCGAAATATATTTTTGAGTTGTCATAAACATAAAACCAGGTTTAAAAAATTACTGGACAAAAATTTTAGAACTAATCAGTGTGATGATAATTTTACGCGTGTAGACATCTAGTTATCTCATTTCTAGCGTTAAATTTAAGATTTTAAAATGGCTAAGGGAAAAGTTCGAACATAGCAAGGTTGTTGAACTTCATAGATGTGGTTTTTCGCAACGAGCCATTGCAAATAAAATTGGCCGTAGCAGAACTGTTATTGCAAACTTCATTAAAATTCCGGATGCGTAAGCTTCTAAAATATCAAGTGGGCCCTACAATAAATTCTCACCATCTAAACAGACGATTTACGCCAGAAGTTAATAAATATTCAAGCCTAACATCAGATCGGATAAAAGCGAATGCAGACGATGAATGCAGCTCGCGAACAATTCGACGGCATTCAAATAAGAAAGGGTTTAAGAACATGAAACTGCTGCACAGGCCTTCCCTTCTGTCTTGCCATAAAACCTTCCGTTTACAATTTGCTTCCGATTATCAAACGTGGGAATAAATAGAAGTGTTTCAGGTAAGAAAATATTCAGCCTTGATGTACCAGATGGTTTTCAGCGTTGCTGGCATACAAAGTCAGTTAAGTGCCATACGTGATACACGCTTGGGCGATCATGTCTCGAAAGAGACATGACTGACTGGGCAGAAGATTATCAAGCAATAGGTTGCCATTGCTTTCTGCGGTAGATTGGTTGCCAGCCAATGCTACAGAACCCAATCTGACCTACTATTTAATCCATAACTAGAGGGAAGAGACGGATTAATACCTTTCCCAAGTGTATTTGCGCGTAAGTGAATGCAAGGAATTCAACTGGAATTCGATACACTACATTGGTTTTTTGTAGAGGATTTAGTAGCGTGGTTGTAGGGTTATTAGAAACTATGAGGTCAATTGTTTCAAGTTTTTTATTATATATGATGAGCTTAATTTGTTTATTATTATCAATTGGTCTAACATTTCTACCTATTATGCTTTTGAGTGTTGTTTCATCATGTTTGTAATTATTATGCATTTGGTTGCAATAGTATAAGTTAAAAGTGTTATGGTTATTTTAACGAATACTCTTATTATTAATATCAATATTTTTAGAGGTATAAATTTTAATGAGAGACATTTTAATTTGTTGATCAATGACTGAGTTAGGAAATCCATTGTTAACAAATGTTTGTTTAATGTCGTGTAATATTTTATAGAGCATGGATTTGAAAGACGATATCATTTGTGTGCTGTGAATTAAGTTTTTTAAAGCAGCGAATTTATATCGTTAAATGCATTCACTGTTATAGTCAAAAAGACATGTGTTTATGCTAGTTGTTATGGTATATATTCCTGTATAGAAAAGTAGTAAATCTATGTGTGCTGGAATCAATAAATTCATCAAGGAATGGAATTGTATTATTAATATTAAGTTCTAATGTAAATTTGAGAACTGAGTGACGTTTTTATGTGTAATTTGATCAATATTTTAGCTAAAATTAAAATGTCATCTATTTATTAGACATATATAGAGTTTTTATTAGTGTCACTAAGTATTTTATTTTCTAAATGTTCCATATAATAATTAGAAAAGAGGGGACCTAAAGGAGATCCCATCGCAATACCATTTATTTGACTATAAATATTACCTAGGAGGTCATGAACAGGTACTTGAAATGTGCATGCTAATAATATTTTTTTAACATAACAGGTTTAATATTGATTGGTGGGAGAGTAGTATGATTTTATACAACACGGTTAATAATGGTGATATTGCCAAGTGCATTATCATTAGACAGAGAAAAATTGTTCAAACTGAGTATATTTTAATAAATGCAGGTATGTATGTATGTATAAAGACAAAAAATCCTAAGTTTTTGTGGTTGTTTGTGTGGGAATGTGAAAATAGATATTCAGAATGCATGCAATTGAATTACATTTGAAGTGTGACCCCATTTGCCTTGGCGGATCAAGGTATGCACATATAAAATCACCTAGAAGCACCAGAAATGGACAATTTTATAAATGTATTAATTGTACAGAAGCGCATATGAAATTTCTCGGTTGAAATGGCGCAGTTGAGGTCATCATTTTTTCTCTGTCCGGCTAATTTATCAACCGGCAACATCAAAACTTTTCTATTTTCTTTCGTTTATTTCATTCAACACCTTTTTTTTCATTCATTAGTAACTCTTTCAGACACAAGATTTTTTTCTCTATTTTTCTGACTGAATTCAGTAATTCACTGTGATATTTGACCAGTACAAGTACACATAAATAAAAATATATATTTTCTTTTTTTTTTCATTTTCTTCTCCTTTTTTCCTTTTTCTCCTTTTTTCTTCTTTCTTGTTCTCGTTCGTCATCTTCTTTCTTCCTTCTTTTTCTTTGATGTTTTTTCTTCGTTCTTCATCTTCTCCTTCTCATTCTCCTCCTATCTCTATTTTTTCATCATCTTTCCTTTTCTTCTTTCTCCTCCTTTTCTTTCTTCTTCCTGTATCTTCTTCCTCTTTCTTTCTTGTTCTTCTTTTCTTTCCTCTTCTTCTTTGTTGCTTTTCCTTTGTTCTTCATCTTCTCTTTCACATTCTCCTTCTACTTCTGTTTGTTCATCATCTTTCTTTTCCTTCTTCTTTTCTTCTTCCACTTTTCTTTCCTCTTCCTCTTTCTTTCTTCTTCTTCTTTTCTTTTTCTTCGCTTCTTTTTCTCAGCCTCTGAAGGTCTTTTGTTGAACACTACCTCCCCCATATTCATACGGAAGAGCAAGCCAATGCTCTAAGGCGTCTCTGGTAAAATACTTTTTAACAGTTGCGGATGAGAAACACTGTGGCGATCATGTTTATTTTCGATCGCTCAAGCGTCGATAACTGTAACGAACCCAAATGGAATTCGATCTCGGCTCTCCGATTTCACACGCCTAGTCGTTATCCTTACACGACTCATATTTCCAGGCTTACAGAACCTGGAATTCCGAAGTGGTTATCCATATAGTTACTGATAAGAGACGGCGATGATCGGAAGAGGACCCGTGTTTCAACTTTACATGTCTGTCAGCCATCAAATATTAAGTCTGCACAAACTTAAACAAGAACCCAGTTTTCAACAAGAGACTTATGCTTTAATTGGCAAAAGCTCGTTGGCAACTTTTGCGCACAACTAACATTTTTAAAATATTGTCTTCTTCTATATATACCATGAACCTTCAGGACCGGCTCAATCCTAACTCTTCATAAGGTTGTGTCTTTTGCTTTTCTGAGTAAGTGTTGATGTTTAACACCCGTCTTTGTACTTGGGTATTTAACCGAGACCTCCCATCAGAGGCGTAATGTAGCACAAGACTGATTTTTATGTGAATGATCCGAACCCCTTAAGTGTGGGCAAGAATTCCTCGTAAACCACACTCTCAACGGCGTGATGTGGCTTCCCTGGGCCTCTTCTATAAATACTTTCACGGCTTCTGCTCCGATGAACTTAGATCACTGGTACCCCCTTCGTACGAATTTGCACGAGATACTAGATTAGCAACTAGGTCCCACCCTTTTACAGTGAAACCGATAAAATGTAACCGCAATTTCTTCTCCAACAGCTTCTTTTCTCGCACTTCCCGACTGTGGAATTCCCTTTCACATACTTGCTTCCCCGACAGCTACAATCTCCAAGAGTTTAAATGTAAGGTCAATAGACACCTCCTAACACACTAACTCGCACCCATTCTCTTAAATACTCTTCCTATGTACCTCCTTATTCGTTTATCACCCTCCTTCTGGAATTTCCTATATCTAATCGCTGTCTCAGCACCTTCCCCTATGTAACCCCCTGCGCTATAGTGGCAGTGGAATACCTTACTTGGGGTGAAATGATTTAAAGAAAAATCCCTCATAATCGTGGTCCGGTCTTGGTTACTTTTCTATGCTAATCAGGATTACTTCGCCTTGGTTCCTCTCTGTTCGAATGCAGAGAGTCCATTATTGGTCTCTATGGGGTTATATTTTCTTTAAGACTTTTTCATTCGTTACATCTTCTGTATTCAGAAATGGAACGACATCTTTATCAATTTAATACGCCTTTCATCTGAGAGAAAATTGTCCAACATTCACTAGCATATAGACGATTCTTCTTCTTCTTTTATGTACCTTGTCACTTCAGGACGTGGGCGATCATGGCCTTCCACATCTCCCTGTCCCTCGTGGCTTTTAGCACGTTTTCTCCTGTAACGTCTCTCAGTACCCCGTTCTATCATCCACCTGCTCAGGCCTTTTAAATATATTATCCAATGCTTTCCTCTGTGTTTAACAAAACTCTTTTCTCTGGATTTTTTTTAGTCATTTTAAACCAAGAAAGGTAGTAAAGCCTCTAAGACGCAAGGGAGATTACTGCTAGTGAAAAAACACAAGAGAAATAAAAGTATTATTAATGAGAGAGAATCGTAAATGTACAGAAATTAAGAATACATAAAACGATTGACATTGCATTTAATTTAAGATTAAAGATCTTCGTTATTTATTAACTTTTACTGAACAGAAATGATGTATGTGTATGAGACACGTCAATATTTTAAAATGTTAATACAAGGTGGTCCCCTCCCGACCAAAAAACGACATCGTTTTGCAGTTCAGTAACCTAACTAATTCTCGCTGAAATGGTCTCAAGTTTTAACAAAATGCGTAAAAGCTAACCGGGATGATTCTGCGGACTTATCTCAATGATAATCTGACAGGGAGATGGATCGAGCGTGACTGAGATAATGACAATGAGCTGTTGAAATGCACCCCCCCCCACACTTTTACCTGACTTGACAGTTTTTTTTGTTTTTTTTTTAACACTCTCTAAGGTGCTATGTGAAAGGATAGGTCTATATTCGTACTCATCATAAAAGTCTAGAAAAACTTAATCAGAGAATCACTGAGGCGCTCGAGAATGTTACGCAATATGTGTTACAGCGTGTTTGACAGGAACTGGACAACTGACTTCAAAGGTGGGTCGCGTCACAGGAGGTACGTTAATTGAACATTTTATGAAGCTTTGTAAAAACGTTTATAAGATCTACATCCCTTTGAGTATCTTGTTTAAATTTTTATACATAAATATTTTATTGTTTAGTAGAAATACTGTTTAATTTCGTTTGTCTAAGATATGCAGTTACTCAGATATTCACATTTTAAATTATGTCAATTTTTGGGAGATACTCTGTAATTCGTTTTGTAATAGTTTTTGAGATATTAATTATTGACTAATACACGACCTACTAATTAAATTATAGTTAAGGGAAGATGTGGTTTCATGTCTTTCCCAAGGGTATTTACACGTAACCAACCCGAGTGGAACTGGAATTCGGCTGTGCAATCTAATTTCGAGGCCTTTATTCATAGCACAACCGCACACAACAACTTATATACTCAGTTGGTATCCCATATAGGTAGTGCAAGGACAGACCTTGCTTAACTTTAATGATCTTTTGAGAACCAAAGATTTAACGTAATTTGGCTGTAGGTCTAGATTTTATATAAAACAAAAGTAATGTATTTGCAATGGAGATAGCCAAAGAAAAAGGAGTTGCTCGAAAAAAGTTTTAAAGTTATCACCATCTAGCCGTGTTTTAAAAAAAGGGATTATGTTGTTGTTGGGGTATTTTTTAATATGTTTAGTCCTAAGTAATTTCCGTTTTTGCTTATCAATTTTAGTGTCCAAAAAGTAAAATACAATTCCATTTTATTCGACTATATATTCACTAGCAGCACAGCCCGGCGTTGCTCGGGTGTAATGAAAGCTTTAAAACTAATCCATGATCCTGGATCTCAGACACTTTGGACGTTGGCACGAAAGAATAAAAAGCAATAGCTGTTTCCAGTTAAAGTGAAAGCATTGATTGAAAGAAAAAAGAATGGATGTAAGTCAAATTTTGAAGTTTGGTGAGAATCGGATAAAACTTGCGGATTTGTATAAATGACATACAGACAGATAAACAAAAACACACAAACATCTTACCTTTTATATATATATATTATCGATTTGCTGCATTAGTGTAAGAACTGCAATCTTGAAACTTCTGAATATCGTTTCTTATGTCTTTGTCTATCAAATTTGATTAAAATCGGACCACTCCTTCTATAAGCCGATTTTTTCGATTATCGATTTTCGTTATTTATCGGGGGTATCTCGACACAAATCCTAGCTAAGAACACTCGCAGAGGCTTATAGTACAACTGTGTAAATTTTCAAGAAAATCGGTTCAGCTGTTTCGGAGTCTATAGGTAGCGGACACACACACAGAGATACAAACACACACACATGCACACACACATAGAGACAAAGTTCCATTTATAAATAAGTTTAGATTAGCTGAAGGAGTGTCGCGTGATAATTAACTACCGGAATTGAGAAACCGGAAAGCAAAATTCTACTTCCGTCGAATTTATTACATTCACTTACGTATTAATACCCTTGGAAATGTTAAGAATCCATCTCTTCTTGTCCCAGCTGTAGGTAAAATAGCAGGAGAGATTTAGTCCTAATACCGTGGAGAACAAATCTACCTCTCATGTCGTCTCAAAGAAAGGAAATTTCGGCCACTCCACCCTACCTCGAGCTGGAACAGAAAGTAATAGAAACCTCGGGCTTAGTGCCATGATTCCAACGAGCACAACACGGCTCCGTGGACAACTCGCCCATGGGTATATCACCCACGGCACTTTAGACGACGATATATTCTCTATTATTTGCATTTAATAAAGTAGGCACTTATTGCCTATCTTGCTATTCAAAATCCTCTCTCGCATTTTGAACAGGGTCATAGGTTTATCTTTTCTTTCCGGTATATAATTGGGTTTCCAGTTTTTTCTAAAGTCTACTCCAATTCTTTATTGCTAACGTCTTCCACTAAAACTATGCACGTTTATTTACATTTTTCCTCAATAGGAGTAAATAGCTTTCTCTATTGTCCGATTCAGAGTCTTTCCCCAGAACAAGAGTAGAGGTTTATTCCTTGTTTCTAGTCTTGGATTGGGTTTCCAGTTTCTTTTTAAAGTTGTGTTCATTCCATTTCACTTCCGATGGCCCCTTACGATTTTGTGACACTATCACCTTCTTGCAGGAATGCCTCTTACTCTGTAACCCCAGCCACCTTTAATATATTTTAGATCTTGTGCAGCGTTAATATCATTTTCAAAAAATTTGAACTAAAGCGCAAATTATTTCATTCAACATCATATTTTCAGAAGATTAGGTGGAGTATTTTGCACAGCTTTATGGATTTTCCGGATTTTCATTAGATTTTTATTAGAAAGTTCACTAAAGTTCCAGGAATTTTATTATAATTATGAATTACAATTGTGGTTAACGTTTCTTAGGTTTGTAGCCAGAACATGATATTATAATTATAGATTAGTATTGTGGATAATGTTCCTTAGGTTTGTAAATAGAACATGATATTATAATTATAAATTATTATTGTGGATAACGTTTCTTAGGTTTGTAACCAGAACTTGATATTATAATTATAAACTGCAATTGTGGATAACGTTTCTTAGGATCATTACCAGAAGTCGATATTATAATTATAGATTAGAATTGTGGATAATGTTCCTTAGGTTTGTAACCGGAACTTGATATTATAATTATAGATTAGAATTGTGGATAATGTTTCTTAGGTTTGTAAATAGAAAATGATATTATAATTATAAATTATTATTGTGGATAACGTTTCTTTGGTTTGTAACCGTAACTTGATATTATAATTATAGATTAGAATTGTGGATAATGTTTCTTAGGTTTGGAAATAGAACATGATATTATAATTATAAATTATTATTGTGGATAACGTTTCTTAGGTTCGTTACCAGAAGTCGATATTATAATTTTAGATTAGAATTGTGGATAATGTTTCTTAGGTTTGGAAATAGAACATGATATTATAATTATAAATTATTATTGTGGATAAAGTTTCTTAGGTTTGTAACTGGAACTTGATATTATAATTACAGATTAGAATTGTGGATAATGTTTCTTAGGTTTTTAAATAGAACATGATATTATAATTATAAATTATTATTGTGGATAACGTTTCTTAGGTTTGTAACTAGAACTTGATATTATAATTATAAACTGCAATTGTGGATAACGTTTCTTAGGATCATTACCAGAAGTCGATATTATAATTATAAATTACAACCATAGATAACGTTTCTTAGGTTTTTAACCAGAACTTGACAAAAGTCTACTAATGACAGTCTCGTATTAATATCTACATTTGTGGGAAATACAGATTACGGCAAAAGTAATGTCCTTTTTTATTTTGCTAACACTTATTGAATAGAAATAAATAGTTTAAGATCTAACCTGCTTTTTGCATTCGGGAATGGTTAATTTTTAATTTCAAGACAAGTTGAATAGGATATCGTGCAGTAACTCAAAACTAACACAACAAACGTTTTCCTGTGAGGTTTGAAATATTTTGTTTACAGACTCAACAGAAAAAAAATCTGAATTAAAATTGTTTCTGGTAAGGTGTTAATGTAGAAATTAATGTAGAAATTAATGTAGAAATGTTTCAAATGGTGCGTATAAGTGTTGTTGAAGGAGGAGCATTTTGAACATGCTAAATATTTTGTTAATCATAGTAAACTATGTTGTTTTGAAGTCCTGATACTTCTAAATCCTCTACAGTAATTTAGGTACCTTCACTTATTTTCCATAACTAACTTTTAAAATGTCTTAAAATAAAAAAAATAACTTTCCTTGAAATTTTTATTTTAGTTTTAATTGAAAGCTAAATTATTATATTTACTATTTTCAGTAAACAAAATACTCTGTTGTATTTCAGAAATAAATTTTATTGATTGGAATCTAAAAATTTTCAATTTTCTTTTAATCTTTCAATGTTTCGGTCATTTTTTAGCGATAGCCACATTTGCAAACAAGAGTTAAATCTCTAATGTAAAAATCTTGCAAAAGTAAAATCTACATCTGTGATATTATTTTCTGAAAATTAGCTGAATTAATGTTAAATTGATCTAATTTACAGAAGTATTACTTATTTATAGCAGAAAATTTAGAATAAAACTATTTCTTAAACACTGAGTTGAAGTTTCTGACCTTTGCATCGTATTTGAAATGTATTGACAGATTGACAGATGCGAGATAAGATAAGTTTATGGCAATCACAAGTGACATAATTGTACAAATCTTTTCCTGCAAGAAGATGAATCCTTGAAACACGTAAAATTTACCATATAAAAATTTTTTTAAATAAATAAAAATGTTTAGAAGTATTTTAAAGTACAAAGGCACGATAATTTGTATTAAACTTTTTAATTTTCGGTTAGTAAATATAATCTTCATTTAATAAGTTAATAAACTAGCGACAACAAATGTTTGAAGTATTTTAAAAATATTTTTGAAACTTAATAAATTTTTACAATTTAAAAAATTAAAACAAATCTTTTACAATTTCATTATTAATCAAAATTTTTTCTTCGGACTTAATGAGCTTAATATATATTTTTTTATTAAAACAATTTAAAGCTTATCAAATTAAATAAAATCATAGTTTTATTGCATTTTTTATTTTACAATTGGAGCAAATCTTTGGAAATAAAGGCAATATGTTTAAAAAGGTAAAAGATGATTTACATTTCTCAATGAGTCCTGTTTTTAACTAAGAAAACCAATTTTTTAAAAAAATTTAATTTCTTAAAATATCATGAATTTACATGGAGGGGGAATAAAAATTTTAGAAATACATTTTTAGCGAAATATTTTTTAAAAATAATTTTTAAAATAATTTCATTTATTTGTGCATAAGTCCTGAAAACTTCATTAAAATCCGACAATTATTTGGTTTTTGCAAGAATTTCCAACTTAATATGTTTGTCACCGGAAAAAAAAAACTGAGTTATAGAAAAAACGCTTTTCATTGTAATCTCTCGTAACAATTTTGGTTACCCGCTAACTAAAATCAAAACAAAATTTTTACCAAAATTTCGAACGTGTTAGAAGAGATTGATTTTTAAAAAAATAATTAAAAAATACTTTGATCTTTCTTTTAAATAATAATATAAAGATTTTGATGGAAAAAGTTCGTTTTTATTAAGTTTCGGGCATTGTTTTATTCATACTATGCTGGTTTTTTTTTGTTTTTGCTTTTTTTTTCAGCGATTCAATGAAGTTATCTACTGTAATTTATTTCAGTTCAGTAAAAGTTCATAAATAAAGAAGAGCGTTACTTTTGCCTTCCCTTGTAAAAATGCAAACAGCTTCAAATCCATGTTTAGTTTTTATTATTACTTATTATTTTTTACCCCTTACTGTGAATAATATATAAATTACATTTTATCACAGGTAAAGCATCTATATTAAAAGATAAACTTAAGATATAGCATTCGAGACGATACGTAGTTTTAGGCGTCCGTTGAGAATCTTAGAAGATACACCCACGCAGACAAGTAAAGTGTATTAACGGATTAGAATAAATCTGTTTGATAAGTTCGGTTTTATCTGTATATTTGTAGCATGAATCTGAGTGAAAATCTTAAAATTAAATTTGAATAATTCGAAGATTTTGAAAAGAAGCGTTTTAAGTCGTTATCTGAAAGTTTCTTGTATTTTATATTTTGTTTTATTTTTATTATTGAGTTTTACATGTAATCTTATTTCTCCCTTTGCAATTCTGTTTTTTTTTTACTTTCCCGTTTTTCAACTCGTCTTTTATATAAAAAATATGTTTAACCAAAAATCTGAGTCTATTTTACTCTTAATATCTTTCTGTCCGTTCTTTCTTTTCATCTGCTTTTTTTCTTTTTCCTCATTCTTTTTCTTCTATGTGCCCTGTCCCTTCAGGATGTAGGCGATCATGGCTCTCCACGTCTCCCTATCTCTTGTGGTTCTTAGTATGTTTGCTCCTGTTACTCCTGGCAACCCCCATTCCGTCATCCACCTGATCAGGGCCTGCAAGTATGTTATCCGCTGCCTTCCTCCGTCTCTTTTTCCTTCTATCTGGCCAGTCAGTATCAGGTTCTCCAAGCTCTCCTTCCTCATTGCGTGTCCTAGGAACTTCAGTTGTCTCTTCCTGATGCTCAGTATTAATTTCCTTTTCGTTGCCATTCTTTCCAACTCCTCATCGCTGCTTGCCGCAGCATCCCTCTGTAGAACCATATTTTAGTTGCTACCAGTTTTGTCCTCATTTTCGATGATATTGTCCAGCATTCACTGCCGTATTGAAGAACTGACATCACATCGCAATCCAGCACACTTTTCTTTGTTTCTAGTGAGATTTCCGTGTGTGTTAGTACTTTACTCAGCTTCTGGAACTCGTGCTTTGCCATACCAATTCGCCTTCGGATCTCTGTGTCGCATTTTCCGTCTCCTGTTAGAACACATCCTAGGTATTTAAATTTTTGAACTTGCTTGATTCTGGTGTCCCCCACCTGTATTTGGCATTTTGGGTTGCACCTTTTGCTGATGGCCATGCATTCAGTTTTCTTGAAGTTTATTTGTAGTCCTTTTTTGTCACTCTCTTCAGTTACCTTCTGTAGGAGGTCTTGTAGTTTCCTTTCATCATTACAATTCAGTTAAGTGCCATACGTGATACACGCTTGAGCGATCATGTCTCTCTCGAGGCATGACTGACTGGGCAGAAGATTATCCCGCAGTAGGTTGCCATTGCTTTCTGCGGTAGACTGGTTGCCGACCAAGGATATAGAACCCAATCTGTCCTGCTATTTAACCCATAACTAGAAGGAAGAGACGGATTAATACCTTTCCCAAGGGTATTTGCGCGTAAGTGAATACAATGGATTCAACTGGAATTCGAACTCGGCTCTCCGGCTTCTCGTTCCGAGCCGATATCCACTTACAATTCAGTTTTCTGTGTTTATTTATTTATTTATCTTGTTCTTTCGTTCTCTCCATCACTAATTGACATCATTGGCTAATCATTAAAGATTTATTTCACGACTTTTTTTTCCTTCTTTCTTTTACTAAATTTACCATTCTTTTGTATCTGTCTTGCTTCTTTCTTTACTTTTCCCATCTCTCTTTTTTTTTAATTTTTTATTTATTTAATTATTTATTTATTTAATTTAATGTATTGGTGATTGATTAATTTTTTTGTTTCTTTCTTTTTTTTATCCTTTCTTTCAATTTATTGTATTGGTGATTCGTTATTTTTTTCTTTCTTTCTTTCTTTTTTTATTTATTTATTAATTATTTAATTATTTATTTATTTAATTGGCTGTATTTGTGATTCATTAATATATTCTTTCTTTCTTTCTTCTTTCTTTCTTTCTTTCTTTCTTTCGTTTTTATTTATTTATTTAATTATTTATTTATGTAGTTTACTGTATTGGTGATTCAATAATTTTTTTCTTTTTTTTCTTTCTTTCTGTCTTTCATTCTTTCTTTCTTTCTTTTTTATTTACTTATTTATGTAATTTACTGTATTGGTGATTCAATAATTTTTTCTTTTTTTTCTTTCTTTGTGTCTTTCATTCTTTCTTTCTTTCTTTTTTATTTATTTATTTATGTAGTTTACTGTATTGGTGATTCAATAATTTTTCTTTTTTTTTCTTTCTTTCTGTCTTTCATTCTTTCTTTCTTTCTTTTTTATTTATTTATTTAATTATTTATTTATGTAGTTTACTGTATTAGTGATTCAATAATTTTTTCTTTTTTTCTTTCTTTCTGTCTTTCATTCTTTCTTTCTTTCTTTTTTATTTATTTATTTATGTACTTTACTGTATTGGTGATTCAATAATTTTTTCTTTTTTTTTCTTTCTTTCTGTCTTTCATTCTTTCTTTCTTCCTATTTTGTTTATTTATTTATGTAATTTACTGTATTGGTGATTCAATAATTTTTTCTTTTTTTTTCTTTCTGTCTTTCATTCTTTCTTTCTTTCTTCATTTTTAATTTATTTATTTAAGTAGTTTACTGTATTGGTGATTCAATAATTTTTTTCTTTTTTTCTTTCTTTCTGTCTTTCATTCTTTTTTTCTTTCTTTTTTATTTAATTATTTATGTAATTTACTATATTGGTGATTCAATAATTTTTTCTTTTTTTTCTTTATTTCTGTCTTTCATTCTTTCTTTCTTTCTTTTTATTTATTTATTTATGTAATTTACTGTATTGGTGATTCAATAATTTTTTCTTTTTTTTTTTTGTCTTTCATTCTTTCTTTCTTTCTTTTTTATTTATTTATTTATGTAATTTAATGTATTGGTGATTCAATAAATTTTTCTTTTTTTCTTTCTTTCTGTCTTTCGTTCTTTCTTTCTTTTTTATTTATTTGTTTATGTAATTTACTGTATTGGTGATTCAATAATTTTTTCTTTTTTTTTCTTTCTTTCTGTCTTTCATTCATTCTTTCTTTCTTTTTTATTTATTTATTTATTTATGTAGTTTACTGTATTGGTGATTCAATAATTTTTTCTTTTTTTTCTTTCTTTCTGTCTTTCATTCTTTCTTTCTTTGTTTTTTATTTATTTATTTATGTAATTTACTGTATTGGTGATTCAATCATTTTTTCTTTTTTTTCTTTCTTTCTGTCTTTCATTCTTTCTTTCTTTGTTTTTTATTTGTTTATTTATGTAATTTACTGTATTGGTGATTCAATAATTTTTTCTTTTTTTCTTTCTTTCTGTCTTTCATTCTTTCTTTCTTTCTTTTTTATTTATTTATTTATGTAATTTACTGTATTGGTGATTCAATAATTTTTTCTTTTTTTTTTTTTGTCTTTCATTCTTTCTTTCTTTCTTTTTTATTTATTTATTTATGTAGTTTACTGTATTGGTGATTCAATAATTTTTTTCTTTTTTTTCTTTCTTTCTGTCTTTCATTCTTTCTTTCTTTCTTTTTTATTTATTTATTTATGTAGTTTACTGTATTGGTGATTCAATAATTTTTTCTTTTTTTTTCTTTCTTTCTGTCTTTCATTCTTTCTTTCTTTCTTTTTTATTTATTTATTTATGTAATTTAATGTATTGGTGATTCAATAAATTTTTCTTTTTTTTCTTTCTTTCTGTCTTTCGTTCTTTCTTTCTTTCTTTTTTATTTATTTGTTTATGTAATTTACTGTATTGGTGATTCAATAATTTTTTCTTTTTTTTTCTTTCTTTCTGTCATTAATTCATTCTTTCTTTCTTTTTTATTTATTTATTTATTTATGTAGTTTACTGTATTGGTGATTCAATAATTTTTTCTTTTTTTTTCTTTCTTTCTGTCTTTCATTCTTTCTTTCTTTCTTTTTTATTTATTTATTTATGTAATTTACTGTATTGGTGATTCAATCATTTTTTCTTTTTTTTCTTTCTTTCTGTCTTTCATTCTTTCTTTCTTTGTTTTTTATTTGTTTATTTATGTAATTTACTGTATTGGTGATTCAATAATTTTTTCTTTTTTTCTTTCTTTCTGTCTGTCATTCTTTCTTTCTTTTTTATTTATTTATTTATGTAATTTACTGTATTGGTGATTCAATAATTTTTTCTTTTGTTTTCTTTCTTTCTGTCTTTCATTCTTACTTTCTTTCTTTTTTATTTATTTATTTATGTAATTTACTGTATTGGTGATTCAATAATTTTTTCTTTTTTTTCTTTCTTTCTGTCTTTCATTCATTCTTTCTTTCTTTTTTATTTATTTATTTATTTATGTAGTTTACTGTATTGGTGATTCAATAATTTTTTTCTATTTTTTTCTTTCTTTCTGTCTTTCATTCTTTCTTTCTTTCTTTTTTATTTATTTATTTATGTAATTTACTGTATTGGTGATTCAATAATTTTTTTCTTTTTTTTCTTTCTTTCTGTCTTTCATTCTTTCTTTCTTTCTTTTTCATTTATTTATTTATGTAGTTTACTGTATTGGTGATTCAATAATTTTTTCTTTTTTTTCTTTCTTTCTGTCTTTCATTCTTTCTTTCTTTTTTATTTATTTATTTATGTAATTTACTGTATTGGTGATTCAATAATTTTTTCTTTTTTTTTTCTTTCTGTCTTTCATTCTTTCTTTCTGTCTTTTTTATTTATTTATTTATGTAATTTAATGTATTGGTGATTCAATAATTTTTTCTTTTTTTTCTATCTTTCTGTCTTTCGTTCTTTCTTTCTTTCTTTTTTATTTATTTATTTATGTAGTTTACTGTATTGGTGATTCAATAATTTTTTCTTTTTTTTCTTTCTTTCTGTCTTTCATTCTTTCTTTCTTTCTTTTTTATTTATTTATTTATGTAATTTACTGTATTGGTGATTCAATAATTTTTTCTTTTTTTTCTTTCTTTCTGTCTTTCATTCTTTCTTTCTTTCTTTTTTATTTCTTTATTTATGTAGTTTACTGTATTGGTGATTCAATAATTTTTTCTTTTTTTCTTTCTTTCTGTCTTTCATTCTTACTTTCTTTCTTTTTTATTTATTTATTTATGTAATTTACTGTATTGGTGATTCAATAATTTTTTCTTTTTTTTCTTTCTTTCTGTCTGTCATTCTTTCTTTCTTTCTTTTTTATTTATTTATTTATGTAATTTACTGTATTGGTGATTTATTAATCTTTTCTGTTTTTTTCTTTCTTTCTGTCTTTCATTCTTTCTTTTTTCTTTTTTATTTATTTATTTATGTAATTTACTGTATTGGTGATTCAATAATTTTTTTCTTTTTTTTCTTTCTTTCTGTCTTTCATTCTTTCTTTCTTTCTTTTTTATTTATTTATTTATGTAGTTTACTGTATTGGTGATTCAATAATTTTTTCTTTTTTTTCTTTCTTTCTGTCTGTCATTCTTTCTTTCTTTCTTTTTTATTTATTTATGTAATTTACTGTATTGGT
Source organism: Ascarosepion bandense (assembly GCA_037127315.1). Classification (NCBI taxonomy): domain Eukaryota; kingdom Metazoa; phylum Mollusca; class Cephalopoda; order Sepiida; family Sepiidae; genus Ascarosepion; species Ascarosepion bandense. The sequence continues at coordinate 2,042,214 of JBBBDQ010029610.1, forward strand.
GATTCAATAATTTTTTCTTTTTTTTCTTTCTTTCTGTCTTTCATTCTTTCTTTTTTTCTTTTTTACTCATTTATTTATGTAATTTACTGTATTGGTGATTCAATAATTTTTTCTTTTTTTTTCTTTCTTTCTGTCATTCATTCTTTCTTTCTTTCTTTTTTATTTATTTATTTATGTAATTTACTGTATTGGTGATTCAATAATTTTTTCTTTTTTTGTTCTTTCTTTCTGTCTTTCATTCTTTCTTTCTTTCTTTTTTATTTATTTATTTATGTAGTTTACTGTATTGGTGATTCAATAATTTTTTCATTCTTTTTTCTTTCTTTCTGTCTTTCATTCTTTTTTTCTTTCTTTTTTATTTATTTATTTATGTAGTTTACTGTATTGGTGATTCAATAATTTTTTCTTTTTTTTCTTTCTTTCTGTCTTTCATTCTTTCTTTCTTTGTTTTTTATTTATTTATTTATTTAGTTTACTGTATTGGTGATTCAATAATTTTTTCTTTTTTTTTCTTTTTTTCTGTCTTTCATTCTTACTTTCTTTCTTTTTTGTTTATTTATTTATGTAGTTTACTGTATTGGTGATTCAATAATTTTTTCTTTTTTTTCTTTCTTTCTGTCTTTCGTTCTTTCTTTCTTTCTTTTTTATTTATTTATTTATGTAGTTTACTGTATTGGTGATTCAATAATTTTTTCTTTTTTTTTCTTTATTTCTGTCTTTCGTTCTTTCTTCCTTTTTTATTTATTTATTTATGTAATTTACTGTATTGGTGATTCAATAATTTTTTCTTTTTTTTTTCTTTCTTTCTGTCTTTCATACTTTCTTTCTTTCTTTTTTATTTATTTATTTATGTAATTTACTCTATTGGTGATTCAATATTTTTTCTTTTTTTTTCTTTCTTTCTGTCTTTCATTCTTTCTTTCTTTCTTTTTTATTTATTTATTTATGTAGTTTACTGTATTGGTGATCCAATAATTTTTTCTTTTTTTTTCTTTCTTTCTGTCTGTCATTCTTTCTTTCTTTTTTATTTATTTATTTATGTAATTTACTGTATTGGTTATTCAATAATTTTTTCTTTTTTTTTCTTTCTTTCTGTCTTTCATTCTTTCTTTTTTTCTTTTTTATTCATTTATTTATGTAATTTACTGTGTTGGTGATTCAATAATTTTTTTCTTTTTTTTTGCTTTCTTTCTGTCTTTCATTCTTTCTTTCTTTCTTTTTTATTTATTTATTTATGTAATTTACTCTATTGTTGATTCAATATTTTTTTCTTTTTTTCTTTCTTTCTGTCTTTCATTCTTTCTTTCTTTCTTTTTTATTTATTTATTTATGTAGTTTACTGTATTGGTGATTCAATAATTTTTTCTTTTTTTTCTTTCTTTCTGTCTGTCATTCTTTCTTTCTTTTTTATTTATTTATTTATGTAATTTACTGTATTGGTGATTCAATAATTTTTTCTTTTTTTTTCTTTCTTTCTGTCTTTCATTCTTTCTTTTTTTCTTTTTTATTCATTTATTTATGTAATTTAATGTATTGGTGATTCAATAATTTTTTCTTTTTTTTTCTATCTTTCTGTCTTTCGTTCTTTCTTTCTTTCTTTTTTATTTATTTATTTATGTAGTTTACTGTATTGGTGATTCAATAATTTTTTCTTTTTTTCTTTCTTTCTGTCTGTCATTCTTTCTTTCTTTCTTTTTTATTTATTTATTTATGTAATTTACTGTATTGGTGATTCAATAATTTTTTCTTTTTTTTCTTTCTTTCTGTCTTTCATTCTTTCTTTCTTTCTTTTTTATTTCTTTATTTATGTAGTTTACTGTATTGGTGATTCAATAATTTTTTCTTTTTTTTCTTTCTTTCTGTCTTTCATTCTTTCTTTCTTTCTTTTTTATTTATTTATTTATGTAATTTACTGTATTGGTGATTCAATAATTTTTTCTTTTTTTTCTTTCTTTCTGTCTGTCATTCTTTCTTTCTTTTCTTTTTTATTTATTTATTTATGTAATTTACTGTATTGGTGATTTATTAATCTTTTCTGTTTTTTTCTTTCTTTCTGTCTTTCATTCTTTCTTTTTTCTTTTTTATTTATTTATTTATGTAATTTACTGTATTGGTGATTCAATAATTTTTTCTTTTTTTTCTTTCTTTCTGTCTTTCATTCTTTCTTTCTTTCTTTTTTATTTATTTATTTATGTAGTTTACTGTATTGGTGATTCAATAATTTTTTCTTTTTTTTTCTTTCTTTCTGTCTGTCATTCTTTCTTTCTTTTTTATTTATTTATTTATGTAATTTACTGTATTGGTGATTCAATAATTTTTTCTTTTTTTTCTTTCTTTCTGTCTTTCATTCTTTCTTTTTTTCTTTTTAACTCGTTTATTTATGTAATTTACTGTATTGGTGATTCAATAATTTTTTCTTTTTTTTTCTTTCTTTCTGTCATTCATTCTTTCTCTCTTTCTTTTTTATTTATTTATTTATGTAATTTACTGTATTGGTGATTCAATAATTTTTTCTTTTTTTGTTCTTTCTTTCTGTCATTCATTCTTTCTCTCTTTCTTTTTTATTTATTTATTTATGTAATTTACTGTATTGGTGATTCAATAATTTTTTCTTTTTTTGTTCTTTCTTTCTGTCTTTCATTCTTTCTTTCTTTCTTTTTTATTTATTTATTTATGTAGTTTACTGTATTGGTGATTCAATAATTTTTTCATTCTTTTTTCTTTCTTTCTGTCTTTCATTCTTTCTTTCTTTCTTTTTTATTTCTTTATTTATGTAGTTTACTGTATTGGTGATTAAATAATTTTTTCTTTTTTTTCTTTCTTTCTGTCTTTCATTCTTTCTTTCTTTGTTTTTTATTTATTTATTTATTTAGTTTACTGTATTGGTGATTCAATAATTTTTTCTTTTTTTTTCTTTTTTTCTGTCTTTCATTCTTACTTTCTTTCTTTTTTGTTTATTTATTTATGTAGTTTACTGTATTGGTGATTCAATAATTTTTTTCTTTTTTTTCTTTCTTTCTGTCTTTCGTTCTTTCTTTCTTTCTTTTTTATTTATTTATTTATGTAGTTTACTGTATTGGTGATTCAATAATTTTTTCTTTTTTTTCTTTATTTCTGTCTTTCGTTCTTTCTTCCTTTTTTATTTATTTATTTATGTAATTTACTGTATTGGTGATTCAATAATTTTTTCTTTTTTTTTTCTTTCTTTCTGTCTTTCATACTTTCTTTCTTTCTTTTTTATTTATTTATTTATGTAATTTACTCTATTGGTGATTCAATATTTTTTTCTTTTTTTCTTTCTTTCTGTCATTCATTCTTTCTTTCTTTCTTTTTTATTTATTTATTTATGTAGTTTACTGTATTGGTGATTCAATAATTTTTTCTTTTTTTTCTTTCTTTCTGTCTGTCATTCTTTCTTTCTTTTTTATTTATTTATTTATGTAATTTACTGTATTGGTGATTCAATAATTTTTTCTTTTTTTTTCTTTCTTTCTGTCTTTCATTCTTTCTTTTTTTCTTTTTTATTCATTTATTTATGTAATTTACTGTATTGGTGATTCAATAATTTTTTTCTTTTTTTTTCTTTCTTTCTGTCTTTCATTCTTTCTTTCTTTCTTTTTTATTTATTTATTTATGTAATTTAATGTATTGGTGATTCAATAATTTTTTCTTTTTTTTCTTTCTTTCTCTCTTTCATTCTTTCTTTCTTTCTTTTTTATTTATTTATTTATGTAGTTTACTGTATTGGTGATTCAATAATTTTTTCTTTTTTTTTCTTTCTTTCTGTCTTTCATTCTTTCTTTATTTCTTTTTTATTTATTTATTTATGTAGTTTACTGTATTGGTGATTCAATAATTTTTCTTTTTTTTTTCTTTCATTCTGTCTTTCATTCTTTCTTTCTTTGTTTTTTATTTATTTATTTATTTATTTAGTTTACTGTATTGGTGATTCAATAATTTTTTCTTTTTTTTTTCTTTTTTTTCTGTCTTTCATTCTTACTTTCTTTCTTTTTTATTTATTTATTTATGTAATTTACTGTATTGGTGATTCAATAATTTTTTCTTTTTTTTTCTTTCTTTCTGTCTTTCATTCTTTCTTTCTTTCTTTTTTTTTTATTTATTTATTTATGTAATTTACTGTATTGGTGATTCAATAATTTTTTCTTTTTTTTCTTTATTTCTGTCTTTCATTCTTTCTTTCTTTCTTTTTTATTTATTTATTTATGTAATTTACTGTATTGGTGATTCAATCATTTTTTCTTTTTTTTTTTGTCTTTCATTCTTTCTTTCTTTCTTTTTTATTTATTTATTTATGTAATTTACTGTATTGTTGATTCAATAATTTTTTCTTTTTTTTTCTTTCTTTCTGTCTTTCATTCTTTCTTTTTTCTTTTTTATTCATTTATTTATGTAATTTACTGTATTGGTGATTCAATAATTTTTTCTTTTTTTTCTTTCTTTCTGTCTTTCATTCTTTCTTTCTTTCTTTTTGATTTATTTATTTATGTAGTTTACTGTATTATTGATTCAATAATTTTTTTCTTTTTTTCTTTCTTTCTGTCTTTCATTCTTTCTTTCTTTCTTTCTTTCTTTTTTATTTATTTATTTATGTAATTTACTCTATTGATGATTCATTATTTTTTCTTTCTTTCGTTTCTCTTTCTATCTTTCTTTCTTTTTTATTTAGTTATTTAATTATTTATTTATTTAATTTTCTGTATTGGTGATTCATTAATTTTTTTTTCTTTTTTTCCTTTTTTCTTTCTATCTTTTTATTTTTTTAATTATCTATTTTTTTAATTTACTGTATTAATGATTCATTAATTTTTTCTTTCTGTCTTTTTTCTTTCTTTCTTTTTTATTTATTTAATTATATATTTTTTAATTTCCTCTATTGACGATTCATTAATTTTTTCTTTCTTTTTTCTTTTCTTTCTTTTTTATTTATGTAGTTATTTATTTTTTTTAATTCTCTGTGTTGGTGATTCATTTTCTTTCTTTCTTTCTTCTTTCTTTCTTTGTTTCTTTCTTTTTTCTTTCTTACTTCTTTTCTTTCTTTCTTTTTGCTTTTTTTTCTTTCTTTTTTGCTTTCTTTATTTCTTTCTTTCTTTGCGTTTTGCCCCTGGTTGGTCATTTTCGCACATTTCCAAGCGTTTAATATTTGTGTATTTTACATATTTTTGCTTTTTATCTTTTTTGGTGCTTTAGTTATTTATTTGCATTTAACATTCATTTATAGGGATGTGCGTTGTGGTGCAGTGGCTATCGGCTCGGAATACGAACCAAGAACCGAGTTCGAATTCCAGTTGATATACGTTGCATTCACTTACGCGTAAATACCCCTGGGAAATATATTAATCCGTCTCTTCCCTCCAGTTATGGGTTAAATAGCAGTATAGATTAGGTTCTGTACATTTGGTTGGGAACCAGTATATCGCAGAAAATAATGACACCCTACTGGTGGGATAATCTTTTGCTCAGTCAGTCATGTCTCTTTCGAGACATGATTGTATGAGCATTGAAGACGTATGGAACTCAACTGACAGATTAATTTATAGTAGAACTGAGTCACATCGCAATACCTAAGGTTTAAATTAATTTTTAAGAATGAAAAAGGTTTTCTTGAAGTTTCTTTTTAGTTTGAATTGAAAACTAAACGTTTAATTTTTTTTTACTTCAGGTAAGTAAAATACTCTGGAGTATTTCAACCAGAAGTTAATTGGAATCGATTTTATTTATTTATTTTGCTAAATTTTTTTATTAGCACCCAATTTACTCGACTTTCGTCGTAATATAATTATGTTTATTAAAAAGTATTCCAAAAACGAAATATACTTTTACAAAAAATTATTTGAGGCATACTCAGTTAAGTGTCATACGTGTCATACGTGATCATGTCTCGAAAGAAATATGACTGACTGGACAGAAGATTATCCCGCAGTAGGTTGCCATTGCTTTCTGCGGTAGACTGGTGGCCATCCAAGGCTATAGAACCCAACCTGTACCGCAATTTAACTCATAGCTGGAGCGAGAAGAGATAGATTATATTACATTATTATATTAAGTATAATTAGTGGAGTTCAGTTTATTACTACATAAGAAGAGAACGCTGATCCCCCACTTTATGCCCAGTACAAGTTTTAATTATGTGTCCAACTATTATATTCAGTCAGTTAGTTATGTGCCATACGTGATACACGCTTAGGCGATCATGTCTTGAAAGAGACATGACTGACTGGACAGAAGATTATTCCGCAGTAGGTTGCCATGGCTTTCTGGTAGACTGGTTGCCAGCCAGTGATATAGAACCCAATCTGTTCTAACATCCCCCACTTATGCCCAGTACAAGTTTTAATTATGTTTATTTAATTATTTTAATTATGTTTATTTAATTATTTAATTTAACTCATAGCTGGAGGGAGAAGAGATATATTATATTACATTATTATATTAAGTATAATAATCGGGGATCTGCTTATTACTACATAACAATAAAAACCGATCCCCTACTTTATGTCCAGTGCAAGTTTTAATTATGTTCCCAACTATTATATTCAGTCAGCGAGTTAAGTGCCATACGTGATATACTCGAAAGAGACATGTCTGACAGGGCAGAAGATTTTCCCACAGTAGGTTCCCATCACTTTCTGTGGTAGACTTGTTGCCAGCCAAGGCTATAGAACCCAATCTATCCTGTTATTTAATTCATAACTGGAGGGAAGAGACGGATTAATACGTTTCCCAAGGGTATTTGCGTGTAAGTGAATTCAACGAATTCAACTGGAACTCGAACTCTTTCCTTGTCGATATCCACTGCACCACAACGCACGTGAGGAATAATTGTTGATTTAAAGTATAACTAATCTGAAACAAATATTATTTATGTTTTAATATTTAAAATATATTTTAATATATAATATTTAATAACATCTAATATTTAATATAACATTTAATAATAAATATTATTTATGTTTAAAATATCACAGAAATACTTTTTTTAAGCAACCAGTAGCAGCGTTTATAATCAGCAATTGCAATGTTTACATTTTTGAAGAGGAGATGACAGATTCAAGAATTTCTTTAATTTACAGTATTTAAATTTAATTTAGGTATTTACTAAGTTTGCTTTCTTTTTCCTTTCTTTTTCTCTTTTCTGTTTCGTTCTTTATTTCATTACCTTTACCATTTATGAGATATTTTATATATACTTCCCCTTCCCCTTTCCTTTTTTTTTTTTTTTTTTTTTCGTTTCACCCCAAGCAAAGCATTCTACTGTCACTGTTGCGCTGGAGGTTACATAGGGAAAAGTGATGAGAAAGAGGAGTCAGGGGGAGGGTAATAGATGGATGAGGATACCGAGGATGTGGGTAGAGTAGATGGAAAAAAGAGCTTGTAAGAATGGATGCAAGTTAATATGATAGATATCTATTGACCTTACATTTAAACTCCTGGAGATTGTAGCTGTCGGGGAAGCAAGTAAATGGAAAGGAATTCCACGGGTGGGAAGTGCGTGAAAAGAAGCTATTAAAGTAGAAATTTCGGTTACATTTTATCGGCTTCATTGTAAATGGGTGGGACCTAGTTGCTAATCTAGTAGCTCGTGTAAATTCATACCTAGGAGGCACCAGTGATCTAAGTTCATCGGAGCAGAAGCCGTCAAAGAATTTATAGAAAAAGCACAGGGAAGCCACATCCCGCCGGTGAGAGAGCGACTGCAGCCGAGCTGCTAAGTCGGTATTGATCACATTGCAGATTCTCCATCGGATTTTGTTAAGAACCCCGAGGTGAATAGCAGGGACACCCGACCAGTAATGTCCGGGTGTAAACACATCAGAAAATATGTATCAGGATCATACAATTCTTGCAAAATTGATAACTTATTTTGAAATTTCAGTTATTTTAAAATTTTGTTCGTACGTCCTGAAAATCCTTGTTATAAGTTTGAAAAAAAAAACTTTGGAGATTCAGTTAATATAAAACGCCTGAATAAACCGAAAGTTTGTAGCGGAATTTTGGATCCTGATTGGTCATCGAATCGTAAAATTGAAAATACGTCAGAGAAACGGTTTTTCAACAGCAAAAGAAAAAATCATTTTGGGAGCCACCCCATGTGACTGGATTCAATATTTAAGGATTGTTTCTAACCGGTCACGGCGACCAGTCAGAGGAGTCGGTTTGTTGAGACACATTTAAAATTTAACCAACTTCAAATAGAACTGAAGATAAGGTCAGGTTGCACCTTCTTTTTCTCCTTTATCCCTTTGAACAACTACCATTAGAACATTTTACGAACTCTTCATACACTTAACTTTCTAATTATACCTTAACTCCTACAACTTATATTATTCCTCCTTTTAATAAATTACTATTTTAACATAAAAATGTATATTTTATTATTCCACAATTCTACACTATTCCACACTATGGCAGACAAACAACCTCCTGATGAAAACCTTCTGATGATTATAACTCTGCATAAAATCCTGTAAACTGTAGAGAGTTCGGTTAAGTCTGACACAAGGCCGAACCAAGAAACATTAACCAGCTTTCATACGCTACAAGTTTGAAACCAAGGTTGTGCGATCAACGAAATTCCAAATGAAAATATTTTAAAGCGTTATATTATATAAATTGAGAACTTTTTAATACAATTCTATACTGATCCAATTTAATTCTGTTTATAACTAATTAATAATAATTACTATATATATAAATAAATATATATATATTCCAGTGTGCGTTTGTGTGTGTGTGTGTGTGTGTGTGTGAGAGAGAGAGAGAGAGAGAGAGACGAGAGAGAGAGAGAGAGAGAGCGCACGAATGTTTCTGTGTGTTATTTTATAAGCGCCAATTTGCAATGAACACTTCTGGCCAGTTCTCCTACAACTGTCCCTCCATCTGTAAATTCTCGACAAAGGAAAAAAACAAACCAACATGGTTATCTCACATCCACGGCCACTATTTCAGCTGTAGAGCCGCGAAACAGGACAGAGAAAGTGGGTGCCAGTTGCCGTTCAATTGCTAGAAATCCACAAGACATATGCCCTCGCGAACTGCGAAGAATCAAGAAAGAAATATGAGCTGAGACCCCCGCTCCTCCGGCTATCCACCCTGCTCCCAATCGTCAAGCCTGAGCCTATGCGTTGAAAAGAACGGCGGAAATTTACGAGCAAAACTGCTTCTAAGTACTGTGATTAGGCCAGGCGATTTGCTTGCGCATGAATACATTCTTGGTATTAATGATGCTTATCGGGCCACGACCAACTTGAAAAGGACAGATTTGTTGGTTTTTTATGTCTTTTTCTTTCATTTTTTCTCCTTTTGTTTTTTTTTTCTTCTTTATTTTTATAGTTTCAGATGAAGCCGACGCAATGCCTGCATGAGAAGTAGAAAGGGAAAGAATAAATAGTAATTAAAAAAATGTATAAAATTGAAGGAAAGACTGAAGGAAAAGGCATTTATGAAGGTGTATGATTTGGAAACTGGTGAGGAAAACCAATAAAATTGCTCTATAGCGCAGGACTGAAAGGAAAGAGAAGACATATAGAAGCTAATAAAAGATCAAGGAAAGAAAGAAGTAATTGATGAAGGGAAAAGTATGATGCGTTATTTGAGAGATTATCAGAATAAGAAATTGTTAAAGATTTTATATGGCATATAAAAGAATAAAGGGCTATAGAAAGGATACATAAAGGGTCAAGGAACAAACGAATTATCGCAGGGCAAAAGTAAAAAAAAGAAAATAAACAACACACAAGTAAGACGGAAGAATATCTGTTTCTACTGTTTTTACAAAAATAGAGTACGAAATTTTGATTAGTCGAGCTTCCATCTTTTCCCACCTTCTTTCATTTATTTTAATCTTTCATTTTTATGTCGTTTTGCATTTCTTATAAAAGCAATGAATTGAGTCTCCGATTTTAAAATCAGAGAGCCGAGTTCAATTTCCAGTCGAGATTCTCTTACGTCTTAACACATTTGTGAATTTTTTTTTTTTTTAATCATATCACCCCGAGCAAGGCGGTAACGCCACTGAGACGCTGGGGGCTACGTAGGAGTGAAAAGATTTGGAAAAGAGAAAGCCGGAGACCGCATCCTAAACAAGGAACAAGGGATGAGCCTCTACACCTGTTCAATAGACGTGGGTAGAGTGTGAACCGGGCGATAGTTTAGTCTATCTACTCCAACTGAAAAAAAAGAAAAGAGTGAAAAGATGGGAAAAGAGAAAGCCGGAAACCACATCCTAACTCTTGTCCTCTCTCCCCCATATCTATGAGTAATTGTAAGAAAGAATTGGTTCTGTAGCTTTGGGAGACAACCGGTTTAATCGAAGAAAGGTCGTTCCCATTGACTAGATTATCCTGACTACGGTCACCTTATATTTGCATTTATTTGCTTCCATTTTTTTTTTTTTATTTCTCACTTTTTAATTTCTTTAATTTTCCTTCAATTTTTTTTCTATTTCGTCAAGTTATTTTAATATTTTCTTCTATATGCAAACTGTGTTTCTTCCTCTCATTTTTTTTCTCACTTTTTTCTTATTGTCTTTATTTTGTACTCCCTTTGAAATATTTCACGTTATATCCTCATTAATTTTCATATTTTCTCTTATTTTTTTTTCTTTTACGTAACGGTTACACATTGTAATTTACACACTTTTCTTTCTTCCTTTCTATTTTTGTATCTTTTGATTTCTTTCTTTCTTTCTTTGTATCTTTTGTTTTCTTTCTTTTTTCTTTCATTCTTTCTTTTTTGTATATTTCATTGCTTCCTTTCTTTCTTTCTTTCCTTTTTCTTTTTTCTTTCTTTCTTTCCTCGTTTCTGTCTTTCATTGTATCTTTTGTTTTCTTTCTTTCGTTCTTTCTATTTTTGCATCTTTTGATTTCTTTCTTTCTTTTTTCTTTCTTTCTTTCTTTCTTTCTTTCTTTCTTTCTTTGTATCTTCTGTTTTCTTTCTTTCTATCTTTCTATTTTTGTATCTTTTGTTTTCTTTCTTTCTTTGTATCTTTTGTTTTCTTTCTTTCTATCTTTCTAGTTTTGTATCTCATGTTTTATTTCTTTCTTTTTATGTCATTTTGTATGACTTATAAAAGCAATGGATTGAGGCTCCGATTGTAAAATCAGAGAGCCGAGTTCAATTTCCAATCGAGATTCTCTTACGGCTTAACACATTTGTGAAATATATGAATCCAACTCTTGTTCTCTCTCCCCATATCTATGAGTAAGTTGTAAGAAAGAATTGGTTCTGTAGTTTTGGGAGACAACCAGTTTAATCGAAGAAAGATCGTTCCCATTGGCTAGATTATCTTGACTACGGTCACCTTATATTTGTATTTATTTGCTTCCATTTTTTTTTTATTTCTCACTTTTTAATTTCTTTTTCGTTCAATTTTTTTTTCTATTTCAAGTTATTTTAATCTTTTCTTCTGTATGCAATCTATGTTTCTTTCTCTCATTCTTTTTTTTTTCTCACTTTTTCTTATTTTCTTTATTTTGTTCTCCCTTTCAAATATTTCACGTTATATCCTCATTAATTTTCATATTTTCTCTTATTTGTTTTTCTTTTACGTAACGGTTACACATTGTAATTTACACACTTTTCTTTCTTCCTTTCTATTTTTGTATCTTTTGATTTCTTTCTTTCTTTCTTTGTATCTTTGTATCTTTTGTTTCTTTTTTCTTTCTTTGTATCTTTCGTTTTCTTTCTTTTGTCCTCTTACTTTTCTTTCTTTTTTTCTTTCATTCTTTCTATCTTTGTATTTTTGATTGCTTCCTTTGTTTCTTTTTTCCTTTTTTCTTTTTTCTTTCTTTCTTTCTTCCTTACTCACTTTCATTTTATCTTTTGTTTTCTTTCTTTTGTTCTTTCTATTTTTGTATCTTTTGATTTCTTTCTTTCTTTCTTTGTATCATTTGTTTTCTTTCTTTCTTTCTTTCTTTCTTTCTTTATTTGTATCGTTTGTTTTATTTGTTTTCTTTCTTTCTTTCTTTCATCCTTTCTTTGTATTTTTTTTCTTCTCTTCCTTTGTACCTTTTGTTTTCTTTCTTTCTTGTATCTTCTTTCTTTCTTTTCTTTCTTTTTTATTTAATCCTTTCTATGTTTGTATTTTTGATTGCTTCCTTTCTTTCTTTCCTTCTTTCTTTTTTCTTTCTTTCTTTCTTTCTCCCTTTCTGTCTTTCATTGTATCTTTCCTTTCTTTCGTTCTTTCTATTTTTGTATCTTGTTTTCTTTCTTTCTTTTATTTTTTATATATTTGTATCATTTGATTTCTTCCTCCTTTCTTACTTTCTTTTCTTTTTCTTTCTTTCTTTCTTTCTTTCTTTCTTTCTTTCTTTCTTTCTTTCTTTCTTTCTTTTGTTTCCTTTGTTTTCTTTCTTTCTTTATTCCTTCATCTTTTCTATTTTCGAATTTTTTATTTTCTTTCTTCTTTATCTTTCTTACAAATGGTTTCTCCTTTCTTTATTTTTTAATTATTTTTTTTCATTTTCTTATTCCTGCTTTCATTTTATTTCTTTTTTCTTTCAACTTTTTTCTATTTATTCTCATATAAATTTACCTTAATATATTCCTATCTAAATTTATTCAGATATCTCTCTCCGTATATCTCCTTCTATCTCTCTCATTCTGTCTCTGTCTGTCTGTCTCTCTCACCATATATATATTTGTGTGTGTGTGTGTGTGTGTGTTAGGACCTTAAATAATTTATTGCTGTTTTCCAACAGATGGCCTTTTCAGAATTGAGTACGTGTAGTTTCAAATGATAAGGAAGTATTATAAGCAAGCTTGAAATTCAGTGTATGTGATTTGGCAATTTTGTTTTGGTTACTTTTATTACAAGCATTACTTCAAGAAAAATGTCAGGCACAAACTGAACTTACAGAATCATTAGGAGTTGATCACACAACAGTTTCGAAACGTTTGAAAGCATTAGGAATGATTCAAAAGCAAGAACATTGGGTGCCGTACGAGTTGAAGCCAAGAGACATCGAACAGCATCTTGTCACGCGTGGACAGCTACTTCAACGGCAGAAAATAAAGTTTTTACATCGTATCGTGACCGGCGATGAAAAGTGAATACACTACGATAACCCTAAGCGTAGATGATCCTGGGCTAAACCCGGGCATGCATCAACATCAGTGACAAAGTCAAACATTTATGGTTCGGAGCTTCTGCTCTGCATTTGGTGGGTTCAGTTGGGTGTAGTTTATTAAACGACCGAAAGTATCATGGGAGATCGCTACCGGATACAATGGATGAGTTTGAGCTGAGCATTAAAGAAAAAAATGGCGCTATACGAGCAGAGATACGACAATGGAGTTTTGCAACATGGCAACTCTAAGCCACATCTTGCAAAACGGATGAAAATCTACTTAGAAAGGCTTAAATGAGAAGTTCTATCCTACTCACCGTATTCACCAGACATTGCTCTATCCAATTTATCACTTTTTTCCGATCGATGGTATATGGCACGGCTGTGAAGAACATTCAAGTGATACCAAAAAATTGGTCGACTCGTGGTTAGAATATAATTTATATTTAAAATTACTAGGTCAGATAATTTTCAGTTTAAAGGTAATTTTAATGGATTGGGGAGACTTTTTATTTATTAAATACTAGCAATATAGCGCGGCGTTGCACGGGTTTAATGAAAGCTTTAAAACTAATTCATGGTCCTGGAGCTCAGACTCTTTGGACGTTGGCACGAAAGGCTAAAAACTAATAGTTGTTTCCAGTTAAAGCGAAACCGTAGACTGAAAGAAAAATGAATGGATGTAAGTCAATTTTTTATTTCCTGGTATCGATATCAAATGTTCTTTTCGTCGTAAACTGAATTTTGAAAGCTAAATAAGTCCTCTGAGTAAATGGTATCATGGCTGAGACTAAGAACTACAATTATACCTACTTAGAGCCAAACCCGAAGCAAAAACTAAAATAAAAATGCTGAAAACAATACAGACAGATAAACAGACACACATACAAACACCTTGCCTTTTATATATATATATATATATATATATATATATATAATCGATTTTCTGCACTATTGTAAGAACTGCAACCTTGAAACTTCTGAATATCGTTTATTATGCCTTTATCTGTGAGTGTATCAAATTTGATTAAAATCGGACCACTCCTATAACCCGATTTTTTCGATTATTGATATTTATCTGTGGTACCTCGATACAAAACCTGGCTAAGAACACACTTATAGTACAACTGTGTAAATGTTCAAGAAAATCGGTTCAGCCGTTTCGGAGTCTATAGGTAACGGACAAACACACACACATACGCACACACACACACACACACACACACACACACACACGGGTAAAAGTTCCATGTATAAATAAGTTTAGATCTTGTTTACTTCTAATTTCTTCTACCATTATGTGGTGGAGTGATCTATCGTTAGACCGGGACAACTCTAGCCAGCTGCACTCCAGAGTACAGGGACCCGACAATATTTTTCGAACACTTTGAAAAAAGTACTTCAAGGTGGTTACTAGTGCCAAAAACTTTTGAGATTGTAAGTACGTAGTTGAGGAATGAAAATCCACTACTAGTGTAATCATTTTTTTTTTAGTTTGGCTTTGATAATTTTAGTTTTTTTGTGATTTTTGCGAAAACTTGCGCGACACTATTTTTCGGACATGACAAAAAATCCTATTTTCTTAAGAACTAAGTTCATGTATATGTTGCTGTATGCAAATTTTCTGCTTGTACACTTAGCTGTCATCATTAGAATCAATTATCTGTTCTATTTTACTGGCAAAACATTTAAGTTTAAAGAGGTAAAATGCATTCAAAAGAAGTCGTTTGTTTGGCATGGAAGAAGCCGGATGATGGCCTCAGCATCAGAAGGATCGCCATGAATTTGAAGCTGTCGAAATCAACGGTCGAATACATGCCGAAGACAAACTCCGAGCGGAAAAAGAAGAGAGGACGGAAAAGATCAATTGGCAAGAGGACTGAAAGGAGAATGAAGAGGACTGTGACACGGCTTTTGACATCTGGAGAAAAAGTTACAGCAAGAAAAGTGAAGGAGAAATGTGAATTGGATCTAAATGTCCGAACAGTACAAAGAACGCTGCATAGGATTGGTTTGAAGTATGCAAAGGCTAAGAAAAATTTACACTAACAAAGAAACACAAAGGAGCCATACTGGAGTGTGCTAAAAGGTGGTTAACAAAGCATGTTGATTTTAAGAAGGTTATATTTACTGATGAGAAGCGTTTCAAGTTTGATGGGCCCGATGGATGGTGTACTTGGTCGAGAAGGTGTGAGCCTGCTGTACTGAACAAACGACAGATGGGAGGAGGAGGAGTTATGGTTTGGGGTATGATCTTTGCTAATGGAAATATATGGTTGGAGTGGCTGAAAGGACGACAGAACAGCGAAAGCTACAAACAGTTTCTGTACGAGAAAGCCCTACCAAGGATAAGAAGAGAGATAGGGAATGATTTCGTTCTACAGCAAGACAATTGCAGCATCCATGTGTCAAAACTCATGAAAGAATGGATGGCTAAAGTGAATATGACTACTTTGGAATGGCCTGCAAAAAGCCCAGATCTAAATTTAATAGAAAATGTTTGGGAAATGCTTGCACAACTTGTCTATGATGGACTTGAAATAAAGAAAGAGGCTCAACTATGGGAATGGATACTAGATGCCAAAAAACAACTAATAGAAACACGTAGAGATGTTATTGTGCATATGTTTGATCATTATGAAGAGAGATTGATAAAAGTTATTGAGAAGAAAGGTGATATTACAGACTATTAACAGTTCTTCAACGATGTCCGAAAAATAATGTCGCGTGTGTTTTGTAAAAAATGATGAAACATAAATATTTTTCTTTACCTAATTGATTTTCTTCCATTTTTATTACAGGTATTGTCTTTATATGTTTATGCTATTCTATTGAAGGAATTTCGCCACTCTATGGTACTCGGAAAGTCGAATACTAAAGTGTCCGAAAAATATTGTCGGGCCCCTGTATCATTGATTAGGCAAGGTCGAAATGTGAAACACCTTTATGTGAAACGTCTTTTGTCAGAGATCATCCGACATTTTTTCAAATCTCCACAGTTTCGTATCTAAACATAAAGGATTTTTTTAAAGAAAGTAATTATTATTTTTATCAATTCAACAAAATTGATGCGGATACTCGTATTTAAGTAAATACTCTATAATTATGCATTTTTTGTCTATCAGCCTGAGTGTCCAATAAATATTATAAAAAAGCAAGAACGGATTTTTTCTTAAATAAGATTTCACTTGGTCGAATATCTAAACTTATTTATAAATGGAACTTTGTCCCTGTGTGTGTATGTATCTGTGTGTGTGTGTCCGTTACTTATAGACTCCGAAACGGCTGAACCGATTTTCATAAAAATTTACACAGTTGTACTATAAACGTCTGCGAGTGTTCTTAGCTATATTTTGTGTTGAGGTACCCCCGATAAATATCGAAAATCGGAACAATCGGGTTATATGCGACCATAACGGTTACGGAATAACTGACGCAGGTCGTAAATTCGTGATGCCGTTTTATATGTTAATGTCCATAGATTCTGAAGATGTCTCATGTGAGCCGAAATCTTTGATCAAGGACCAGCGTCATAAAAATTATCCAAATGCTGGACAATTTTTGTCTTTATTTTCAGCAAAATTGAAATATAAAATACGATGTTTAGTTCATGATTAAAAATAACATCCATTCCTTGTCTGTTATATTTAACAGTAATGTTTCTTCCGATCTTCGGCAAAGTGTTCGAAGCCATTATCAACGCCGAGGTCGTTCAGCATCTCACGGCGCACGGACACCTCTCAGACAAACAGTATGGCTTCCGCTTCACCAGGTCTACTGCTGATATGCTAACGACCATCACCGAGTACCTATATCAGGCACTCGATAGGAATGGTGAAGCCCGAACCGTTGCCTTGGATATCTCTAAAGCGTTCGACAGAGTTTGGCATGCTGGCCTTCTATGCAAACTGCGGAGCTATGGTATAGTTGGACAATTGTTTGAACTAATCCAGTCATTCCTATCTAACCGCACGTTGAAAGTGGTATTAACCGGACATTCCTCCGAGAACTACCATACGAACGCGGGTGTCCCTCAAGGCTCTATCCTAGGTCCTACGCTCTTTCTGATCTACATTAATGATCTCCCTGATACTATAAGATACCAAGTAGGTATGTACGCCGATGACACCACAGTTTTTTCCGTCTGAATCTATCCTGCACATTTATAACTCTACCATCCGCCCGTGCATTGAATACTGTTGCCATATCTGGTCGGGTGCCCCTGCTATTCTCCTTGGGCTCCTAGACAAGGTACAGCGGAGGGTCTGTAATGTGATCGATACCGACTTAGCAGACCGCCTGCAGTCTCTCTCTCACCGGCGCGACGTGGCTTCCCTGTGTCTCTTCTATAAATACTTTCACGGTTTCTGCAGCGATGAACTTAGATCACTTAGATCACTGGTGCCCCCTAGGTTCGAATTTGCACGAGCTACTAGATTAGCAACTAGATCCCACCCTTTTACAGTGAAACCGATAAAATACAACCAAAACTTCAACAGTTTCTTTTCTCGCACTTTCCGACTGTGGAATTCTCTTCCACATGACTGCTTCCCCGACGGCTACAATCTCCAGGAGTTTAAATGTAAGATGAATAGACACCTCCTATCAAACTAACTTCCATTCTTTCAAACACACTAATTTCCATTCTTTCAAACACTCTTCCCACCCACCCAACTATCTATCACCCCACTTCTGACATTTCCTATATCTAACCACTCTTCCTATTTACCTCCCCCTCTGTAGCCCCAAGCACAATAGTGGAAGTGGAATGTCTTGCTTGGGATGAAATGATTAAAAAAAAATAAATAAATAACAACCTGTTGCCTCAATACACTAAACATATACACACACACACACACACACACACACACACACACACACACATATATATATAGTCATCTGCAGGCAGTCCTGTATCACAGCTCATCTGTACGGTTAGATATCCGACTGCTTCTAGCTAGGTTTGAAACCCGACCAAATTGACATCAATCGGTAATTCTATCACTAAGTTATGGGCGCTCAGTAGAGAAAGTTAGATTTTAGCATATTATATACACGATGTAAGCACACGCCAGTAGCTGAGAGTGTTCCGATTCATTACTGAATGAACAATGCGTAAATAGCGGTGAGTTGTTACAGTTTTTAAAGTTTGCCATTTCTTCATAGTGCTCAATCGGCAAGCAAGAGCGATTATATATATGTGTATATATATATATATATATATATATATATATATATATATGTGTGTGTGTGTGTGTGTGTGTGTGTGTGTGTGTGTGTGTGCTATATTCACTTATATATTTTAAAGTGTTCATATCTCTCTGTTGGCAGTGAACTTCTGTTTTCCTGTAACAGGTTTTGTCAGGCCTTAATCGGGCTAAGGTGATGTTTACATTGGTGGAGCTACAAATGCATAGAGGAGATAGAAATGCTGAAATGTCAAAATTTTAAATTTAAATTGTTTTAAATATATGTTTGGGTATGTTATCTCGCCAATTTATTTTAATTCATGTTATGGTGCCCGACTACGAGGAATGGACTCTTCCTCTTGCTACATATAGATTACCTGCGTGACTTCTGGATAGCAGTTAGAAGCAGTTAAACAGCAATAAAGTTGGTAGTTAGTACAGCAGTTAACGAGAGCAGTTAACGACAGTTACTAGTCAGGAATCGTAATAATACCTTCGAACTTACTTATTTCTATATTACTTATTTCCATGTTACTTATTATTAATAATTCTTTTGGGTATCTTGTTTCTTTGTTTCACTAATACACTGTTTTGAACCTCCCTTCTTGTTCCGTGTCTTACTCTCGCCACAAATCGCTCACTAAAACTTTGGGGCGAAGTTTTGCCACAACTCCACTAAAAATTAATGACGAAAATCCACAACAGTTTATTATTCATTTTTGCTTTCATCAAGTATCGCACATTGTGATAGTAGACGATCCGCCAGGAAAAATGAAATACTGTAGGAGCTGGGACGCACATTCACTTCGGATTATCTAGCGATTAACGCACTTCCAATACACTTTCGTCTTTACAATCACTGGCAACCTGTCCCTGGGCATAGAGCTCAGCAATAGAATTGGGAAGGCTGCTACAACTCTTGTGCGCCTCACAACACGTATTTCGACGAACTCCAAGATAACAGTGAAGACAAATGGTGGCCTCCGATGAAGAATCCTGGCATAACATCTAGGGGCCTCAGAATAGTCTCGCTGTAGAAGTTGAATAGATCCGGTGAAAAGACGCATCATTGTCTTACGCCCCTTTCTATCTTTGTATTTCTGTTGAATTCATTACCTTGTAACACTATCGCCCGGCTGGCTGGTTGATTGGTTCGCTGGTTCGGGAACGGAACCTGCTGCGATGATGTCGAAACGGTACCAGTTATGTCGACGATTTCGGCCGCTGCTGTTGGTTGTGATGATCTCGTCACAGAAGCTTGTCCTCAAGACGTCTATTACAACAACGGACTCACTGCCCACGTTGTGATTTGATCTCAGAAAGTTGCGTTGTACAAATCCAGTAGCCTTATTTCTACCAGATCCAGACCGGACATTTGTGTACACTTGTGGTTAAAAATAAACACGGTACCAAAAAATAATTAAATAAATGAATAAGGTCGATAAAGGCCTGGAAAGTTACGAAGAAGGTCTTTATAAAAAATATAATTATTAGTTACAGGAGCAGATAATACAGTTGTCGGAATGCCAGTTTTCAACGAAGAGAGAGAGAGAGAGAGAGTTCGTTTTCAAAATATCAGAGCTTTCAATCTTCAATTGAAAATATCTTTTCTAAGTTTCGTTAAAGTAATCAGAGCTCTTCAAATTTTCATTAAAGTATTTTTACATATTCCCTATAATCAGAGCTGTCAATTCTCTATGTAACTTTTAAAACAAAATTCTTTCGGGTTCTTATCGGAGCTTAACGGAATCTACCGAATTAGAGTCAGCTAATGGCGGCGACGTGACGGCGGCTGTGTGGGGTTGTTTTATCCTTGTCGCCTGAAAATCTCTCTCCCGACTCTCAAATTCCCTTCATAGCAGTGCGAGCTTTTCGTTGTTCTGCGGTAGGCGACCAGCTGTGAGTCGTGGCTCCCCAGTTACATTTCGTCTGCAATTTCAACAACTACCCATCCAACAACTCTGATTTTTCTCGCTGAGTCTCCATTTTTATAACCATCCCCAATCCTCTCAGGGGATCTAGCCGACTCAAAGCTTTTGACCAATGAGATTATTTTCCACCCACACGATTTACGGGGAGCCATGGCTCGACGAATGAAATATCAAGAGCTCACATGACGTAATGTCTTTCTGTCTTCTTTCTTTCGATTACATCATCTGTCTTCCGATCCTAAAATCTGTTCTCAGGAATGAGGATCTAACCCGACCTGACCTCATCAAGTAAACCTGACATTTTGGTATGGCTACTTACATATTACAAAATTTTAATTTGTCCAAAACAATTCGTTTCGAACACGAAAAATGAAGAAAAATTATATTTTTCTCTTTTTTTTCCCAACTGTCAGCCAATTTTTCTATTCCCCGGATTTTATAAGTATTTAATAGTATAAAATATAGTTTTTTACGTAAGCTCACATCGCGAATTACAATAAAGTATAACTAATAATACCACTAATATTAATATTAATCTCTCTCTCTCTCTCTCTCTCTCTCTCTCTCTCTTGCACATTAAATCAAACAAAAAAGATATATTAGCGGGAAATAGTGTCACAACCTGATCGTATGCAGGCGGTTCGCTGCCAGTAGAGAATCATGATTACTCTTATGTCTTTCCCAAATATGTCGAGGCTGCAAATCAATAAAGAAGCGCTATACAGCGAATGAGGGTTCAATTTCAGAATGACTACGAACTGCTATTATCAATTTATATTTTAAAGAAATTTCTTCGCATGCAATGAATAGATTACAACACCGGATTATTGAATTACGATTTTATGATGGAATACCAACCATCTAAAAATTAAGACATGTTTATTGGTTACCAAGATTGATAACAAAAATACTGAAGTGTTTGAAGACACTGTTATTGTGACATTAAAACAGAAATCTAAAACACTGTGCAATGTAGTCAGTCAGTCAG
Source organism: Ascarosepion bandense (assembly GCA_037127315.1). NCBI lineage: Eukaryota > Metazoa > Mollusca > Cephalopoda > Sepiida > Sepiidae > Ascarosepion > Ascarosepion bandense. Next base: position 2,063,410 of record JBBBDQ010029610.1, read on the forward strand.
TTAAGTGCCATGCGTGGTAAACGCTTGGGCGATCATGTCTCGAAAGAGACATGACTGACTAGGCAGAAGATTATCCCGCAGTAGGTTGCCATTGCTTTACGGTAGATTGGTTGCCAGCAAAGGCTATAGAACCCAATCTGTCCTGTTATTTAACCCATAACTGGAAGGAAGAGACGGATTAATTTCCCAAGGGTATTTGCGCGTAAGTGAATGCAATGAATTTAACTGGAATTTGAACTCGGCTCCCCGATTTCTCGTTCCAAGCCAATATCCACTGTACCACAACGCACATCCGGTGCAATGTAGTACGCGAACTTATAATTCCCACTGAAGATATAAAAGTAAAAACAGAAGACATGTTCTTTTTTAATCGTTTCACCCTAAATAAGGCGGTAACGCCACTGATACGCAAGGGGCTACATAAGAGTAAAAATATTAGATAGGAGAAAATTTAAGAGAAAGACGAACCAGTTAGAAGGGAACAAGAAAAGGATGGGAATACAGGTGTGATAACAGTTGTAAAAGTAGAGAGAAAGGAAAGATATACTGGGTGATGTAGAAAGAACTAGAGATAAGTGGTTGAGAGGTGGGTATTGACATTGCATTTAAATTCGTGGAGGTTGTAACCGCCAGGAAAGCAAGAATAGGGAAGCGAATTCCACAGGCGGGAAATGCGAAAAAAGAAGCTGCAGGAGTAGAATTGTCGTCGGCATTTAGTTAATCTAACTGTGAATATGTGGGATCCAGTTTCCAGTCTGGTTGCACGAGTAAACACTTGATGCAGGGGTACCAGTGACTAAAGTTCGTTAGAGCAGAAGCCATGAAAATATTTATAGAACAGACAAAGGGAAGCCACATCCCGTCGGTGAGAAAGTGGCTGGAATCGAGCTGACCAAGTCGGTACCTATCACATTGCTGATTCACCTTTGGAGCCTGTCAAGATTGTTTTCGGAAATAAAAGAAAATAACTAAAAGGAAATAAGAAACGCAATCCAGACTAGAAAATATACTCGCTATGTGAGGAAGTTCTGATGTTAGCACAAATAATAGTAATACTTAGTATATTACAAAAGGGGATACTAAACGAATTTCGTAATAGACATCTGGAAATTTTCAATGATGAAACCTCTTATAAGAGGAGAGGGTGAACCTGTACGACACTGCCATCACCTGTAAATTTGTTGATTATCATTTGTTTTGACTTTTTCTGTGTATTCTTATCGAGTACTCTATAAAGTTTCTGATTTTCAAAAAAAAATTAGGAAAAAATTCAATATTTAAAGATTTTTAGTGGGTGCTCAGTTTCTCATACAACGTTATAGTAAATCGATCCTCCATTTTGAAAACACCCGCTTCGAGTTGTTGCCCTTTTCCTTTTATTTCCAAAACTTGTAAGAAATTAATGAAAAAATCTTTCCGGAAATATGTTTTCATTCAATTTATTTTAGAATAGGAATTATTTTAAATATTCCCTGTCAATGTTTTTTTAATGTTTTACATGTCATATTTTCATTCCAAAGTTTGTTACAACAGGAATTATTTTAAAGAAACTCTGTCCAAAAGTTTTTTAATGTAAATACTGGTGTGATGACAGTTGAAAAGGTGGAGAAAAAGAAAAGGATATACAAGGTGATATAGAAAGAACTAGAGTCAAGTGGTTAAGCGATGAGTATTGATATTGCATTTAAATTCCTGGAGGTTGTAGCCGTCAGGAAAACAAGAATATGGAACCGAGTTCCACAGGCGGGAAGTGCGAGAAAAGAAGCCGCAGGAGCAAAATTGTCGTCTGCATTTGGTTGATCTAAATGTGAATGAGTGAGTCTCAGTTGCCAGTCTAATTGCACGAGTAAACACCTGTTGCAGAGGCACCAGTGACTTAAGTTCGTTGGAGCAGAAGCCATGAAAATATTTATAGAACAGACAGAGAGAAGCCACATCCCGTCGGTGGGGAAGTGGCTGTATTCGAGCCGCAAAGTCGCTACCTATCACATTTCTCATTCTTCTTTGGAGCCTATCAATAACACTGAGACGAACAGCAGAGGTAGCTGACCGTATATAACAGCAGTACTTCATGCACGGACGAATGGTTGATTTTTATATATGCAGGATGGATCCAGGCGGGAAAAACATCCTTGCCCGACACAGAGACCCAACCTTCCTAGCAGTGGATTTAGCTATTGACTGAATGTAGTGGTTTCACTTGAGATCGGAAGAGAGATGAAGGCCGAGGAGGCGCACTGTATTTCTCTCAGGGAGATTCACTTGGTCCATGCTCATGGGAGACAAGAAAGGTTAATATAGAATAGATCACCCCACTTTATATTATCTATAACTTTATATGTTGCCCCTCTCCCTCCAACTCTAATCCAATAGGGACATTATACATTGATATCTATAAAAGTGACAAGGGTGGACGTTGTGTAAGTATTTGCTATGTAAATTCATCATATGTTTTTTATTCTTATTATTCCTTAAACTACCCGAGTGAAACCGGGCTAAACTGCTAATCTGTATCTATAAAAGTGACGAGGGTGGAGGTTGTGTAAGTATTTGCTATGTAAATTCATCATATCTTTTTTTTCATATAATAATTCTGCTTATTCCTTCCTTACTTAGTGACTTAGTTCCTCCGTTCGTTACACTTACTCTCTACACGAGCTTTTCCTTCCCCTCTATCTTTTTATAATCTGTAAACGCTACTCTCCTTAGCCTTTCTCTCACTTTTATCAAACGGAAGGGTAGTAAAGAATGAGAGAGTAGGAGGAGAGAGGCTATAGCTTTACCGTAGTAGTAGCAGCTTCAGCTGGTGGTTGTAGCAGTAATTGTGTGTGTTTATATATGTGTGCGTACTGTACAATATAGTAAAAATAGGTAGGTTTGTTGTCGTTTCCCGCGACATAATAACGAAACTTCTCGCCTCTCCACGCTTGGCCATTAGTCAGTTGGTCTTTTCTGTTTACAATAGACACAGGAGCCATGATTTTTCAGAAAAAAAAATTTTCTCTTTCAAAATATCTCACAAAATAGCGTACAGTATTTTGGTTATGGTCTGTGCATACGCCACTTAATATAAGTTTACAGTAAAGTAGCTTCTATGGACATTACTTTTATAGATATTTTAATAAAATTACACTCTGTTTTATCGTTATTTTATTATCTAATACCTTTATGATTGAAGACGTTACTATCATTTGTAGTATGACAAAGTAAAATTTTTCAAGGAAATCATAATTATCCTTCCGTGGAAATTCCAGGGGTTCCGCTAGTTATTATTCCTAAAACTTCTTCTTCTTCTTCTATGTGCCCTGTCCCTTCACGACGTAGGCAATCATGGCTCTCCACGCCTCCCTATCCCTTGTGGCTCTTAGTATGTTTGCTCCTGTTACACCTCGCAACCCCCGTTCCGTCATCCACCTGATCAGACCCTGCAAATATGTTATCCGCTGCCTTCCTCTGTCTCTCCTTCCTTCTATCTGTCCAGTCAGTATCAGGTTCTCCAGGCTCTCCTTCCTCATTGCATGTCCCAGGAACTTCAGTTGTCTCTTCCTGATGCTCAGCATCAATTTCCTTTTTGTTGCCATTCTTTCTAACACTTCGTCGTTGCTTGTATGCTCAGTCCACGATATCCGTAGCATCCTTCTGTAGAACCACATTTCGACCGCTTCCAGTTTTGTCCTCATTTTCGATGATATTGTCCAGCATTCACAGCCGTATTGAAGAACTGACATCACGTAGCAGTCTAGAACTCTTTTCTTCGTTTCTATTGAGATCTTCCTGTGTGTTAGTATTTTGCTCATCTTCTGGAACGCGTCCTTTGCCATGCCAATTCGCCTTCGGATCTCCGTGTCGCACTTTCCATCTCCTGTTAGAACACTTCCTAGGTACTTAAATTCTTGTACTTGTTTGATTCTGCTATCCTCCACCTGTATTTGGCATTTTGGGTTAGATTCCTAAAACTACCGAAGTGAAACGGGCTAAACTGCTATTTATATTGATAAAAGTGACCATGTAGAGACGGCTTACAAGATTAGAAAACCTCTGTGCTGGAAATTAAGTATGCGGGGGCGCTCGTGTTCTCCACGTTAAAGCGGATATTGTGTCCATCTCTTCACGCTAATAGGGGCAAGTGTAAATATCAAACTATTGGAGTCACTCAAGTGTATTTGTAACAGTCGCATAAGACTTAATATTTTAACTTCTACAAAGAGAGTTATAACAATTCTTCACCAATTTAAGTTACTAACACTCTTATAATAATTCAGTCAGTTAAATGCCATACGTGATACACGCTTGGGCGATCATGTCTCGAAAGAGACATGACTATCTGGGCAGAAAATTATTCCGCAGTAGGTTGACATTACTTTCTGTGGTTGACTGGTTGCCAACCAAGGCTATAGAACCGAATTTGTCCTGCCATTTTGCTCATATCTGGAGGAGGAAGCGATAGATTACATAACATTATTATATTAAGTATTATTAGCAGGGATTATTTTATTATTTCATAACAATAGACAACCGACCCCACCTCACATTATAGGCTATACAACCCAATCTGTCCCTAAGGTTATAGAACCCAATCTGTCCTGGTATTTAACCCATAACTTGAGTTAAAAGATGGATTAATATCCTTCCCCAGGTTATTTGCGCGTAAGTGAATGCAAGGAATTCAACTGGAATTCGAACTCGGCTCTCCGATTTTTCGCTCCGAGCCGATATCTATGCACCACAACACACTACCTCTCCTAAATATTTCCAAAATATCTTCCAGTTCATTTGTCTTTTGTTTTCAAATCACTTTATAAATTAACGTCCTGTTTATCTTTTGAGGTTTTATTATTCTTGAAATTTTGGTAATCTTTATACTGAGTCAGATACAAATGCCTTCTACATAAATGGAGAGATGATTGACCACTCGTATCCGAAGAAGCTAATCACTGCTAGCTCATCACTGTTATAGACACCTGGTCAGGTATATTTATGTTGGTTCAACACCCACAGAGCCCAACTGTTCTTTATGCAACAAATGTGCTATGTGGATAAATAAAACATAAGATACGCAATTCAGTGCTGATAGCAGACACGGAAAGAAAACTACAAGACCTCCTATAGAAGGTAGCTGAAGAGAATGACAAGAAAGGACTACAAATAAACTGCAAGAAAACTGAATACATGGTCCTCAGTAAAAAGAGCAACCAAAATTGCCAAATACAGGTGGGTGATTCTAGAATCAAGCAAGTACAAAAATTTAAATACCTAGGATGAGTCCTAACAGGAGATTGGAATTACGACACAAACATTCGAAGGCGAATTGGCATGGTGAAGGACGCGTTCCAGAAGCTGAGTCAAGTACTAAGGCACAGGAAAATACAAAGAGGAGAGTGCTATAATTTTGTTTTTGATTCTGAACCCTGTTCGTTTATTACCATTTTCTCACTCGTCATTAGTAAATCTTTTCAGTCTCTTTCACTCCCTATACAACTTATGTGTGACATTAATGCACGTGAGGGATACTAGAATCAAGAATTACAAAAAATTAAATATCTAGTTGGGAATCACCGGTTTAAATAATTCTGAATGAGTTTGACAGCATTATGTACGGAGGTCTCGATTTGAGGAGGCTATTTGAGAAAATAGCTCGAGATTTATGGTTAATGTTTCGGTTTTATCAGACGCGGAAAGGAAACTACAAGACCTCCTCCAGAAGGTATCTGTGGAGAGTGACAAAAAAGGACTACAAATAAACTTTAAGAAAACTGAATGCATGGTCATCAGCAAAAAGAGCAACTCAAAATTCCAAATACAGGTGGGGATACCAGAATCAAGCAAGTACAAAAATTTAAATACCTAGGAAGTGTTCTAACAGGAGATGGAAAGTGCGACATAGAGATCCAAAGGAAAATTGGCATGGTGAAGGACGCGTTCCAGAAACTGAGTAAAGTATTAAAAGACAGGAAACTTTCACTAGAAACAAAATACAGGATCAGATACAAATGCCTTCTACATAGATGGATAGATGATTGATCACTCGTATCCGAAGAAGCTAAACACTATTAGCAGATTCACTGTTGAAGACGCCTGGTCAGGTATATTTATGTTGGTTCAACGCCTACAGAGCCCACCTGTTCTAAGTGAATTATCGAGCATGATCAACAGTCAGAACAATGCTAGCAAGTCAAGACAATCGTTACCGATGACTTGGGGCTTCGTGCTAGCGCAAAAAAGTACGTCCAACTAGTTTCATTAAACAAGTCTTTAGTCAATTGTGATATAGCTTTTAATGAAATTTCATCTCCTCCAGACTGATAACATCAAGAAATGACATTCCTGAGGAATCGACCATCGTAAGATTCAAACGTTCTAATCAGATAGTATTAAGACATTAGATAGATGAAGTCAGAATTGCCACTAATAAATTACCATTATGTGGGAGTCATTTCTGGGAGGTATTTGGTGATTTTCTAAGTGTAGCGTAGATATAACGCAAAGCCGAAAGTTTGGACTCGAACTCACTACTCAATCGTAACTGATCTAGTAGGAGTAGCTTGTAAGTTATATATGGGATGTATTTCTGCCCCATCCTGTATATCTGAAATTAAAAATATGAACAAAGTTTACGCTTACATATTAATAGAAGAAAAGTCAATAAAAATTTAGGTTATGCCAAATTAAATTGAAATAAAACATTAAGGGAAACGAAGTTGCAAACAATGTACTACTTACATGAATTTGTCATTTACGCATGTCAAAAAAAGAGAGGAAAACAAGAAGAAAATAAACTGAGAGGCCATTTGAAAAAAACAAACTTACAGAGACACAGTCCGATGAGAGTTGATAATATGTTAAGAAGGCGATATATATATATATATATATATATATATATATATATTTCTATCCCGGCCAGAAGTAGTGGATGTCTAAAGACATTGATGAGCTGCGATACAACGAAACAAACTTGTATGTGGATGACTAATACATATATATATATATATATATATATATATATATATATATAACAGCAGGAGATAGATATATAGAAATAACCAATTTGAGATAGATATGAATATGTATTTAAACATACTAAAATACATACATACATACATACATAGGAACAGACGTTGATAGATAGATAGATAGATAGATAGATAGATTAAAAAGAGACAAAATAGATAGATAGATAGATAGATAGATAGATAGATAGATAGATAGATAGATAGATAGATAGATAGATATGACAAATCAATCTATATTAGTAAACTGGGCTGGCTAGATAGATATAAATGATGAACTGAATAAACTGGAGAGAGAAAGAAAGAAAGAGAGAGAGAAAGCAAATAAGTGAGTTAGTACATGATACGGCACGATACAGTCTTTTTTTGATGTCATATACCGGGATTAAATCCATGGTTTTAAACTGCTTAACAATACCTGATCTGTACTTATAAAAGCATGGACTAAAACTCCCCTACGATACAACATTTTTAATAGCAAGTTTGCGGTATGTAGTTACCAATAACAGAAGATAAATGTGATGGCAAGAAGACAATGTTTTTTCTCGAAAGTTTTTTTTTCCAATTCTCTAAATAAATTTATTTTGTATTTCGATTATTTATGAAACGAATAAACGAAAAGTACAATTGAGCTCAAGAAAAATAATAGTTGCACGAAGAGAACAAAAAGCTGGTTTAAAAATACCGGACGAATATCCCAAGTAATGATGAAGAATTGGAACATAAAAATAATCCAATAGAAAGCGAAAAAAAAAAAAAAGAAAGAAAGAAAAAGCTACAAAAAAAAAAAAAAAGAAAGAAAGAAAAGATAGACCAATATAAAGACACGAGTGAAAGTTACAGTAGGCTGGCAATCGATTGGTCGGTTTCAAAGGTGGAAATCTCGCAAGGATTTAATGATCTCGTCATGACGAGAGCACAATGGGCTGCGTCGTTGACAATATATCATTAAAACACGGCAAGTCAGATTGCCTTTCTGTTTAATCTGACGAAAACTCTCAATACACATCCACTTAAAAGCTGACAAATGTACAGATCGACATGCTTATTTTCGCTTATACACACCCACACGCAATCTCTATCTCTCTCGTCCGCACATATATACATACACACAAAGAAACTCAAACACCCGTATTAATGACATATACCCCTATCATCAATGCCCTGACAGATGCAGAATTCCATATAAATTTTTAGCACTGTTCATACGCCATTTTTTGAAAAACTGACTCTAACAAACACCGAGAAGAAAGTTCGTTTCCAAAATTTTTTCGACCGATTTTGCGTTTTATTAAACATTTCTTTATACGGAAATATTCAGTATATATTATTGTTCAAGGAGCTAATGCTACTTACGTTTAAAAGTCAATAGTCATTTCCTATCTCACTAACTTGCATCCTCTTTCTCATGCTCCTTTCTCCGTCCACTCCACTCTCATCAGTATTCTCATACTTCTCATTCTTCTCTTATCCACTTCCTGACACCCCCTGTAACCTGTCACTCTTTCTCATAACTTACCTCCTATGTAACCTCCTGCTCAATAGTGGCAATAAAATGCCTTGCTTGGGGCGACATGATTAAAAAAAAAGATAGATAGATAGATAGATAGATAGATAGATAGATAGATAGATAGATAGATAGATAGATATTCATATTTAAATGTAAAGTCAATAGTCATCTCCTATTTCACTAACTTGCATCCTCTTTCTCATGCTCCTTTCTCCGTCCACCCCACTCTAATCAGTATTCTCATACCTACTTCATGAGACCTCCTATAACCTGACACTATTTCCACAGTGTGTTGACAGATTTGACGGACACAAGATAAGTGTATGGCAATAGTTCAAATTTTTTCTTGTAAGGGGAAAAAAACCATGAAGCACATGACTTTTTAATTTACACAGAAATTACCCTACAAGAAAAACTTCAAACATCAAAAAAAAAAATTAATTATTTTAAAAATAGGAAGTCAAGACAATTTGCATTAAACTTTTAATTTTCGATCAGTAAGTACAATCATTGCTTAAGAAGTTTTTAAACTACGCCCAACAAATCTTTGATGTATATATCAAACATTTTTGAAACTTTATTAATTATTGAAATTTAAAAACTGGAAACAATTCTTTTAAAATTTCATTTTTAATCGAAAATGTTTTTTTTCTTCAGAGTATAATGTCCTTAATTTACATTATTTATCCAAGCAATTAAAAGCTTATCAAATTAAATAATGTCATAATTGTATTGCATTCTTGATTTTATTACTGGGACCAGGTTTTCGGAAATAATAGCAAATTTTTTCAAAAGAATAATAGAAGATTTACATTCCCCAATGAGTCCTGCGTTTAATTAGGAAAGCCAAGTTTCGCAACAAATTTTAGCTTCTTAAAATTTCATGAATTTACGTGGACAGGGCTAACAAGTATAAAAGAATATTTTATTAAGATTTTTTTTAAATTAATGATTCCAAAAATAATTTCTTTCACTTAGGAATAAGTTCTGAAATTTTCCTTAAAATTTGACAATTATTTGATATCTGCAAAAATTTCTAAATTAATTTTTTGTAACCGGAACACATTGAGTTATGTAATATTATGTTTTCCATTTTAAACTCTCGTAACGATTTGGTTATCCAAAACTAAAATCAAAACAAGATTTTTTACTAATATTCAAAATGTGTTGAAAGGAATTAAAAAATTAAAAAATAATTAAAAATATTTTGATATTTCCTCTTAATAATAATATAAACCTTTTGTTGGAAAAAGTTCGTTTTTATTAAGTTTTAGGGCTTTTTTTTATTCATACTATGCTGTTTTTTTATGGATTTAGTGGAGGTATCTACATATAAATATTGAAAAGGTTCAAGTCAAAATTCGAAAAAGGATTCCAAACTTACCAGCTCGGGGCTTCAATCATTTCTCACCGACGAGATGTGGCTACTCTCTGTCTTTTCTACAAATATTTTTATAGCTTTTGCTCTGACGAGCTTCTTTCTCTGGTACCTCGACCGTATTAATTTACTCGAGCTAATAGACTGGCATCAAGGTCCCATCCTTTTACCGTCAAAATACTCAAATTTAACCGTCACCTCTACTCCTGTAGTTTGTTTACTTGCACTTCCCGTCTGTGGAACACCCTTCCGTATTTTGGCTCCCCTGATAGCTACAATCTCCAAATGTTTAAATGTGACGTCAGTTGCCAACTTTTATCTCCCTAAACGCCATACATTTCCCTCAACTCCATCCTACTTCTTAAATTCCAGCTACCTCGCATTCTTTCTTCGGCACCCCCTGTATCATGTTTCTTTATTTCTCTGTCTGTCTGTCTGTCTGTCTGTCTGTCTGTCTGTCTGTCTCTCTCTCTCTCTCTCTCTCTCTTTGTAACCCGCTGCCACCAGAACCTAGCACATCCGCGTTCTTATGATAGAATAAGGAAGTATGCCCGTTCTGTACGACCTTAATTACGATATTTGATAGGAAGAATTTGATTAAGTCAAACAAGCGTCTAGATATGCTTTAGCCCTGTAGCCTACGCAGAAAACCAGCGTGCCAGCCTCTGCTTTGGAGATATCCAGTGCAACAGCTTGAGCTTCACCGTTCTTATCGAGAGCCTGGTATATGTAATCTGTGATTGTTGTTAGCATATCAGCGGTAGAACTGGTAAAGCGGAAGCCATACTGTTTGTAGGAGAATAGGCAGTGGGTTATGAGATATTGCACTAATTCAGCATTGATGATGGCCTCGAACACTTTGCAAAGATCAGTAAGAAGCTGATAGGAGGAGTCTGAGGGTTCTCCAGAGTTCTGAAAAACAGGAACTACAGAAGAGGACTTCCAGCAAGCAAAAAAGCAAGAAACTGCCTTGATTAGGGTGAAATGATTATACAAAAACATTTTAAAAATCAAGGATGTGTCTTCTGACCATACTTGTTAAATTGTATATTATGAGAGAATTAGAAGTTCTACCAAGATTCTTTATTTTACGGCCATAATCTTAACAACATAAGATTAGTAGTGTTATCGCAGACCTAGAAAATATATTATACGATCTTCCACAGAAGATACTGAATAAAAAGCACAAAGGACTAAACCTCAACTGCGTGAAGCCAGAATGTATGATCGTCCGCAAAGATCCTCTAAACTTACAAATTAAAAATTTGTGAACTTCTTTATGTGTCGCGACTTTTCAGGACGTAGGCGATTATAGACCTCTACTTGCTCGTATCACTTGTCACTATCAACAATTATTCCTTTGATATCTCTCTCAAACCCCTTTCTGCCATCCACCGGCTCAAGAATGCTATATACAGGGTGTTTCAAAAATGTACTCACACTTTAACTGTCTCTAATATGCTTTTTTTGTTTTTTATTCAGGTGTAATTAATTAATCACAGCATGGCAGGAAAACAACTTTGTTTTGAAGAAAGGAAGTTCTTCCTAAAATGTTACTGGACGACCGAAAACGTCACTGAAGTGCAAAGACAATTCAGACGGGAATTCGCAAAACCGCCACCAACGTGCCCGACCATTGCTCGCATCAGAGACAAATTTGAAGCAGATGGAACCGCCCAGAACGTCAACAAGAAACATTCTGGACAACCACGCACATCCACGAGCCCTGGAAAAGAAGAGCAGGTACATGAAACACTCCTTTGATTACCACAGAAATCACTTCGACAAACTCGTCGGGAAACCCACATCTCAAAAGATAGCGTCTATCGCATCATGAAGCGCCTGGACAGTAATTTGAACATTTGCGAACATGATTCTTCAGTTGCATTTTTCTTCTGTATTTGAAGCTATTCCATTTCACTCTATGTTCATAAATAAAGGTTTTCTCGTCATTCAAAGTGTGAGTACATTTTGGTTGAAACACCCTGTAGATTCATATCTCAGCCATAAGCATTTGCTTGAAATTTAATGCAGATGAATGGGGTTCGATTCGTTACCGATAGATTTTATTCTACATAAAAAAAAAAACAATTCTTTAGTAAAACTGTTAATTGACAATGGATTTAGTTGGGAAATACAATACCTATCATGTGAGAAGCATATTCCTGCAGCAAACGAGGCATTTCCAATTCGGCATTCCTGACAATGTCAGCATCTTTGAAACCAGGTCACTGCCAGAAAGAAGTAAATCTCGAATTACAGATCGTTCCTAAATGAATTCCATGGAAAGAATTTTGCCAGATTCATTCCACATATATGTTGCGGTGTTATCAAAGTTAGTAAAAAAAGTTAGTCAGTTAAGTGCTATACGAGAAATACGCTTGGGTGATCATGTCTCGAAAGAGACATGACTGACTGGGCAGAAAATTATCCTGCAGTAGATTGCCATTGCTTTCTTCGGTAGACTGGTTGCCAGCCAAGGCTATAGAACTTAATCTATCCTGCCATTTAACTCATAGCTGGAGTATGAAGAGATATATTATATTACATTATTATATTAAGTATAATTAGTCGGGGAACAGTTTATTACTTCATAACAATAAAAAACCGATCCCCTACTTTATGCCCAGTACAAATTTTAATTATGTTTCCAACTATTATATTCAGTCAGTCAGTTAAGTGGCATACATGATACACGCTTGGGCGATCATATCTCGAAAGAGACATGACTTACAATGCAGAAGATTATCCCGCAGTAGGTTGCCATTGCCTTCTGCGGTAGATTGGTTGCCAGCCAAAGCTACAGACTCCAATCTGTATTGTCATTTAACCCATAACTGGAGGGAAAAGATGGATTAATACCTTTCCCAAAGGTATTTGTGTGTAAGTAAATCCAAGGAATTCAACTGGAATTCGAACTCGGCTCCCCGATTGTCCTCTTGAGTCGATATCCACTACACCACAACGTTCAAACAAAAAAGAAAAAAATTAAACAATCGTTAATGCTTTCAAATAAGTGTGTTTTCAGTGTTTCAAGCAATCATCATCATTAGTTCCCCGACTGCTTTCAATTGCCGGGGTACCTGCGGACGGAATAAACAGAAAATCTCCTCTAGACTGATCTGTTGGCTGTGGTTCATATGAGTTCAGGCATTATCATATCCTATCCGTCCAGTCTTTGATATTGTCTGACCATGTCTTACATTGCTGTCTCCGTCTGCGCCGGCTTCAACCGTGCTTTGCATGATAGTCTTTTAAAGGCTGTCATGTCGTGTGAAGTGGCTAGCTTATACGCGTCGATAACATGGACAGGTGTCCTGTTTACACGAGAGTCGAAACATCTCACAGAGGTTCGGTTTACACAAGAAAAAAAAGGTTAAATAGATCTCCAGCTTATACGCGTCTATAAAGTTGACAGATGCCCAGTTTACCCGATAGTCGAAAACCTTGGATAGGGATTTCATTTACAGAGGAGAAGAAAACTTAGACCTCTGACAGAAGAGTTAAAAATTAAAATGGAAGATGTTTAAACTATTGTTAAATTGTACGCATATATTTGATTTCCTCGATTTTTAATAAAGATAAACATTGCTCCGTTGTACACTAGCCTCTACAGGCTAACGAGCTGAATATTACCTTAGTTGTAATGTCAATGATAATGGTGCAGTTTCCCTATAAGGAAACATTGGTTCACCGAGCAGGCAGTATTGCTTTCGATTGAAATTTATGAAATTTTTCACGTAAAACAATTTCTCTAGAAATTTATAAATCTCTCACTTAAAACAATTTCTCAATATTCCTCAACTCCAGTAGCTGCTATTGCTTTACCCAGTATTGACTGGGATTTTTTTTTTCTTCACCTTCGATTGAAGTGGTTTGTAATGTTAATATCTTGATTATGCCATTGTTTTTTTTCTGAGTTACATATTCTATCCATTTTCGTTGTTGCTGTTGTTGGTAGTCCTAAAGTGGTGTAGTTTGTGTTGTTTGGTACAGATATTTGTTTGTGATTCTGTATCGATAATACACAATGTTCAATGAATAGTGAACTTTACAAAGATACGCAGGCTTTACCTGTTCAAAGACTTTTTTCACCATTGAGGTTAGGAAGCCGTTGGATACCACTGACAGTTTAGATATTTCTGAACGAATTTGATGCAAAGCGTGACATCCATAGAGAAGTCTTGGTTTGACGAGGCAATTTAAGAACATTTTTTTTTTATAAGCGTTTCACCCCGAGCAAGGCATGTCACTGCCACTACTGCGCAGGGGGCTACGTAGAGTGGAGAAAGGATGATTAAATATAGGAAATGTCAGAGGGTGGGTGATAGGCGGGTAAGGATACCGAGAATGAGGGTTGAATAGATGAGAGTGTTCTGAGAATAATTGGGATTTAGTGTGATAGGAGGTGTCTATTGACCCTAGATTTAAACACCTGGAGATTGTAACTGTCGGAAAGCAGAGTTGTGGAAGAGAGTTCCACAGGTGGGAAGCGCGAGAAAAGAAGCTGTTGGAGTAGAATTTACGGTTACATCTTATTTGTTTAACTGTAAAAGGGTGGGACCTAGTTGCTAATCTAGTATCTCGTGTAAATTCGTGCTTAGACGGCACCAGTGATCTAAGCTCATCGGAGCAGAAGCCATGAAAGTACTTGTAGAAGAGGCACAGGGAAGCCACATCACGCCGGTGAGAGAGCGGCTGCAGCCGGTCTGCCAAGTCAGTATCAACCACGTTACAGATCCTCCTTTGTATTTTGTCAAGAAGCCCAAGGAGAGCAGCAGGGCACCCGATCAGATATGGCAGCAATATTCAATACACGGGCGGATGGTAGATTTGTATATGTGCAGAATAGATTCAGGTGGGAAAAACTTCCGGGCCCTGCACAGGGAGCCGACTTTCATAGCAGCAGATTTGGCAATGGATTCAATATAGTCATTCCATTTGAGGTCCGCCGAATGTGTAAGGCCAAGGAGGCGTAGTATTTTCCTCTCTGGGAGGCTAGCCTGTCCCACGCTAATGGGAGGTAGATGCGATTGTCTATGGTGGTTAGTTGATAACAGCTTCGTTTTAGTGGCATTAAAATTTACCAGCCATTTCCTACCCCAGGCCACTACGGACATGAGTCGTGTTTTTAGTTTTGTAGCAATTTGCGGTCTTGGGAGAAACTACTACCGGCACGTCATATTCTTTGTTCAACCCCCCCACCTTATTTAATTTGTTATTACTTTTGTGGAGTAATTTTCGCACTGAAGGTTATAATCGTGCTATTTCGTTTGCTAATAGATTTAGCGCACCCAACATGCTTGATAATCCTCCACTGAAATCTGACTCCTTAGTATTCGGCTAACTGCCGACTATTATCAACTGCCTAGTAATGCTACTGAACTCCAATAGAACTCTAAAGAACTCCTATGAACTTCCCAAGATCTTTCCAAGAACTTTCTACGTTAACTTCCTGTTAACTCTTATTAATATAGAAGGGAGAGTCCATTATCTGAGGAATAGGTGTGTTTCCCTATAACAATTATTGATCTATACGTCGAGATATCTAAACTACTAGTCCAATTCAGGGTAGGTGCCATCGTGGAAGAGCCTAACAAAAAAGAATACTTAATTCTTAGCTGAATTGATCAAGAAACAATCTTTACATGTTCTGCAAAATATTTGTTTGATTCAAATTAAATGTCAAATTCAAGTTCGTGCTGCGAAGAAGATTCAATTTACTGTGTGTCGCTAACTGAAATGCTGTTGAAAATTAACAAGAGATCGATTTCGGCTGGCTTGTATATTTTCCACTATTATGCAGGAGGTATCTCTGCCATTAGCTTATCTCTCCCCAAATATGACCTCTTCAAATTTTCTTGTTGACAACGGTTTGTCTTTGTTCTCTACGATGTACTCTCTACCGGGGATTCTCAAAGTGATGTCGGTTTCAGTGCTTGACGGTAAACTGAATTCGGCAGCAATTCCTCTGATTGGGAGATGCTGAGGAGCATGGAACCGCCTCTTAATTGTTGTTGTTCCCAGGTCTACCCTGACCTACAGTGGTAGCACCTGTTAGGGTCCCACCTACGGGCAAATAGTTAATTTCAAATTTGGGGTTGAAACACTCTGAGAGTATAAATACACACTTATAGAATTATATATATAAAAATAGACTTTTGAAGAGAAATATATATTTTGAAGGAAAACATTTACCAAGAATATATTTTTGAAGAAAAATTATTACTATAACGTATATTTGAATACAAAAGTAGGAGGCATTTTCAGTTTTCTAAAATAATACAGAATACAAACAAAAAATTATCATTAAAATCTCACTAAATCAACTTTCTCACTATGATCGAACATTAAAAAAAATACTTCCAAACCCTACCTTTTCGGCATTAAATACCCCAAAGATGTTGATATGCCGTTAAATAAAACTCAAACTGAAAGTGATGTCAAAATGTGTTTTGACCGCAAGAATCCGAGAACACGTATTTGAAATGGGTCGTGTGTTGCATGGAATTACTTATAAAGAATGCGAATGCTTCAATTACGTTTGTAGGTTAGATGAGGGCTATTAGTGAATTACACAGTGGATCCTCTGAATGGTGTGCAAAAAGAAGATAGGTGAAATAAGAAAGTGAGTATAGGGGAATAGTGGTGAAAACTAGTTAACGTAAAAGGCACTACATATGAAAAGAGAATTGAGAGCCTTACAAGGAGCAATGGGAAGAACCTTGAAAATATAGAGAGAAAGAGAGAGAGAGAGAGAGATAAAGTGGTGAAGTGAGGAAAAGAGGTATAGATGGTGTAGTGAGAAAGAAATATACTACAAAAACGTAAATGTCAGTTTTGTTGATTTTGTTTAACGGCATATCAACCTCTATAGGTTATTTCATAGCGAAATGTTTACATAATTTGGTGGTTTCAACTAAGTATACCTTTAATATAGGATGTACGTTGTGGTGCAGTGGATATCGACTCGGAACAACAAATCGGAAAGCCGAGTTCGAATTCCACTTAAATTACTTGCATTCGCTTAAGCACAAATACCCTTGGGAAAGGTATTCCGTCTCTTCTCTTCAGTTATGGGTTAAATAATAAGATAGATTGCGTTCTATAGCCTTCGTTGGCGTCTAGTCTACCATTGAAATCAATGGCAACCTACTGCGGGATAATCTTCTGCCTAGTCAGTCATGTCTCTTTCGAGACATGATCGCCCAAGCGTGTATCACATATGGCACTTAACTGACTGACTGAATATAATAGTTGGAAACATAATTAAAATTTGTAATGGGCATAAAATGGGGTATCTGTTTTATATTGTTATGAAGTAATGAACTGATCCCTCACTAATTATACATATAATAATGTAATATGATCTATCTCTACTCCCCCCAGCGATGAGTCAAATGCCAGGACAAATTGGATTCTATAGCCTTGGCTGGCAACCAGTCTTCCGCAGAAAGTAATAGCAACATAGTAAGGGATAATCTTCTGCCCAGTCAGTCATGTCTCTTTCGAGACATGATCGCCCAAAGCGTGTATCACGTATTGCACTTAACTGACTGATACTTTGTACGCAATTGTATGCCCTCTACTACAGATATATTTTGCGCATAGTTTCAAGCTTACGGTATGCTGTGTAGATGATCTATTGTAGATGTTATATATCTTGGTACACACTATGATAGCGGCATCAGAATTTTCAAATGGCTTCGTTCCTGCGTTCTTGTTCTAAAACTATAAAATCTGTACAGTCAGTCAGTTAAGTGTCATACATAATACACGCTTAGGGCGATCATGTCTCGAAAGAGACATGACTGATTAGGCAGAAAATTATCCCGCAATAGTTTGCCGTTACTTCCTGCGGTATATTGATTGCCAGCCAAGGCTATAGAAACCAAACTGTCTTGCCATTTAACTCATAGCTGGATGCTGAACAGATAGATTATATTACATTATTCGATTAAGTATAATTAGTGGGATATCAGTTTATTACTTCATAGCAATAGAAAAACGATCCCCCTTTTTTGCCCAGTGCAAATTTTAATTATGTTCCCACCTATCATATTCAGTCAGTCAGTTAAGTGCCATACGTGATACACCCTTTGGGCGATCATTTCTCGAAAGAGATATGAATGAATGGGCAGAAGATTATCCCGCAGTAGGTTACCATTGGTTTCTGCGGTAGACTGGACTGGTTGCCAGCCAAGGCTAAAGAACCCAATCTTTTCTTTTATTTAATACATAAGGGAAGAGACTGATTAATATCATTCCCAAGGGTATTTGTACATAAATGAATGCAAGGAATTCAACTGGAATTCGAACTGTCTACCTGAAGAATTAAGTGATGCATATGTGACCCATTTGCAGTAGGGCGGGACGATTCTGGAAGAGTGGCATTCCATCCTATTTGATAGCTGGGTTTAACATGTTAAATAATTACAAAAATAACTATTTTTCTAAATCGTTAACGTTTTTAGAGGAGACTAGGATAAATATTTAGTTTCGCTTCAATATTTTTTTTTTAATCATATCACCCCAAGCAAGGCGATAACGCCACTGATGGGCAGGGGGCTACGTAAGGGTAAAAAGAATGGAAAAGAGAAAGCCGGAAACCACATCCTAAACAGGGAACAACGGATGAGCATCTTCACCTGTTCAATAGATGTGGGTGGAGTGTGAACCGGGCGATAGTTTAGTCTATCTACTCCAATTGAAAAAAAAAAGAAAAAAAAGAAAAGAGTGAAAAGATTGGAAAAGAGAAAACCGGACACCACATCCTAAACAGGAAACAAGGGATGAGTCTCTTCACCTGTTCAATAGATGTGGGTGGAGTGTGAACCGGGCAATAGTTTAGTCTATCTAGTCCAATTGAAAAAAATAAAAAGAAAAAAGAAAAGAGTGAAAAGATTGGAAAAGAGAAAACCGGAAACCGCATCCTAAACAGGAAACAAGGGATTGAGCCTCTTCACCTGTTCAATAGATGTGGGTGGAGTTTGAACCGGGCGATAGTTTAGTCTATCTATAGAGCACTGGAATTTAATTCCAATCATCAGTGAGATATGCGCTGTGGTGTAATGAATATTTGTTCAGAATGAGAGTTCGGAGAGCCGGGTTCGGATTCTAGTGAAATTCGTTGCATTTACTTACACACAAATACTCTTAAGAAACGTATTAATCTGTCGTTTCTCCCTCCAGTTATGGATTAAATAGCAGGATAGATTGGTTTCTATAGCCTTGGTTTAAAGAAAGGAATGGAAACCTAATGCGCGAAAACCTTCTGCCCAGTCAGTGATGTCTCTTTCGAGACATGATTATCCAAGCGTGTATCACGTATGACCCTTAAATAACTGACTGATCAGTGAAAACATTATAATACAACCTTATAAAATTTATCATTGAAATGCATGAAGTTGTTTTTGAAATTGAAAAAGATAATCTTTTATATGGTGTGTCCCTTCAGAACGTTGATGATTATGACCTTCCACATCTCCTTATTCTTGTTCTCTTGTTACCCTCCCAAACCCTGCTCTGTCATTCATTTGCTCAACCCCATCTAGTTTATCACGCGCTGCTTTCCTCGTTCCTCTTTTTCCCTATCTATTTCGTGAGTATCAGATTCTCCAAACCTTCTTTCCTCATTACATGTCCGAGAAACTTCAGGCGTCTTTTCTTTATGTTAAGTATCTGTTTTCTTTTCCTTTTCATTCTCTCTAACACCTCGTCGTTGGTCAGGTGTTTAGTCCATAGTATCCTCATCATCTTTCTGTAGAACCATATTTCGGTTGATTCAGATCTTTCCTTCATCTTCCATGAGATTGTCCAGCATTCACTGCTATATTGAAGGACAGACTTCTCATAACAATTAAGTAGTCTCTTCTTTGTTTCCAGCAAAACTTTCTTGTCTCGAAATAATCCACTCAACTTTCAGAATGCATCCGTAAGCATGCCAATAGGCCTTCGGATTGCAGTGCCGCACTTACCGTCTACTATTAGAAAACTTCTATATTATCTAAATTTCTATAGCCACTTGATTTAGCACCCCCAGCCTGTAGTTTTCATTTTGGGCTCCTCTTATCATTCATTCAGTTTTTTTGTGGTCTATATGTAGTCTTTCTTTTCATTCTCCTTAGTTACCTTTAGTAGTGTCTGCTATCGGCATTGTGACATCTGCATATTATATATTATTCAGATTGGGCCTGCTATTGACAATTCCTATTAAAACTTCTAGAGCTTTCAAAATTACCTCGCTGAATAGATCTTGTGAGATTCACATCCTTGTCTTACACATCTTTCAATGAACTCGTTTCCTGTCCTTATGCAGGCGGCTTTCTTCCAGTACACGTTCTTGATTAAATTAATGTCTTTTCCAAATATCTCAAATATTTTTGTGGTGTAGTTTGTCAGAAACGGATAATAAATGTTATAGACAACAAATGCATGTCTTCAATATGAGCCGGAGAAAAAAAAGAAGTCGATCGACATACAGAAAGTTGCATTAAAATTTTTCAGCACAATTTTTTTAACTTTTTTCCAGAAAGTATTTCTTCCCAATGTTGAAGTCAGATAAATTAGAAGCGAGGGCTATTAACAAATTCTCCCTTAGATAAGTAAACATTTAGTCACACTTTATTACTAACGTCAATTTATAAGACGAATTTTAACATTTTTATCAAATTACATCACAAAAATATAACTGAGTAAATTTTCAATTACAATAATTTTTCGTTTCAAACGTAGCAAGACGCCCAAGCAGAGATTTGAAAATTTTCATTCATCGACTGTGAAGCAACAAGCAGGTCAAATTTTATTAATCTATCAAAATATGGTCTTTTTTTCCCTTAAAATATGAAATGCAAGAGGTTCTAATGAACCTAACGTTGTTAGAGTTGCCAAATTTAACTACACATTTACATGGATGTGGAAAGAGCAGTTAAACTAACTACTGAAAATTCTCAAATTGTATGTGTACAAGACGCCAGAAACAAACATATTATTAAATCCTTATATCATCATTTCAGTTAGTTAAGTGACATACGTGATACACGCTTGGACGATCATGTCTCGAAAGTGACATGATTGACTTTGCAGGTGATTACCCCGCAGTAGGTTGCCATTGCTTTTTGCGGTAGATTGGTTGCCAGCCAAGGCTTTAGAACCAAATCTGTCCTATTATTTTACCCATATCTGGAGGGATGAGACGGATTAATACCTTTCCCAAGGGTATTTGCACGCAAGTGAATGCAATGAATTCAACTGGAATTTGAACTCAGCTCCCCGATTTGTCGTTTGGAGCCGATATCCACGGCACCAGAACGAAATCTTAAAGTCAGTACATAGCACATTAAACCCCAAATATTTTATTGAGTGCCACATTTATTAAAAAAAACTGCCCTAATATGCAGATAGGGTCGGCGCTATCACATCCATTCCTCGCCTTCTAGACAACTGCCCCGATTCACCGAGACTGGCTCGACGTAAAAAAAGAACTTGAAGACGGTACAAATAGCAAAAGAAAGACGGTATAGGGAGGAAAGGAATGGAAAGAGGAATAGCCTGACGGTAGAAAGGAAATAAAAAAGCTTCAGGCAGGACGAAAACGAGAGAGAAAGAGAGAAACAAATGAAAAGGAAGGAGAAAATTGGTATCAAGAGAAAAGGCTACAAAGAAAAAGTGGAAGGTGATGTCAATGTGGATCTAAATCTAAACTTATTTATAAATGGAATTTTGTCTGTGTGTGTGTGTGTGTGTGTGTGTGTGTGTGTGTGTCTGTGTGTGTGCGTGTCAGTGTGTGTGTGTCCGTTTACTAGAGACTCTGAAACGGCTGAACCGATTTTCTTGAAAATTTACACAGTTGTACCATAAGCATCTGCGAGTGTTCTTAGCTACATTTTGTGTCGAGGTACCCCTGATAAATATCGAAAATCGAAAAAAATCGGGTTATAGAAGGAGTGATCCGATTTTAATGAAATTTGATACACTCATAGACAAAGACATAAGAAACAATATTCAGCAGTTTCAAGGTTGCAGTTCTTACAATAGTGCAGAAAATCGATAATATATATATATATATGTAAAAGGCAAGATGTTTGTGTGTGTGTCTGTTTAACTGCCTGTACGTCTGTATTTTTTCAGCCCTTTTATTTTAGTTTTTGCTTCGGGTTTAGCTTTAAGTAGGTATAACTGTAATTCTTATTCTCAGCCATGATACCATTTACTCAGGGGACTTATTTAGCCTTCAAAATACAGTTTATGACGAAAAAACTTATTTGATATCGATACCAGGAAATCAAAATTCATTCATTTTTCTTTCAGTCTGCGGTTTCGCTTTAACTGGAAACAACTATTGCGGTTTAGTCTTTCGTGCCAACGTCCAAAGAGTCTGAGCTCCAGGACCATGGATTAGTTTTAAAGCTTTCATGACACCCGAGCAACGCCGGGCTATACTGCTAGTTACGATATAAAGAGGATAGAGGCAGTATAAAGAGACACGTTGAGATCATGCAAAGAGAATGGAAGCAGAGAGACGAGGAAGGAAATAATGGCAAGAGAGATAACCGACACAAAGTATAAACTGAAGATGGATTAAGAGGCGAGAAAGAAACTTTAGCGACTTTAATTAAATACAATTTTCTTGAAAAAAAAATTAAGAAATATTCCAAGTAATTAAACCGACAATAATTCTCATGGTTTGGTAGATGAATCCCAAATTTTTTCAGGCATAGAAATGGTTTGGTTTCACCAATTATCATAGCCTTCAAGACTACAAATAAACTGCAAGAAAACCAAATACATGGTCATCAGCCAAAAGAGTAGCCTAAAATACCAAATACAGGTCGGAAATAATAGAATCAAGCAGGTTCAAAAATTTAAATACATGGGAAGTGTTCTAACAGAAGACGGAAAGTGAGAAACAGTGATCCGAAGACGAATTGGCATAGCAAAGGAAGCATTCCAGAAGATGAGTAAAGTATTAAAATACTGGACAATTTTGCTAGCAACAAAGAAGAGAGTACTGGATTGCTATGTGATGTCAGTTCTTCAATATGGCAGTGAATACTGGACAATATCATCGAAGATGAAGGAAAAACTTGAAGCAACTTAAATGTGGTTCTGCAGAAGGATGCTGCGAATATCATGGATCGAGCATGTGAGCAATTAGGAGATTTTGGAAAGAATGGAAACAAAAAGGAAATTAATATGAGAATAAGGAAGAGACAACTAATGTTCCTGAGACATGCAATAAGGTAGCAGGGCTTGGAGAACCTGATAGAAGGAAATCGAGACAGGGGAAAGCAGCAGATAACATATTTGAAGGACCTGATCCTGTGGATGACGGAACGGGGGTTGCGTGGTGTTACAGGAGAAAGCGTGCTAAGAGCCACCAGTGATAGGGAGACGTGGAAAGCCATGATCGCCTACGTTATAAAAGGACAGAGCACAAAGAAAAAGAAGAAAAATTGACTCTCCAATCATTTACTTGATTTGAAGATAGGTTTGGGGATAGGTAAAATTAGGCTGTTTAAAAATTTTGGTCGATTATATTTGCGTGTATGAGCGTTGACTAGGTGTAGATATAAGCAAATGTGGTCGTTTCTATTTGAGTTTATAAGTATTTAATTTGTTTGACGTAAAATTATTTTAACGTCAAACAAATCTTTTTATTAATTTTAATTGTTGGAAGGGCGTTGTGGTACAGTGGATATCGGCTCGGCTCGAAGAAACAAGTTCGAATTCCAGTGGAATTCATTGCATTCACTTATGCGCAAATACCCGAGGAAAGATATTAATCCGTCTCTTCTCTCTCCAGCTATGGGTTAAATAGAATGATAGATTAGGTTCTATAGCCTTGTTTGGTAACCAGTGTATGAGCTTATACTAGGTGTAGAAATAGGCAAATTTTGTTTTTATGAACATATACTGATAAACATTTTTCTTTAACATTTGAGATGGCTGCAAGTTGTGGCGCAGTGGATATAGGCACGGAACGAAAACTTGGGGAACAAAGATCGAATTCCAGTTGAAATGATTGCATTCATTAACGCGCAAATACCTTAGGAAAAGTATTAATCCGTCTCTTATCTCTCCAGTTATGGATTAAACAGCACGGCAGATTGGTTTCTATAGCCTTGTGTGGCAACCAGTCTACCGTAGGAAGTAATAGCTATCTACTGTGGGAAAATCTCTTTTCAAGACATGATCGCCCAAGCTGGTTTCCCCTAAGGCATTTAACTGACTGATAATGGATCGAAGGTTGATAAAAATTGGTTGTTTGTATTTGTGTCTAAAAGCCTTATAAGATGTTTATATTGGTGTCTAAAAGCCTTATAAGATATTTATATTTGTGTCTAAAAGCCTTGCAAGATTGTTACATTTGTGTTTAAAAGACTTATAATATGTCTATATGTGTGTCTAAAAGCCTTATAAGATTGTTATATTTGTATCTAAAGGCCTAATAAGATATTTATGTTTGTGTCTAAAAATAAGGCTTTTAGACATGTTTATATACGCGTCTAAAAGCCTTATCAGATATTTATAAAACCTTATATGATGTTTATATTTGTGTCTAAAAAGCCTTATAAAATGTTTACGTTTTTGTCTAAAAGCCTTATATGATGCTTATAATTGTGTCTACAAGCGTTATAAGATGTTTATATTTGTGTCTAAAAGCCTTATAAAATGTTTACGTTTTTGTCTAAAAGCCTTATATGATGCTTATAATTGTGTCTAAAAGCGTTATAAAATGTTTACGTTTTTGTCTAAAAGCCTTATATGGTTCTTATAATTGTGTCTACAAGCGTTATAAGATGCTTATATTTGTGTCTAAAAAGCCTTATAAAATGTTTACGTTTTTGTCTAAAAGCCTTATATGATGCTTATAATTGTGTCTAAAAGCGTTATAAGATGTTTATATTTGTGTCTAAAAGCCTTATAAATGTTTACGTTTTTGTCTAAAAGCCTTATATGATGCTTATAATTGTGTCTAAAAGCGTTATAAGATGTTTATATTTGTGTTAAAAAGCCTTATAAAATGTTTACGTTTTTGTCTAAAAGCCTTATATGATGCTTATAATTGTGTCTAAAAGCGTTATAAGATGTTTATATTTGTGTCTAAAAGCCTTATAAAATGTTTACGTTTTTGTCTAAAAGCCTTATATGGTGCTTATAATTGTGTCTAAAAGCGTTATAAGATGTTTATATTTGTGTCTATAATATCAGATATTTTTATTATGAAATTGACAAAATTTAGCATTGTTATTATCATCACGATTGTGTCTCTAAGCAGTATATTCGTACGTACGTCGGCAAATATTTTAGCCTCTAAACATTGTACCATAAGTAGCTAAATAGTTTAATTTAAGCATGTATTGATCGATTAATTTTTAGGCTGATCGAATTTTTTGCAACTTATTTAAAGCCAGAATATATTTTTAGATTGTAAGAATTCCTTTAGATATAATAATGATTTATTGGTACATATTTTTACGAATTAGCTCATAGCCGAAGTAATATTTTTCACAAGCGTTATTTGCGCGTAAACGAATATAACGAACTAGTCTAAAGTTAGAACTCAAAATGCCAAATTTTTATTCTAAACCGTTGTACATAACACCACACGTATATCTAAACTTGCAGCACGTGGTATTCGGAGGCCATTTAATTCTCCCATCATTTATTATGTTAGTGGTAACTTTAGAGGGAAGTGTACAGGAGATGCAGTTATAGTATTTTTTGCATTACCGACAGGGCTTTGTTTGTTTTTTTTTCTTTTCATTTATAATGGGAAAATTAAACTGAAAGTGATAGTGAAAGTGAAAGGGACAGAATAAAGAAAGAAAATATAACTTGCTTTAGGATTTTCGAAACAAAAATTTTAATCACCAAACGTCGATAAAATAATGACATGAAATGAAAACGAAATTCTGTCTGTTAGTACCATCTGATTCTGTTTCTGGTCTCAAGCTATAAAACAGGTTCATTAACAGGTCCACATATGGATCACTGAATTGAGGTTAATTTTGAAATTATTAATTTTGGCGTTTGGGGAAGGCTATAGCATTAAAAGCATCATTATATCGCAACGGCCTTACAATTAACTGGAAGGAAGAAAAAAGTCATGAAAAAAAAAGAAAAGAAAAAGCCGCATTTGCATGCTCTCTATCAGGGTCGTGGAGATCAAATAGGGGACTAAACTATTTGGATAGTGTAATAACGGAAGTGCAACAATTTAAATAACTGGGAAGTGTTTTAACAGAGTGCGGATTTTGCACCACTGAAATCTGAAACCGCGTTGGAATAGCCCAAAGCGCATTCCAAAAGCTAAGCAGAGTATTATTATTCTTCTTCTATGTGCCCTGTCCCTTCAGGACGTAGGCGATCAAGGCTTTCTACGTATCCATATCCTTGGTGGCTCTTAGCACGGCTTCTCCTGTTACACCATGCAACCCTCGTTCCGACATCCACTTTATCACGTCCTTCAAATATGTTATACGCTGCTTTTGCCTGTCTCTTTATCCCTCTATCTGGCCTGTTAGTAACAGGTTCTCCAAGCCCTCTTTCCTCATATGCATGTCCCACGAACTTCAGTTGTCTCTTCCTGATGCTCAGTATTCATTTTCTTTTTGTTTCCATCATTTCCAAGACCTCATCATTGCTCACATGCTCGATGCATGATATTCGCAGCATCCTTCTGTAGAACCACATTTCAGTTGCTTCAAGTTTTTCCTTCAACTTTGATGATATTGTCCAGCATTCACTGCCATATTGAAAAACTGGTATTACATAGCAATGCAGTACTTTCTTTTTTATTGTTAGCGAAATTGTCCTACTTCTTAATACTTTACTCAATTTCTGGATTGCTTCCTTCGCCATGCCAATTCGCCTTCGGATCTCTGTGTCGCACTTTCCGTCTTCTGTTAGAACACTTCCCAGGTATTTAAATTTTTGTAACTGCTTGATTCTAGTATCTCCGACCTGCATTTGGCCCATTGGGCTGCCCTTTTACTGATGACAATGCATTCTTGCAGTTTATTTGCAGTCTTTTCTTGTCACACTCTTCAGCTAGCTTCTGTAGGAGGTCTTGTATTTTCCTTTCTGTGTCTGCTATCAGTACTGTATTATCTGCTTACCTTAGGTTGTTTAAACTGTGGCCTCCGATGATGAATCCAGGCATAACTTCTAGGGCCCTCAAAATATTCTCGCTGTACAAGTTGAACTGATCCGGTGAAAATACATATTCTTGTCTTACGTTCCTATCTATCTTTGTATATCTGCTGAATTCGTTACCTGTCCATATACAAGCGGTTTACTGCAAGTAAAGTTTCTTGATTACTCTTAATTCTTTCCCAAATATGTCAAGGCTGCCGAGCATCTCCATCAATTCTTTGTGGCGTATTTTACACAGAACAATTTCGTTAGAAACAAAGAAAATATTATTTAACTGTTAAGAATTATCACGCCTTCTTAATAGCAGTGGATGTTGAACAATCTCCTCACAGAAAAAAAAGCCACTTGAAAAAATAAATAAACCTAGAAACCTAAACTCTCTTTTTCTGAGTCAATCAGTTACAAATTTGTACGATCAAGTCTCTTACGATTCATAACTGACTAGACAAAAGATTTTCTCACAGTCGTTTGTGCTATCTTTCTGCAGTAGACTGGTTTCTGACCAAAGCTACAGGACGCGTCAGTTTTGCTATTTAACCCATAGTTGTGGATGCTAAGTATAAGAGCCTTGTTTTGTTTTTCATTATGACTAAAATCTCCTCGTGGTACACCTTATTCGATTCGTTTTATTCTCAACAGAAATCCTGTTTAATATTTGTATTGTAAATGTTCAAGAATATATATATATATATATATATATATATATATATATATATATATATATTGAGCATTAAAATTAAAATCTAGCAAAGTCATATATATATATATATATATATATATATATACTTTGTGTATTTAGGCACCAAATTTTCTTTTAAACATATCAGATTAAATATATTGCAAACAATATGTTTGCTTATTTTTTATAAAATCCGTTCATACTCACGGGTAATCTTTTGCGTATTACTATTAAAAGATGTCAGAAATGAGCTGTAACGTTGACAGATATTATGAGTATGAACGGATTTTATTAAAAATAAGCAAACATATTGTTTACAATTTTTTTATTCTGACATACACACACACACACACACACACACACACACACGCATATATATATATATATATATATATATATATATATATCTTTTGTAAAATTTAAATGTACCAAAGCGAATATAAAGATCCCGACTGGAACTGGAACTGGAACTCGACTCTCAGTTTACTAATTCCGAGACATTATCCTTTATACCACCTGCACATCCAAGCTTACAGCACCTGTTATTCTGAAGTGGTCACTTATCTAGATACTGACCAGGCTCGACGTTGCTTAGCTAAAGTTATCTTACGGGAATCTGAGATATAGTTCTAATCGACTTTTTAAAGAAGCATTATAATAAACATTACTACGGAACAGAGTTCATTTTATGCTCTTTGCTCTACGGTTAGTCAATATCGACTGGTTTGAGGGGTTTAATCAGTTTGTCACTGGTGTCAGCTCGATTGTTAACTGGTTTCACGTATTTTTGACCTCGTGTTGTACTAAAATAGGCTTAGTAAACAAGGAGGCAACGAGTTACGTCGTCACAGTGCTTGTGGGTAATGTCGATTGCGGCGGATACAATTTGTAGTCATTTATGCAGACACTTGGTGGCAGGAAGAATACAAACTGTTTTTAGGCAAAGCGGGGAAATATAGATAGACGAAGGAAAGTATGAAAAAGAAAACGAGTTGAAATTGAAAGAAATACTCAGCCAGTGGTGTTTTCATGTTATTGAGATATTGAAAGGGAAAGCATAGCAAAAACTCTATCAATTGGTAGACTTCAGAATAAAGTGTCGACTAAAAGAAAAGAATGAAAGAAGAAGAAAAGGAGAAGGATTTCGCAAAGACAGGGATAGGTACACAACGAGAGATCGGGGAGCCGAGTTCAAATTCCAGGTGGATTCCTTGCATTCACATTCGCAGGAAATGAAAGAAAGAAAGAAAGAAAGAAAGAACAGAAAAAGAAAAGAAGACACAAAGAAAGAAAGAAAGAAAAAAAAAGAAAGAAAGAAAGACAAGAAAATCAGAAAAACAGAAAAAGAAAAGCAAAACGCAAAGAAAGAAAGAAAAACATAGAAAGAAAGATAAAAGAAAGAAAGAACAGAAAAAAGAAGACACAAAGAAAGAAAAAAGAAAGAAAGAAAGAAAAGAAAGAAAGAAAGAACAGAGGGAGAAAAACAAGATACAAAGAAAAAAACAGAAAAACAAAAAAGAAAGAAAAAAAAGCAAAACACAAAGAAAGGAAGAAAGAATGAAAAAAGAAAGAAAGAAAGAAAGAAAGAAACATTGAAATAAGGAAAGAAAATGGGAAGCAAAAGCAGAAAATATATACTAAAGCAACCATAAAACATACATAAAGAAAACTTACATCTGAAAAAAGTGGAAAAAAGAAGACACAAGTCATAGGCGATGGAAAGAAATCAACTTCAAAATGAATAATGAAAAAGAAAGAAAAAAGTTTGAATGAGATAAAGAAAAAGTAAAAAAGAAGGCCTACAGATGGTGAACGATCGATAGCAAAAGAAGAACCCCCGATGAACGTAAATTAAAAATAGTCGTTTTTAAAAGACCTTTAATATTTATATGTGCAAGGCGCTGTCCCTGACAATATCATTGATACAAGCCAACAACCAACGATCATGACAATATCCGTTTAACCAATGTCTTCAATACGCAGGCTGTACAAATGTTGGGTTCCATATTACCTGCGAAAGTCGATATGCTCGTGTCTTATTTTAAATTCAGTGGCAGGAGTAAATCCTGTTAGCCGATAGGTATTCAGTTTCTTCACCCGACGCACAGGACAAGAGAAACTAAATCTCAAAGAAGGTAAGAAGCTCGGCTGCAGTCGTCTGTCGACTTAACAAGGAAAGGTCGGCAGACGGAAATTCATGAAAAACAGAGATGTTTTTATTCCCATAACAATGTTACTTATACACACGCGGGCATATGCATAAAGTAGGAGCTATGTGCATGCATCAATTTCATTCAAAATGTTCACCGCTCGCTCTCTATGGAGATGAAGAAACGAGGCTTCGTGCTATGTAATGTATGCAGCCTGTTTCCTTCGGAGAAATTCAGTATCTCACCAAATCAATACAAGAATTGTGTCCAGTGTTTGTTTTTTTATCATATCGCCCCTAGCAAGGCATTTTACTGCCAATGTTTTGCAGGGGGTTACATGAGAGGAAAGATATGAGAAAGAGTGACAGGTTATAGGGGGATCAGGAAGTGGGCAAGAGAAGGATGAGAATACTGATGAGAGTGGAGTGGACGGAGAAAGTAGCATGAGAGAGAGAGAAGATGCAGGTTAGTGAGATAAAAGATGACTACTGACTTTACATTTAAATAAGCATATTTTTCGTATCTATCTATCTATCTATCTATCTATCTATCTATCTATCTATCTATCTATCTATCTATCTATATAATCATATCGCCCCATGCATGGCGTTTTACTGTCACTGTTTGCAGAGGGTTACAGAGGAGGAATGTTATGAGATTGAGTGTCAGGTTATAGGGGTTGTCAGGAAGTGGGTAAGAGAAGGATGGGAATACTAATGAGAATGGAGTGGACGGAGAAAGAGCATGAGAGATAGAGAGAATGCAGGTTAGTGAGGTAGGAGATGACTATTGACTTTACATTTAAATTCTTGGAGATTGTAGCTGTCGAGGAAGCAAGGAAATAGAAGGGAATTCCACAGGCGGGAAGTGCGAGAAAAGCGGCTGTTGGATTAAAAAAAAGTTAAAAAGAATTTGACATAGAGTATTTATACTCTGGCTATTATATATTTTATCACAACGTTTCGGTCATTGTGTCCCCTTGTCTTCCCCCAGGTGCGTATAATCTGTGTAATCCACTCTGTGGTGCAGTGGATATCGGCTCCGAACGAGAAAACGGGGAGCCGAGTTCGAATCCCAGTAGCATGCCTTGCATTCCACTTACGCAAATATCCATGGAAAAGATATTAATCTGTCCCTTCCCTCCAGTTATAGGTTAAATAATAGGACAGATTGGGTTCTATAGACTTGGCTGGCAGCCAGTCTACAGCAGAAAGCAATGGGAAGCTACTGCGGAATAATTTTCTGCCCAGTCAGTCATGTCTCTTTCGAGACATGATCACCCAAAGCGTGTATCACGTATGGCATTTAACTGACTGACTGAATATAATAGTGGGAAAGATAATAAAAACTTGTACTGGGCATAAAGTGGGGGATCGTTTTTCTATTGTTCTGAAGTAATAAACTGATCCTACACTAATTATTCTTAATATAAAAATGCAATATAATATATCTCTTCTCTGTCCAGGTATGAGTTAAATGGCAGGACAGATTGGGTTCTATAGCCTTGGCTGGCAAGCAGTCTTCCTCAGAAAGTGATGGCAACCTACTTCGGGATAATCTTCTGCCCTGTCAGTCATGTCTCTTTCGAGACATGATCACCCAAAGCGTGTATTACGTATAGCACTTAACTGACTGACTGAATTAACTCAGCCTAGTGGGTGGGCAAAACGTTGGTTTGTGAATTTGGTGATATATTGTTTGCGAGTTCAATCCCTAGGTCGGGGCAGTGTGCACGTTCATTCAGTGAAAACTCGCGAGCAGTACTATATAAAAATAAGAATTAGACATGAGCAGTGGAATAAGAAGATACCACCCGGGAATATTAAGCAGTCCATCCCGGGTAGATAAAATTAACGATTCAGTTCGGATTTCACAGTCTTCTAAACAGGTTGCCTTTTGCCAGTACCTGGGGGAGAAAAGATGGATTCATACCTTTCACAATATAATAGAACGTAAACAAATGTAATGAACTCGACTGGAATTCGGACTCGTCTCAATCCATGCAGCGGCGATAAATATAACTTATTTAACGCTTGTCTTTATATGGTTGGATATTTGAGCAGGTCGATTTGAGAATCTTGGTATTGCACCATGGCGTGCGATACTGCGGACCTACTCATGGCGCTATTAAGGAATATCTGGACAGAAATTAAAATACTTTATCTCCAAATAAAATAGTTTTTAAATATCGTACCTCTCCAGGATATAAGCAGTAGGGCAAGTCAATTTCAGAATCGTAGTGTTGCACCATGGCCTACTATAATCTGGACCTACTTATGGCGCTATTAAAGAAATTCTGGCCAGAAATTAAATTGCTTTATCTCTGAAAAAATAGTTTTAAATATCGCACCCGTTCAGGATATAGACAATAGGGCAGGTCGATTTGGGAATCGTGGGATTGCACCATGGCGTACGATACTGCAGACCTACTCATGGCGCTATTAAGGAATATCTGAACAGAAATTAAAATGAAAAGATGAGGTTTGACAAGGTAAATAATGACACAAATTTTCTTTTTCATTTTTTTTCATCGTCCGTTAGACCCACTGGTGTGTCAGCTAAGAATGTGTGCACGTTTATTATACGAAGAATATCGAACGCTGTGGACGAAACACTCAGAAAGAACAAGCAGGATTCAGGAAGCAACGAGGATGTGCCGATCAGACCATTGCGCGTCGAAACATCATAGAGCAGGGTACAGAGTGGCAAAGACAGTTGTATGTGAACGTTGTGGACTTCGAAAAGGCTTTTGACAGCATTCACAGAGATAGCCTTTGTTCGTCCTGGTCAATAGCTAGTACAACAATAACTGATGTTCAGTAGGACATAACAACACCCTCTTTGACGTAAATGTTAATTTACTAAATCAATATCCATAGTTGGAGGTTTTAAATTCAGAGTTTTTCGTTTTCCAAGACTAATTTCCACTCAAGTGTATTAAACACTGTCCTGTTATTTTGCCCATAGTTGACGAGAAGAGATGGCTTTATACCTATCCCACGGAAAATGTAAATGAATGTACTGGAATTTGAATACGGTTCACGATTCCTCAAGCCATGCCGTAAACCATTACTCTACCAAAATCCCTTTTTGTTCTGATTTTTGTAAAATCCGGAGAAAGTTGCGAGAAATGAAGAGTTATATTTTCAGTGATAAACGACACCCCACTGTTACTACGACTGCTGTATGTGTGGAGCTCCAACGATCCAATGATGCGTTACCGTACTCGGGTTAGTACTCGTGTTAGTACTCGGGTGGGTACTCGGGTTAGTACACGGGTTTGTACTCGGGTTAGTACTCGGGTCGTGACGATCACTGACAATGGAACATTAAGGAGAATTTTGAAGACTCATCCAAAAGCAAGCAGTTGGTTATGGGAGGCGAATATGAGGACCACCTTTAAATTGGCCTAAAAGTCGAAATAGAGTGCTGATAGCAGACATTGAAAAGAAACTACAAGATTTCCTACTGAAGGTAGCTGAAGGAATCGGGAAGAAAGTACGACAAATAAAGTACAAAAAAACTGAATGCATGGTCATCAGTATCAAGAGGAGCCAAAATGCCAACTACAGGCGGGTGATACTAAACTCGAGCAGAAAAAGAAATTTAAATACTTGTGAAATGTTCTAACATAGGACGAAAAGTGCGACATTGAGATCCGAAGGCGAATCGACATGGCCAAGAATGCAGATAATGAGTAGAATGTTAAGCGGCAAGAAAATTTTACTGGAAACGAAGAAGAGAGTACCAGATTGTTATGCGGTGTCTGTTCTTCAATATGGCAGTAAACGCCGAACAATCTCTTCAATGATGAAGGAGAGACTTCAATCAACAGAAATGCAATTCTACAGAAACATGCTGAGGATACCATGGACCGAGAATGTCAGCAATGATAAGATTTTAGAAAGAATGGAAATGAAAAAGAAAATACTAAACATCATGGAAAGACAGCTAAATTTTTCTGGAATATATAATGAGGAAGAGGGCTTGAAGAATCTGATGCTGACAAGTCTCACTGAGGGAGAGACAATGCGTAACATACTTGACGGACCTGGGCAATTTGATGGCAGAACGGAGATGGGTCGGAAAGGCATTTTTGAGAGCCACTATGGATAGTGAGACGTCGGGAGGGGGGCATGATGGCCTAAATCCTGAAGAGACACAGCACATAAAAGAAGAAGAAGGAGAATATAACTTATATAAATCTACTCGTTATGTGGTTGTATAAGGCGCCTGTAGGTCAATGGTTATTTCACCAAATTATTTCTACCTATGTTGATAACCAAAGTGACTCAAGCATGTGCCTGGGGTTTCTGT
The DNA here is from genome assembly GCA_037127315.1 of Ascarosepion bandense. Classification (NCBI taxonomy): domain Eukaryota; kingdom Metazoa; phylum Mollusca; class Cephalopoda; order Sepiida; family Sepiidae; genus Ascarosepion; species Ascarosepion bandense. Next base: position 2,097,611 of record JBBBDQ010029610.1, read on the forward strand.
GTGTGCGACAAATTTGCATATATAGTGACTTGGATAAATAAATATAAATATAAGGGTGCACTTATGTATAGTATTATTATTCAGTTGTTAATAAAATAGTGATCAATGTATGCACAGAGCTGTATATATATATATATATATATATATATATATATATATATATATTGTTCAAGATAGATAATGTACAGGATGACATAGATAGATAGATAGATAGATAGATAGATAGATAGATAGATAGATAGATAGATAGATACCTCCACTCATTTTAGATAACTAACCATTAAACTGAACTTACAAAATGTTTTCTTAAAATTTTGTTTTAATGTTAATTGAAAGTTAAATGGTTAAATTTACTGTTTCCAGTAAGAAAGATCCTCTGGCTTATTTGAAACAGACAGTATATTTAATAATTTTCTGATATGAATATAAAATTTTGAATTTTTTTATTTTCGGTTTTTTCGTCTAGTTTTGAGCGATCGACACATTTGTGAACAAAAGTTAATTCTCGGTTTAAAAATCTTGCAAAAATAATATATAGATCTCTTACACATTATTTTTGAAAAATTAGCAAATTTAATTTTAAATTAATCTGATTTACACAAGTATTACTCATTCATAGCATGAAATTTAAAATAAAGTTATTTCGTAACGACAGAGAAAACAACGGGAAAAAACGGTGTAATGTAATTTTACGTTTTCCATTGTAAAATCTCTTAACGACTTGACTCCTCGCTAACGAAAATAAAAACAAGAATATACCAAAATTTCGAATGTGCGGGAAAGGACTGAATATTTTTTGAAATAATTAAAAAATATTTTGTTACTTTCTCTTAATAAGAACATAAACATTTTTATGGAAAATGTTCGTTTTTATTACATTTGGGACTTTTATTTTTCATAGTATTCTGATTAGTGATAGTAACTAGTAGATAAATTGAATTAGAGATAGATAGATAGATAGATAGATAGATAGATAGATAGATAGATAGATAGATAGATAGAATTAAAGAGTGAGAGCTAATAGAATAGATAGATAGATAGATAGATAGATAGATAGATAGATAGAATTAAAGAGTGAGAACTAATAGATAGATAGATAGATAGATAGATAGATAGATAGATAGATAGATAGATAGATAGATAGAATTAAAGAGTGAGAGCTAATAGATAGATAGATAGATAGATAGATAGATAGATAGATAGATAGATAGATAGAATTAAAGAGTGAGAGCTAATAGATAGATTGATAGATAGATAGATAGATAGATAGATAGATAGATAGATGGATAGATAGATAGATAGATAGATAGAATTAAAGAGTGAGAGCTAATAGATAGATAGATAGATAGATAGATAGATAGATAGAAAGATAGATAGATAGAATTAAAGAGTGAGAGCTAATAGAATAGATAGATAGATAGATAGATAGATAGATAGATAGATAGATAGATAGATAGAATTAAAGAGTGAGAGCTAATAGATAGATAGATAGATAGATAGATAGATAGATAGATAGAATTAAAGAGTGAGAGCAATAGAATAGATAGATAGATAGATAGATAGATAGATAGATAGATAGATAGATAGAATTAAAGAGTGAGAGCTAATAGATAGATAGATAGATAGATAGATAGATAGATAGATAGATTTCTTATTTACGCATTAAAAATTATCTACATGCGTCGTCTTTCGAATGTATGAAAGTAAAAAAAAAATACGTCCTTGTCTTTGAAAAGAATGTATACGAAATACAATGACGCTGTCGCCGAATACCTGAAAAAGTTGACAACTAAGCCCCAACTCTTTATTCAGTCGGTGAACTAACCACGGGTTCATGCTATCGATGACCACAGCAGAGTTGAATACTCACTGTGGCAGTCTCCTTCATCATCCTTGCCTTCGTTCGTCCTCTTTTCTATCTCCAGTGTGAGAAGAGTCCTACAGCTATCTTGCCAGCATCTTTGTCGTTGGCACACATCAAAGAGAGAAATGCCACGGGTTTGGCACTGAAATCTAATGTCTGCCATTCGCATCTTCGTGACAGAGTATCAGATGACCGTGGGGACACTACGAGTGATGTGTATATGAAGTGGTTTATGTCGCTGGATTTCGTCGAAGGTGGAGAGCGCCATGTTGGCTCAGAGTCTTTGAGCGAAGATCAAGGCGAATGTCTGATATGGGAAGTGAAAATTTTCTTGTACAGTTTTATTTTTATTTTGTCAATACTTTTTATTCATTTTTTTTTTATAGGGGCAAGAGAATGAATAGTTTGAAAGAAATAAAAAAAATCTGGATGGCGTCGCTCTTATATCTTGCTTTTATAATTTTATGTTCTCTCTTCTTCTTCTTCTTCTTCACAGTCGGCGTCTTCTTCATACCATTACTGAATCTGCTGCTGCTAGTGGTTTTTCTTTCGTCTGCTTTCATTCTTCAGCATCGTGTTATTGTAAATATAAGTTGAAATGTAACTTGGTGCCTCAAAAGTAAAGACTAAAAACAAAAGAAAATTATCAATAAATGAATGAACGAATGAGGAGCAAAATTGAGGAGGAAATATAAATGATAAATAACAACAGAAACGCGAAAGAGTTCTGAACAAATAGTGAAAACGTTAAAGAAAAAAATCTGCAATACAAAACCTGTAAAATGAAAGGAAAAATCAGGAAAGAATGAATAATTAGTGGCAGAATGAATAAAATAAAAACAGGAAGTTAAAATCATAAAAGAAAAGCTACGAAAAAGAGAAGAAAACTGACATAGAAATTCATGAGAAATCAAGAAAAAGGTCGAGAAGTCCAAAAGAAAACCAACATATTAAGCGAAAGATGAAGGAATAAAAAAATAGAAAAAAATGAAACAGTCATAAAAAGCGGTAAAAGAAAAAGAAGAATGGATGTTCGAAACTAAATCGGTGAGTCAAAAGAAAGAAAGAAAAGGAATATAAATAATAGAATAAACGAAAAAGAAAAAAAGGAAACGTACAGAAGGATGCTGAGGATACCATGGACAGAGAACGTGTGCAACGATGAGGTGTTGGAAAAGAATGCAAACGAGAAGAAAACTGATAATAAATATCAGGAAAAGACAAATGAGGCTCCTGGCACACGTAATGAGGAAAGAGGGCCTGGAGAACTTGATACTCACAGGTGGAATAAATGGAAGAAGAGACAGAGGAAAGCAGCGCGAGATGTACTTGTTAGATCTGAGCAAATGGTTGACGGAACCGGATTGGAAGAGATACCAAGAGAAAAATTATTGAGAGCGACAAGTGACAGAGCCTAATGGAAGTTCATGATCGCCTACGTTCTGAAAGGACACGACACATGAAGAAGGAGAATGAACGAAAAAAAAAACAAATATAGAAGTAAAATTATCTTGTCTGTGTCTATATTTCTGAGATTAGATAGTATTTACAGTATTGACATTATTCGGACTATTGTCGGCATCTTTGTTGCCATTTGTACGACATTTCGGCTATTGCACGCTACGGCCTTTCTTCAGGTTCTAGAAATATCAAACCGAATCCTTTATTACAATCACTGGGGTATATCATCTTATTCCTTGCCTAGAACCTTTTCTGGTAGTCATGAGTTATCTCCCTCTAACCCTCTAAGTAACTTGTTCAACACTGCTGTAGCCTTGAATTGAACTCACAACTCTTTGGGTCATTTCACAGTAACTAATAAATAAGTGTTACTGGATATTAGGTTTATAAGTCTTAAACATTCAGTTGTTCTTGTCCTTAAGGACCCATAGCCAAGTGGATGTAGACGATGGTTAATTCCTGTGACTTGACCCAAAGAGTTGTGAGTTCAAGATTATAGCCGTGGTAAACAAGTAACTTATAGGGTTAGAGGGAGATAACTCATGACTACGTGAAGGAATAAGATGATATAAGATGATATACCCTATGACTAGGAAAAGAATAAGATGATATACTCCAGTGATTGTAATAAAGAGTTCGGTTCGAAATTCCTAGCTCCTGACGAAGGCCGAAGTGTACAATGGCCGAAACATCGAACAAATGACAACAAAGGTGATGATAATAGTCCGAATAATGTTAACACTGCAAAGTCCTTTTCTGTAAATATTTCAAGGTAATTTTTATGATGAATTTTGTTCTATGGTATCTAGACTTTATGAATTTAAGCGCTGCACTAGATTTGGAACAAGGTTTCATTTTAAAATAAATTGACTAGAAATAAACATACATTCTTTGCTAACAGTTTTTTTTCTTTCTCACACTTATCGCTAGTAAAACCGTTTCCAGTTTTTTACCTTTTAATCCCGGCCATAAAAATTCAAATGCAATGGCAAACGTAAAATACTGTGTTCTTGCACTCGCCTCTTAAAAATGTTTTCTTTTTCCTATTCTCTCATAATCAGTAACCTCTTGTGTCATAGTAACTTCATTTCCTTTTTATAGTGAAATTATTTTAAAAAACACGAAAGATATCTAAACTTATTTATAAATGGAACTGTATGTGTGTGTGTGTGTGTGTGTGTGTGTGTGTGTGTGTGTGTGTGTGTGTGTGTGTTTGTGTGTCCGTTACCTATAGATATTCCGAAACGGCTGAAACAATTTTCTTGAAAATTTACAGAGTTGTACTATAAGCGTCTGCAAGTGTTCTTAGCTAGGTTTTGTGTCGAGGTACCCCTGATAATTATCAAAAATCGATAATCGAAAAAATTGTGTTATTGAAGGAGTGGTCTGATTTTAATCAAATTTGATACATTGACAGACAAAGACATAAGAAACGATATTCAGAAGTTTCAAGGCTGCAGTTCTTACAATAGTGCAGAAAATCGATAATATATATATATATATATATATATATATATATATATATATATATATATATATATAAAAGGCAAGGTGTTTGTATGTGTGTCTGTCTACATGCCTGTATGTCTGTATTTTTTTCAGCACTTTTATTTTAGTTTTTGCTTCGGGTTTGGCTCTAAGTAGGTATAATTGTAGTTCTTTGTCTCACCCATGATACCATTTACTCAGAGGACTTATTTAGCCTTCAAAATTCAGTTTACTACGAAAAAAACTTATTTGATATCGATACCAGGAAATCAAAATTTGACTTCCATCCATTCATTTTTCTTTCAGTCTACGGTTTCGCTTTAATTGGAAACAACTATTGCTTTTTAGTCTTTCGTGCCAATGTCCAAAGAGTCTGAGCTCCAGGACCATGGATTAGTTTTAAAGCTTTCATTACACCCGAGCAATGCCGGGATATACTGCTAGTACGAATATGATGGAGAAAGCAATACAATAAAAATAAAGTACGAAATATAAGGAATAGGTATAGACATATCCAGACTGTTGGTATGATAACGGAGATAAATTACACAGTGTGAAACTGCTTGGCGCATACTGATCTTCAACTCTGTCGAGCCGAAACATTAAGTTATAACGTTCTTTCTCAGTTCTGTTGCTTATAGCAGGGCTTGGAAGGACAGAGTATAGAGCCCCTTCGCTACAATTCAGATGTTTATCAGTGATCATGTCCTGTGAAGCCGTCTTTGCTCGAGAAAACATTCCCCATATCCGGCAACCACCATTTTCCACACATGTCACCCCTTACAACTTTTTTCTCTTAAAAACCCATTACCATTTGAAAGGAATATGTTATCAAGATGTCGAACAAATCCAAATGAATGCGACGAAGCAGCTGGTCGCTATCACAAAAAAGTTCCAAGAATGATTCCATCAACGGAAACGACGATAAATAAAGTGTGTTGTTTCAGAAGGGGATTACTTCGAAGGAGATTTTATCAGGAGAGAGGGTGCAAAGAGTCACCAGGAATAGGGAGATGTGGAAAGCCATGATCGCCTACGTTATGAAAGTACGGAGCACATAGAAGAAGAAGAATATTGGCTGTTAATCAGTCAATTAATCGCCATACTTCATACACACTTGTGCGATCATTTTTTTTTTTTCATGACTGACTAAGCAGTAGATTTTTTTGTTTGCAGAAGGTTGCCATTTCTTTCTGCGGTGGACTGGTTACCAACCAATGTAGATAGAACCCAGCCTGTGTTTTGTTATTCAACCTATAGCTGGAGAGAATAAAGATAGTTTAATACCTATTTCAAGGGTATCTTTGCGTAAGTAAATGCAACAAATTCAATTGGAATTCGAACTCTGTCCTCCTATTTCAATTCCGAGCCGATATTGATTGCACCACTACTCGTAATTTCCGTATCTAAATTGTTTCGTAAGTTTTATTCTAATCGATTCTGTCTCCATCTCTTTAACTCTCTCTCGTTCAAGCTTATCACTTGTGGCTCTCTAATTGCTGCCTGTCAACTGTGACATTCTTCCAAGCCCCGCTCCGTCAACCATTTGCTCAGACCTAACAAGTACGTCTCGCGCTGCTTTTCCCTGTCTCTTCTTCCATTTATCCGACCTGTGAGTATCAAGTTCTCCAGGCCTTCTTTCCTCATTACCTGTCCAAGGAACTTCAGCTGTCTCTTCCTGATGCTCAGTATTAATTTTCTTTTTGTTTCCATCATTTCTCTGGATAATTCCTTAGTTTTTGCCATTTTTAATCCTTGAATTGCAGAATGCACATCAAAGAGTCAGGTGATTAGGAGCACCATCTTGTAAGCAATTGTGTGCTTCTATGATTGGTACGACCAATCAGAGAAGCACACAATAACATTCCAATACTATCGAAAATTTGAATATTTAAAGTTTAATACAAAGTTTCGATTGGAAATGTGAAAAAAGTGTCATGTGTTCAATACTTTTGCATAAGGTAATTTTGAACTTTGATAAAAAAAAATGGATTCAGCCATGAGTTTTTGATTTTCCTTCCACATACAACTAAAACAACTTTACAAGATATTACTTACCAAATATTAGGCAAAATGGCGATCATAAACTAGAGTTATAACAGAAAAGAACATGCATTCAATATTTATGCGTGTCACTATATATATATATATATATATATATACACACACACAACCGTCTTTTGTTATTGAGGGGTTGCTGTTTGCATGTTGTGAGTGTGGGTGGGTAGAAAAAATAAATCCGAAAAACACATAAGTTGAACATGCTTTACACATTATGACCAAGGCCTTTCGAGATGGGAAATTATCCGACCTGTGAGTATCAAGTCCTTTTCTTCTCGTTTGCATCCTTTCCAACACCTCATCGTTGTACACTTGCTTTGTCCATGGTATCCTCAGCAAGTTTTTGCCATTTTTAATCCTTGAATTGCAGAATGTACATCAAAGAGTCAGATGATTAATAGCACTATCTTGTAAGCAATTGTGTGCTTCTATGATTGTTCAGAGATATACTATCGCCCGGTTCACACTCCCCCCCACGTCTATTGAACAGGTGAAGAGGCTCATCCCTTGTTTCCT